>CM067759.1:33991440-34553940 GCA_034642375.1 Vigna nakashimae | reverse complement strand
GAGGGGAGCTAATTATTTTCTCTGAATTTATTGCTTGAATCTGATTTGAATAAACATATGCATGTTGAATTTTGGATTGTCGTGCGATTTTGTACGGTATTTTAGATTTTTAGTATATAGGATGGTTTAAGTTGAACTGATGTACTCTTGTGAAACTGCGTTATAACTTTTATTGTATTGGGTGTTATAATTGAAACTTTAAATTGATGTATGTTGTGATATGATTATTTTAATTTGTTTCGAATGAATTGATGGGCTGAAATTGGTTGGTTTGAGGGTTTGGAGTAAGATTCTGTAATGGCATTAATATGGGTAGTAAGTAGGTATATAGACATTGTTTTAGATTACCGTGAGAGTAAATAATATATATATATATATATATATATATATATATATATATATATAATTCGGCAATTGAGGTTTAGAGCACAACATATTAGTTTAGGTAACTTAAATAAATTAATTAAAATTGGTTGAGAGCCTTTCTTTGTTGGTAGGATAGAAGGAACTTAAAAACCTGAGTTGACACATCCCTGATCATAGAGCAGCCCTGGCCTAGTCCAGTCAGTTGTGACTAGTCATATGTGCTAGCGTCGAAGGTGAGTCTGATGCGTTCAGACATCTGAACCCTCTCCGGTGACCAATTGGGTAGCGATGTGAAGTGGAGAACAAGTATTTTATGGTAATGAAAAATTTAGCGAGCAGTTTCATAATTAAGATAACATTGTAAGTTATTTAGAGATAATAAGTATGATATTATATTATATTATTAATGTATAGATATATATATATATATATATATATATATATATATATATATATATATATAATATAGATAGTTAACTATCTATATATTATACATTAGTTATAATACATTATATATATAACGTTAACTATCTATATTATATATATATATATATATATATATATATATATATATATATATATATATATATATATATATATATATATATATATATATATATATATGTATATGTATATATATGTATATGTATATATATATATGTATATTATATTTTTATGAATCTATTAAAAGAATAAGATGCAAGCTGGTTTCTTTTTTTTATTTATTATTTCATTCAGTATATTAAATTTGCAGTGATAAAATTGTTTTAGTTTTCAGAGATTATGCTGTTATTATTTGTACATATAATCCATAATTTTTATCTTACTGTTTGGTAATAACATGACAATATCGTCTATTAGAGATGATTGAAATTGGTTGTGGAACATGTTCTGTTATATATGATTTGACATTTAAGGCTTAAATATGTGGTTTGATTATACTTCAAAGGTGTGTGAATTGGGAAAGAGTGAAAATAGGATTTGATGGTTGCTTATGGTAGTTTCAAATTAGAATCTTTTGGTGAGATTCTTAGTGTTTTAAAATGAAAAGTAGGGGCTCAGCCTTGGTGTCGCAACCGGTATCGCGACGGGACGACGATCCGCAAAGAAACGTACGAGTTTGAAAATTTAGAGATTTGGAGTCGCCACTATAGTTTATTCTGGAAAACTACGGAAAAACCATAAAATGATAAGACATGGTCAATTAGAACCAGATTCTTGGTTCGGGAGTCGGTTACGTGTAGGGAAGGTATTAGCACCCTACGACGCCTACCCTAAGGCAGTACCTTTAACTAAATGTGCGAATATGGATGTGGTTTTCAAAATGTTTAACTTTCCCTTAAAATAAGATTCTAAAGAAACAACATGTATTTTTTAGTTTTTTGAGCCCGACAAGGATTGACCTTGCTCCTACGTATTCTCATTAAGAATGAGAAATCAGGGTTCCGTAGTTCTTTAGAAAACTGCTTTAAAATTTGTTTGAGAAATTTGTTTAAGAAAATGACTTTGGATTTTTGGGAAAATGAACCTGACAAGGACTGGCCTTGCTCCTACGTATCTCCACTTTTGATGGAGAATCAAGGATCACGTAGTTCTGGCTGAAAAATTGTTTGTTTGCTTGAAAGTGTTGATGTTTTTGGTTTTTTGAAGATTTTATATTTTTTTTGGTATTTTTTGATGTAATATTTAGATTTTTTGCGTAATGAGCACTAGGCTGATGCGTACGATCGCACGAGCACTCACACGGCTTTTTCTTTGTTTTTTATTATTTTGCGTAATGAGTACTAGGCTGATGCGTACGATCGCACGAGCACTCACACGGCTTTTTTTATAGTTTTTTATTGTTTTGCGTAATGAGTACTAGGCTGATGCGTACGATCGCACGAGCACTCATACGGCTTTTTTGTTTATTTTATATTTTGGGTAACGAGTACTAGGCTGATGCGTACGATCGCACGAGTACTCATACCGCTTTTATTACATTACATGTTTTTTTACAGTTTTACATTTTTTTTATTTTCTTTTTATTAAGAAAGAGAGGTGAGTTGAGATAGATTAATGGTGGAGAAGATGAATTTATAGTAAAAATATGGTATGAAATTTACTATGTTTGAAGGGAATAGGAAACGGTAAAGTGTGAGAGAAAAATTGAGTAGAGTTTTGGGATGAAATGAAGAGATTTTGAGAGAGAATAGATGGATATTATGTAAAAATAATGTGTATTGTTTTTTTTTTTAGATTTTTTACAATATTAAAATAAATTTTTCATGCATATTTAAAATAAAGTCTAATAATTACTTAGTTATTTACATAACACAAAATGATATTTAGCTATTTGAAACAAAAATAGTAAAATTGTTTACACAAGTGTTTTTAAGAAAGTCAAAATAAATAGAAAATAAAAATAAACCATATTTGCTAAACGTAAGAAAAACACACTAAAACCATTTCTTAATTTTAATCTTATATATTTTAGGAAAAAAAAACAATTGCTTAAAGGAATAACGTTACTAAAAAATTTCTAAAACCATTTTATAATGCTGCAATTTTATATATTTATTTCTTTTGTATCTTTTTCATTTTTTTTAGGTTGTTTTTTTTTTATGGTTGTGTCATTTTCTATTAACAAATAAAATTGAAGTTTAAAATAAACAAATCCAATTAATAAAAATAAAATACAAAACACGAGAAATATATTATAATTGTGAGACAAATACTAAAAGAGTGAAGAAAATAAAAAATAAAACAAATGAAGCAACCAATACGGAACCAAACAAATACTAAGAGCATAAAAACCAATTAAATAAGGATAGGGGTGTATAGAAAAAAAACCAGGTGTGTCGGAAGACTCCGGTTCTCAGGCCCAACGGACGGTAGGAGTGCAACTGTGAGGTTTAGGGGTGTCGCATAGCAGGTGCTGGTCAGGTCGGAGGCCCTTTTCTTGTTGTTTGCAGGGGTGTAAAGATGCAAAGTGGGGTGTGCGCCTAGGAGAGAAAAGGTTTAAAACCGAATGGGCCAAAGCCTAATGGGGTTCAAAATATGAATAAAAGGGTGTAGGAAAAGAATTTTCTCTTGTTTTTTTGTTTTGGGGTGGAAATGAAAAGGTTTGGTGTGAGAGAAAAAAAAAGATGGATCTTGTGTAAAAAAATGTGTGTGTGAAATGAAAGGAATGTAGGTATTTATAGAGTTAAGGATGAAAAAAGTTGATGAATAAAAATAATATAATAAGTTGGTGGAAAATTTAGATGAAATAAAATATAATTAAAAAAAGATGAATAGAAAAAGTTAATGTGGAAAATAAGTGAAAGAAATAATATAAAAAGTTGGTGGAGAAAGTAGGTGAAATAAAATATAATAAATAGTAAAAGTTAATGTGGAAAATAAGTGAAAGAAATAATATAAAAAAGTTGGTGGAAAATTTAGATGAAATAAAATATAGTGAATAGTAAAAGTTAATGTGGAAAATAAATGAAAGATATAATATAAAAAGTTGGTGGAGAAATTAGGTGTGGAAATTAAGTGAAAGAAATAATATAAAAAAGTTGGTGGAGAAATTAGGTAAAATAAAATATAGTGAATAGTAAAAGTTAATGTGGAAAATAAGTGAAAGAAATAATATAAAAAGTTGGTGGAGAAATTAGGTGTGGAAATTAAGTGGAAGAAATAATATAAAAAGTTGGTGGAGAAATTAGGTAAAATAAAATATAGTGAATAGTAAAAGTTAATGTGGAAAATAAGTGAAAGAAATAATATAAAAAGTTGGTGGAGAAATTAGGTGTGGAAATTAAGTGGAAGAAATAATATAAAAAGTTGGTGGAGAAATTAGGTGAAGAAGAATGGATAATAAAAAATGTTGATGGAGAAGATATAATTAAAAAATGTAAGTGGAATAATTAGAAAAGTTGATATATAAAATTAATATGGAAATGATGTGGAAAAAGTAAATGAAAAAGGTAGATGATGTGGAGGATGAGGTGGATGGTGATGTGGAGAATGGGGTGTGATAAGAAAAGATTGGTGGTGAGGAAGTAAAAAAGTGAGATTATTTTGGGCCAATTGATTAAGTTTTTTTAAAAGAAAATTTAGGGGTGCAAAAAGTAAAATAAATAGTATTTTTCATTTTGTTTTTTTTTTGTATTTTTTTTTTGATGAATTATATTTATCCGGACGAAATTGGGTGTTGACAGCTGCCCCTCTTTACTTAGATATTGCTGAATAATAAGAAAATTTTGAGTTTTCGTATTATTGGAGTAAAAGCTAAGTAAAGAAAGAAACACTAATTTCGTCTGGATTTCAAATGGACAATGAACAACGGGAAAATTTAAAATAAATATGAACAAGGCTAACAGAATTGAGGTGTGTAGACATTGTGGAGGTTGTAACAACCCTATGGATGAGAATGAGGTAATTTTATTTTATTTTATTTTATTTTATTTTTTTATTATTATTATTATTTTTGTTTGAGTGCATAAATAAAATAAACAAGATTAAGTGAATGTGAAATTTGACTTTGATTGGGTTCGACCATTATCTTGCAGATGGCCGAGAGAAAAATAAGACTGAAAAACTGGTCTCGACCATTATCTAGCAGATGGCCGAGATAAAACAAAACTGAAAAGTGCTTTCGACCATTATCTTGCAGATGGCCGAGATAAAACAAAGCTGAAAAGTGCTTTCGACCATTATCTAGCAGATGGCCGAGATAAAACAAAACTGAAAAGTGCTTTCGACCATTATCTAGCAGATGGCCGAGATAAAACAAAGCTGAAAAGTGCTTTCGACCATTATCTAGCAGATGGCCGAGATAAAACAAAGCTGAAAAGTGCTTTCGACCATTATCTAGCAGATGGCTGAGATAAAACAAAGCTGAAAAGTGCTTTCGACCATTATCTAGCAGATGGCCGAGATAAAACAAAGCTGAAAAGTGCTTTCGACCATTATCTAGCAGATGGCCGAGATAAAACAAAACTGAAAAGTGCGTTCGACCATTATCTAGCAGATGGCCGAAATAAAACAAAACTGAAAAGTGCGTTCGACCATTATCTAGCAGATGGCCGAAATAAAACAAAACTGAAAAGTGCATTCGACCATTATCTAGCAGATGGCCGAGATAAAAATGTTTGAAAAGTGCATTCGACCATTATCTTGCAGATGGCCGAGATAAAACAAAATTGAAAAGTGCTTTCGACCATTATCTAGCAGATGGCCGAGATAAAACAAAATTGAAAAGTGCATTCGACCATTATCTAGCAGATGACCGCGAGATAAAAATGTTTGATTGCTTCGAATTTGAAAATTGGAATTGGTTGAAATTTTGAGATTTTGAAATTTTATTGACTTTGATTTTGATTTTGATTGATTTTGTTTTGAAAGTTTTGAAATTAAGAAACAAGGTGTTGCATTTTTGTACAAGTATTTGGATTTTGAAACCTCGATGTGCAAGAGAAACATGGTTGATGTAAATTTTTAAATTTAGAGAAGAAAACTTTGATGCATGTTGATTTTTTGTTCTTTTGAAGAAGAAAATTTGACGAAAATATGTAATTTTGAAATTGGAGGAGAAAACTTTGATGCATTTTGATTTTTTTGTCTTTTTGAAGGGAGAAAATTTGATGTAATATACATGGAGGGGAAAACTTTGATGCGTTTTTGTCTTTTTGAAGGAAGGAAATTTGATGTAATGTACATGGAGGCAAATTCAAAGTTGATGAAAATATGTACATGATGTGTTGGAAGATTATGAAATTATGACATTTTTTTACTGAGTCAATTTGCTTTCTTTGAAATCGTCAAATTTATGACGATCTAGACTTCCAATTTCCTTTCAATGGATGTCCAAAGTCAACTGTTCAAAATGAAGCTTGTGTGCTACACATTTCTTGACGAGATATTAGTGTGTTTATGCTTGATACCAGGGGTTAGTTAAAATGAAAGGTTTCCCACACATTTTTTGGGCATTCCATTCCTCATACAATCATCCATGAATGATGTAATATGTGAATGTGAATGTCAATGTGAAACAATGATATACCCAAAGGTTACCCCGGTTTGGTGTTTGGGAAAAGGAGTGTGAGAATGTCATGTGAGATTTGCAAAAATTTGCCCCAATTTTGGTGGTAATGGATTTATGAAATTTGGGGCGAATCAAGATCATGCAAGGCCCAACAAGGGATGCCCCAGTCTTTGTATGAGCTTTGAATGCTCAGATGAAAAAAATTTGAGATTTAACCAAGTTGCTCAATACTCTGAATGGGCCGAAGCATATGAAAGACACGCCTTGGTTTTGGGTATGAGTCAATTAAGCGAGGTTCAAAAAGAAGTTGCCCCCCATTCTGGGTTTACGAATGATAAGATGGACTCAAAATCATACAGAGCCCCAAAGTGCCTACCCTTATTTTGAGGGTGGATCTGTGAATTTCAATGCGGACAAATTTGAGAGGCCCAACAAGGGATTCCCCGGTCTTGGTACGAACTTTGAATATACAGATGAAACAAATGTGAAATTAACAAAGTCGTCCAATATTCTGAATGGGCTGGGCCGAAACATATGAAACTCACATAGTTGCCCTGGTTTTGAAGAACAGGCGAAAAGGTTATGAAAACTTACAAAGTTGCCCCAAGTTTGGGACTCGGGGGAAAATTTTGAATGAGATATGAAATTGTTCAGAAATTTGTGATGGATATGGAAATGATTGGTTTGAAAGAATTGCCCAAATTGGCTTGATTTTCCTTTGTATAATTTTGATCAATAGGGAGTTCCCTTTATCTGAGGACATTTATTTTTCATCATCATTTTTTTACAACTGCATCGTTGGTCATTTTGTCTTGTCTCAAAATTAAGCTTTATGAAAATTTAAGCAACCATTATTCAATCTGTGTGGACTTTTATTGGGCTTGTAATGTGGCTTTGGCTGAGGGGTATTGAAAGAAAGGATATGAAGGCCCAAATAAATGTTTGTGGATATATTTTTTTGAAACAAGAGTTACCATCCCCACCTTGTATCAGCTATTCGTCAAATCTGTTTTGACTATTTTGCCCTTTCTCAAATTTCATTCTTTGTTTGTCATCACTTTGTGATTCTTTCCATTTTTGCTTTGCTTTTGCTGAATTCTCTTCATTTGATCACTAAGTTTATTGTTTGCAACTTTAGTTGACTTCTATTATGATGGTAACCCTTGTTTAGGTAAATTTCGAAAAGAAAATTCATATTGGCTCAAATTTGGTATCAAAGGATATATTTTGTTTTTTTGTTTTTGGATAAAGAAAGATGGCCATACGTCATTTCAAATTTTGGTTGTTTTATTTTCAAAAGATTAATTAGGAGACAGGACTAAATGATCTCAACAAGAGTTATTTTTCATCCTTTTTCTTCTTCTCTTTTTTTTTTTTTCACAACGGATTCCAGGATCTCCCAAATGAAAGCCAGTGGAGGTAACAGAAAATCTGCCCCAGTGTAAAACTTGGTGTCAATTATTTGGGCTCAAGAACATGATTGGGTCAATCTTTGGTTTGGCGAGGGCTGAAGGATGATGTTTTCAAGCAATGCACACACAAATATCTCTTAAGAATATGTGACTTGATCATTTGACTCCAGGAGATTATGACATCCATTACATTTTTTTTTGAAATCTCATAAAATGGATGATTTGCATCGAAAACAAATGACTCAACTTTTGTGTATTTTTTTGGTTTTATGCATGAAGAAAAGTAATATGAAATGAAAATGATGATACTAGTTGAAAAACAGATTTTTTTTCTTAGAGAAAATTAGGTTTTGGTGGCCAGTATGAAAACTTGGCTTGGGGGCCAGTGTGAGAACTGGGCTTAGGGGGCGAGTGTGAGAACTGGGTTTGGGGGCCAGTGTGAGAACTGGGCTTAGGGGCCAGTGTAGGAACTGGGCTTTTGTGGGCCAGTGTAGGAACTGGGCTTTGGTGGGCCAGTGTAGGAACTGGGCTTTTGGACCAGTGTAGGAACTGGGCTTTTATGGGCCAGTGTGAAATCTGGGATTTTTCGACCAATGTGGAATCTGGACCTTGCGGGCCAGCATGGAAGCTGGGCTTTGCAAGCCAGTATGGGAAATGAGATTTGTGAGCTATTGTGGAAATGGGGATTTCTCGGCCAATGGAAATTGGGCCTTGCGGGCCAGCATGGGATCTGGGCTTTGCAAGCCAGTATGGGAAATGGGCTTTATGATCTATTGTGGAAATTGAGATTTTTCGGCCAAACTGGGCCTCTTTAATTCTTAATTTTTTTGACAACAAATTCCAAGAAAATCGTGCATGATAGTTTGAAAGACTGTACTGAAAACACATTGTTAACAATTTGTATCTTCCACAATTATGTTGCTTTTTATTTGACAAATATATTACTGAATGAAAATTATGCAATTTACGGAAAGAAATCTTTTTGTATTTTCAAACTTATGTTGCATTTTATTTTATGAATGAAAAATGTGTTAATGAGGAAAAATTATGCAGTTTATTGAAGGGAATATTTTTGTATATTTGTTTTAATAGAGAACGAGAAATGGACTTAATGAGCTTAGAATCGGACTTTTCTTTTTGACACGGGAAAAATCCAGATCGGATCGGACCTGAAGATGATTGACATAGAAGGAAGTTGGACTTACCAGGCACATTGACCCAATGGATCATATGACCTGAGCCGTGAAAGCTTGACACAAGAAAATGACAAAGAAAATATTTTTTCATTTTTCATATTTTATGGTACAAGCTAAAAGAAATTCATTTTTTTTTTGTTATGAGAGGATTTCACAAGATTGGACTAAAGAGAATTTTGTAACACTACTAGACTCAAAGGGCCCAACACTATTCTTTTTACAACCATGACAAAATCTTCAGACAAGGGTCTTAATTCCTCTATTTTTATTTATTTTTTTTTTGCACAAATACTTGTCACACAAATGGGAAGGGAAAATATGAATTGAAAACACAAAATCTACTTAAACATGTATTTTTTTATTTTTCAGAAATTCAGATGCACTGGTTCAAGAGAAACCACATATGACAAAGGGGCCTAATGGGCTCAAAAACTCTTCATCTTTCATTTTCAGATTTTTTTTTAACTACAAATTCAAAGAAAATCACACAGGACAATTTGAACAAATGTACAAAACATCATTCAACAGCAAAAATGCGAAAACAAAATATTTTTGACATATTTTCAAAAGAAATAGACTCGAGAGAAAACCACGAAGGCCATTGGGCTTAATGGGCTCGAGCACTGTTCCCTTTCATTCTCAGATTTTTTTTTTTTTTTTTACAAATTCAAAGAAAATCACACAGGACAATTTGAACAAATGTACAAAACATCATTCAACAGCAAAAATGCGAAAACAAAATATTTTTGACATATTTTCAAAAGAAGTAGACTCGAGAGAAAACCACGAAGGCCATTGGGCCTAATGGGCTCGAGCACTGTTCCTTTTTTTTCAATATTTTTATTCTTAAATTTATTCAAAATGTAGAAGAAGAAGGAATAAAATCAAACAAAATAGTGTGATGTGAAATTACAAACGTGCCAAAAATAATTCTTCACTCAAATTTATTTTTCAGAAAGAATTAGGTTCAAAGAAAGCTAACATGACAATGAGGCCCAATGAACCTGAAAAACGTCCTTTATCATGCAAATGAAAAACAATTCTGAACACTTCAAATTTTACATGACTCCAATTATTATTTTTTTTTTGAAAATTTTCTAATTATCATATTTTTTTTATTTTATATTTTTTTTTGAAATCTGATCCTCCAAGAAGTCTCTTATTGGGCCGGATTGACCCAACAAACCCTACCTGTTTTCATTTTTCAATTTTTTTCAATTTTTTTTATTTTTATTTTTGAATTCAGAAAGACCGGGACTGTGGACGTCCCCGGTAGCAATGACCGGAATTGTGGACACAGTGGCAGAATCCTTGGCTATAAATAGGCTACCCTTCAGCGTTGGCCGACGTTTCATTCTGCTCTCCCTCTCTCTCGTTCTCCCTTTCTCTCTCTATCTTCCTCCTTCTCTCTCCCTCTTAAGCGTCTCTGGACTTCTGTGAGGAACCTCTACCCAGTGTGCCTTCGGAGCGTCTAAGATCAGCGAGGAGCCTCTGCAAGCCCTACTGCTTCCGGGTAAGTCCTCTTTCCTCTAGATCTTCCATTCTTTCCTTTAAGCTTTCTGTTTTTGCTTTTCCTTTTACTCTTTAGCTTTCTGTTTTTTCATTTAAGCTTTCTCTTCCCTTTCCTTTTCTGTTATTCCTTTCCTTTATGCTTTACTTTCCGTTTGTTGCTCTTTCTGCTTTCTGATCTTGTTATTCCTTACTGCTTTTCGTTCATCTTTTGTGTTTTTTTTTTGTTTTTTTTTTGTTATGCTTTTTGCGTTATTTGCTTTTGCTCCTTTATTTGCTTTCTTGTTCCTCTTTTATTTTTCTCTCTAAAAAAAACTCTAAGAACACACTGTCTTAACAAAGATAAGGGGTATATAGGCTGGAAACCAGACGCTAATCTCCCTTCGTTTGAAGGTATGACAGAGACAATCGGGTAGAACAACGCCACGTACCCCATTAAAAACAGAAAACTTAAAAAGAATATTACTCGTATGAACACAAGGACATGGACATGGACAATCTGGACGCAGATCCGTTTAGGAACCTTTGCGAGGACCATGAAACAGATCACAAACTGGACAACGAGACTCGAAAGACCCAATACAAAGAACAAAATTAGCTTAAAAGAAACACAATGGAAGAAAACATTAGACTATGAACATAGTATTTTTGTTATTTATGGTTTGTTTTTTTTTTTTTTTTATTTATTTAGACAAATTAGGGAAATGGATGAGAAGGAAATGGAAATGGAGAGACCGACCTGCCCAAAGTGGCGTCCGACAGAAGACCAAATCAGGATAATGACCAACATTTACAATTATGGAGTCACTCACCCAAGTCGAGCTCAGATTTTTGAGATCACTACTCGAATCAGGGCATTCGGAGAAGCGGGGGAGTACAACGTCCAGTGCTGGTTTAGCAATCATGGGAATAGAGTAAGACGTTGGCAAGCGGAATTGGATCCCACCGGCACCCTCTTTTCTCTACTACCCCTGTACATGTATGGTAAAACCCTAACTTCATCCTTGTCTTTTTAATTTTTTTCCTCTCTTCCTTCTTTTGACACAATTATTTCCTTTTTATTATTATTTTTTATTTTTTTGGAGAAACCGGTTGGGTAGTCATGAAGGCTCCGAAGCTTCTGGATCTGTTCCCTGTTCCGATCATCATTGACGACGACAGAGATGAACGACAACTCCCTCCACCAGTGCCTCCTGCATTCCGCGGATTCCATATCAGACCTCCCTCGACGGAGCTCTCTCTTAGACCACCACAACCAGCTCGAGAGTTTTTCTACCATTGAAATGTTTTTTTTGTTTTGTTTTTGTTGGCCGAGTGTGGCCGGAATTTAATAAGGACTGTAATATGGACACTTTAAAAATTTGTTGTATTTTCTTTACACTTTCATTTTTTGTTTGTTTTTTTCTTGGACTGTAACATTAACGATCGTCCGCGATCGACCCGTGGACATGTTTACCTTTATCGTTTTTGTGTGTTTTTTTTGGTAAGGTAAAGTAACCTTGTGATTTTTTCTGTTAGATCTGAATTTGTGTATATTTGTTTTTTTGTTTTATTTTGGCTTTGTATTCAAATTAGTCTCTCTGTTCAATCCTTTTTTATCTGTAAAATTTGCTCACTTGATGAAATAAATTAGCCCTTTATGATTTTTTTTGACACACTTAGTCTAACATTTCCAATCAATTACTTGTACGAAACCGTGAAAAAAAATCTTAAAAAAAATATTTACAAACAAAGAAAATTAACTTCGAAAAAATGAAATCTGAAGTAAAAACTCAAAATTATTTGTAAGAAAAATGAAGAAATGGGCTCCTGATAACACGCTGAAATACACGTTGAAAAACCTTATTTGTGGAAAAACACGTCTTGAGAGAAAACATCAAATTCGAAAAATCTCACACTGCAATTTAAATTTTTTTGCTATTTTTGAAAACAAGAATTTGACGATTCGTAGGAAAGACAAGTGACTTAAATGTTTTTGTTTTTTTTTTTTTTAATTTGTTCTTTGCTGCTTTCATTCTCCACGACACCCTATTAGGACATGATTTCCAGTAAACCTTGGTAATACTTCGTAATGAAAGTTCACATTAAAAGTCATGGATGGAAACATGATATCAATGAGCATAGCCCTCATAGCAAAACAATTCACAATATGAGCAAAACAACATCAGTTTCGCCTTTTACAATAACCTCTGCTTTCCCAGATAGTCCTAGAGTCTTCTTCATTCGTTCACGGCATTTGTAGAGGCGAACTCACGCCTTGCCACGGCGCTGAATCAATTAAAGATTGCACTTTATACTTTATAGCCTTGAACGCCTCTATTGAATGTCCACGTGCTCCTTCATGATAGTCATAGGCGCGGACCATCTGGATATGGTCGAACGTCCACTGATCTCTGGACGAGCGTTCTCTTCTACCTGGACGAGCGTCTACTTTTCTCGTTGACGAAACGTTCTTGGTTGGACGGGCGTCCTCTTCTGCCTGGCTGGACGAGCGTCCTCTGCTTGGCTGGACGATCATCCACTTCTGTTCATTGGATGAACGTCCTCTCGTGCGTGTACACTGGACGAGCGTCCATTTGCTGGCGACCATTTCTGCATGTGCTTGCTTTGGTTCAGCTTTATACTTGTTGGAGACTCTTCCAAGCTTGCTACTAACTCTGAGCTTAGTGCAATTTTTTTTATTTCTTATGCCACCTTCAACCCTCTCACTACTTATCATGTGTTCGTAAAATGGTGGTTGTAGAGCAAAAAATATGGTAGTGATCTCCTTGTTGCTAAAAGGCGGTTCTACTTGAGCAGAAATTTCTCTCCATCTTTGGGCATACTCTCTGAATGATTCAAATTCTTTTTGTTTTCTATGTTCTGCAGTTGTATTCTGTTAGGCGTTAGATCTTTATTATATTCGTACTGCCTTAGGAATTCCTCAACCAGATATGAGTAGTTTCTAAGCACAAGTTAGAGCCACACCAGTTAAACTTTCTTGGAAGAAGTGAATCAAAAGTTTTTCATTGTGGGCATAAGCTGCCATTTTCTGCAATAGACGGTTATATGGTTCCTTGAGCAAGTATTTCCCTGATATTTCTCAAACTTTGGCAACTTGAACTTTGGAAGAACCATCAGATCTGAGACTAAGCAAACTTTGCAACATTTTCAAACTTGGCATTTCATCACCTTCTATGGCTTCATAATTTTTCAGCACTTCAAATTGGTGCCTGACAACCTCAACATTGATGTGATGACATGGTGAGAAGATTTTAACTCAGGTGGCTTTGTCCTCCTTGGCGCTTACAATAATTCTACTAAAGACCATCCAAACGGTTGCCCCTAACTCGTTTCCTACTTCAATTGTGTCCTCTTCGACCTTTTGTGGGTTTCATGCCCCGAGTCTGCCCTTTAGGATAGAGTGTAATTTGAGGAAAGACCAATTAGGAGGGAAAGTTTGTGTCTCTGGAACTTCCTATGGTAGTTGTGGTAAGCATGAATCTCCAGGGCTTCGTAAGGCATTCAGGGCCTCAAGGATTAGGCTCATTTGTCCCTTAAGTTGTTGGACATCGACTTTCATCCCTTCTCTTTGGTTCTCCAAGATTTGTTAACTGGTTCGAGTCCTTTAGGGATGTCGTGGAAAGTTGGCCGTTTTTGTTTTTGCAATTTTAAATTTAAGAAAAAATACATATATATATATATATATATATGTATATGTGAGAAAAATTAATTTTTATTTGAATGGAAAATATTGTATGTTCAAAACGATTTTTTTTTTGAAAGAACAACAATTCACATTTTATTTGTATGAAAAATAATGTCAAGAAAATAAAAACAATGATCTACAATGCCCCAAAATATGTACACTTTAAATTTTTTTAAAAGATTTTTCATGCCCCAACAATATTTTGAAGAAATTCTAATTTTTTCCTTTTTGAATGATTCCGAAAACAAAATCAATTTTAATCTTTTTTTTTTCATATTTTTTATTTATCAAAAGAAACATGACACATTTATTGTAAAAATGACAGACAAACTGAAACAAAATAGTCTCCCTTCCGTGCCTTATCAGAGGTTGAATGACTTAAAGTTTTAAGGCCGAATAGATGCACTCACAAGGATAGCTTCCTAATGCTTAAGTCAGGCCACCAGAGCTATGGCTCTTTTCACTGTTTCTCCACAACAGTCAGAGTAATCAACTAGATGTGGAGACACAAATGAAGAGAACAGACTCTGGCTGGGGTTCTCACGATAGCCAAACAGGAAGTACATCCCAGAGTGACACCGCTACACAACCCCTCTATTTCTAAGTTGCGCTCAGACCCGGGTATAGGGCCTCACTCATGATATGCATACAATGTGTGTGTGTGAAGGGAGAATGCAATGGTACACCCCAAACCCTCACCTGCAAAACAACCAGAAGATTCCCAGGCAGACATAACATGTTTTCTATCCTAGGGTTCAATATAATCAAAACAAACACACATACAATTATGACAAATATCAAATAAAAGATAAAGAAAAAGGAGAAGAAAAACACAAAGAAAAACCACATTGAATTCGCACATCTAATTAAATGGCCTGACTCTCTGGCAATCCCCAGTGGAGTCGCCATCTATCGCAACCGGTATCGCGACGGGACGACGATCCGCAAAGAAACGTACGAGTTTGAAAATTTAGAGATTTGGAGTCGCCACTATAGTTTATTCTGGAAAACTACGGAAAAACCATAAAATGATAAGGCATGGTCAATTAGAACCAGATTCTTGGTTCGGGAGTCGGTTACGTGTAGGGAAGGTATTAGCACCCTACGACGCCTACCCTAAGGCAGTACCTTTAACTAAATGTGCGAATATGGATGTGGTTTTCAAAATGTTTAACTTTCCCTTAAAATAAGATTCTAAAGAAACAACATGTATTTTTTAGTTTTTTGAGCCCGACAAGGATTGACCTTGCTCCTACGTATTCTCATTAAGAATGAGAAATCAGGGTTCCGTAGTTCTTTAGAAAACTGCTTTAAAATTTGTTTGAGAAATTTGTTTAAGAAAATGACTTTGGATTTTTGGGAAAATGAACCTGACAAGGACTGGCCTTGCTCCTACGTATCTCCACTTTTGATGGAGAATCAAGGATCACGTAGTTCTGGCTGAAAAATTGTTTGTTTGCTTGAAAGTGTTGATGTTTTTGGTTTTTTGAAGATTTTATATTTTTTTTGGTATTTTTTGATGTAATATTTAGATTTTTTGCGTAATGAGCACTAGGCTGATGCGTACGATCGCACGAGCACTCACACAGCTTTTTCTTTGTTTTTTATTATTTTGCGTAATGAGTACTAGGCTGATGCGTACGATCGCACGAGCACTCACACGGCTTTTTTTATAGTTTTTTATTGTTTTGCGTAATGAGTACTAGGCTGATGCGTACGATCGCACGAGCACTCATACGGCTTTTTTGTTTATTTTATATTTTGGGTAACGAGTACTAGGCTGATGCGTACGATCGCACGAGTACTCATACCGCTTTTATTACATTACATGTTTTTTTACAGTTTTACATTTTTTTTTATTTTCTTTTTATTAAGAAAGAGAGGTGAGTTGAGATAGATTAATGGTGGAGAAGATGAATTTATAGTAAAAATATGGTATGAAATTTACTATGTTTGAAGGGAATAGGAAACGGTAAAGTGTGAGAGAAAAATTGAGTAGAGTTTTGGGATGAAATGAAGAGATTTTGAGAGAGAATAGATGGATATTATGTAAAAATAATGTGTATTGTTTTTTTTTTTAGATTTTTTACAATATTAAAATAAATTTTTCATGCATATTTAAAATAAAGTCTAATAATTACTTAGTTATTTACATAACACAAAATGATATTTAGCTATTTGAAACAAAAATAGTAAAATTGTTTACACAAGTGTTTTTAAGAAAGTCAAAATAAATAGAAAATAAAAATAAACCATATTTGCTAAACGTAAGAAAAACACACTAAAACCATTTCTTAATTTTAATCTTATATATTTTAGGAAAAAAAAAACAATTGCTTAAAGGAATAACGTTACTAAAAAATTTCTAAAACCATTTTATAATGCTGCAATTTTATATATTTATTTCTTTTGTATCTTTTTCATTTTTTTTAGGTTGTTTTTTTTTATGGTTGTGTCATTTTCTATTAACAAATAAAATTGAAGTTTAAAATAAACAAATCCAATTAATAAAAATAAAATACAAAACACGAGAAATATATTATAATTGTGAGACAAATACTAAAAGAGTGAAGAAAATAAAAAATAAAACAAATGAAGCAACCAATACGGAACCAAACAAATACTAAGAGCATAAAAACCAATTAAATAAGGATAGGGGTGTATAGAAAAAAAACCAGGTGTGTCGGAAGACTCCGGTTCTCAGGCCCAACGGACGGTAGGAGTGCAACTGTGAGGTTTAGGGGTGTCGCATAGCAGGTGCTGGTCAGGTCGGAGGCCCTTTTCTTGTTGTTTGCAGGGGTGTAAAGATGCAAAGTGGGGTGTGCGCCTAGGAGAGAAAAGGTTTAAAACCGAATGGGCCAAAGCCTAATGGGGTTCAAAATATGAATAAAAGGGTGTAGGAAAAGAATTTTCTCTTGTTTTTTTGTTTTGGGGTGGAAATGAAAAGGTTTGGTGTGAGAGAAAAAAAAAGATGGATCTTGTGTAAAAAAATGTGTGTGTGAAATGAAAGGAATGTAGGTATTTATAGAGTTAAGGATGAAAAAAGTTGATGAATAAAAATAATATAATAAGTTGGTGGAAAATTTAGATGAAATAAAATATAATTAAAAAAAGATGAATAGAAAAAGTTAATGTGGAAAATAAGTGAAAGAAATAATATAAAAAGTTGGTGGAGAAAGTAGGTGAAATAAAATATAATAAATAGTAAAAGTTAATGTGGAAAATAAGTGAAAGAAATAATATAAAAAAGTTGGTGGAAAATTTAGATGAAATAAAATATAGTGAATAGTAAAAGTTAATGTGGAAAATAAATGAAAGATATAATATAAAAAGTTGGTGGAGAAATTAGGTGTGGAAATTAAGTGAAAGAAATAATATAAAAAAGTTGGTGGAGAAATTAGGTAAAATAAAATATAGTGAATAGTAAAAGTTAATGTGGAAAATAAGTGAAAGAAATAATATAAAAAGTTGGTGGAGAAATTAGGTGTGGAAATTAAGTGGAAGAAATAATATAAAAAGTTGGTGGAGAAATTAGGTAAAATAAAATATAGTGAATAGTAAAAGTTAATGTGGAAAATAAGTGAAAGAAATAATATAAAAAGTTGGTGGAGAAATTAGGTGTGGAAATTAAGTGGAAGAAATAATATAAAAAGTTGGTGGAGAAATTAGGTGAAGAAGAATGGATAATAAAAAATGTTGATGGAGAAGATATAATTAAAAAATGTAAGTGGAATAATTAGAAAAGTTGATATATAAAATTAATATGGAAATGATGTGGAAAAAGTAAATGAAAAAGGTAGATGATGTGGAGGATGAGGTGGATGGTGATGTGGAGAATGGGGTGTGATAAGAAAAGATTGGTGGTGAGGAAGTAAAAAAGTGAGATTATTTTGGGCCAATTGATTAAGTTTTTTTAAAAGAAAATTTAGGGGTGCAAAAAGTAAAATAAATAGTATTTTTCATTTTGTTTTTTTTTTGTATTTTTTTTTTGATGAATTATATTTATCCGGACGAAATTGGGTGTTGACACTTGGGAGTCATTTTGACGCTCCAATGGTCAATCATACTCACTTAGAGAGGTTGAACCATGTGGGGAGGAGTAGCAGGAGGTCCTTAGTCTTGGGGGCTCCCAGTATGCCTCAAGGCGCGGAACGGACTAACCTCGTGAGTGTGGCAGGGTGGGGAACCCAAGTTTCATAAGTCACCACGGGTGCAAGACTCGTCATAGCCTGACTATCATTTTAAAGTCCGGATGAGTCAAGTCTAGAAATTAACATGTATAGGTTGTATTTCTGAAATTAATTGGTGTGAGTTATTTCTTTATGTATATGCTTAAATTGAGTTGCATGATTTTATATAATTAGCTCACCCTTGCTTGTTTGTGTTTGTGTTTGTTGCAATGATCATTCACTTGGATGTGAGCAGAGGAGAATGAGGCCTCAGTGGAGAATGTCCTGGAGGGGAATGAGGAAGCAACTTCTTAGTCTCTCTAGGAATTCCAAAGCTTTCCATGTTTCTGAATAATTCCAGTTCTTGTATTTTGAAGTACTTTAGTATTCCACGTTTTAAAATTTCTTCTACATTCCGGATTACTGTAATCCTTAAATTTTAATTTCTTAGAACCTTATTTGTTATTTTATTATTCTAACTGTTTTCTATTATCATCTATGTTGACGTCTTAATTTTATACTTGCATGAAGTATAATATTGGGATGTCACAATAATAATAATAATAATATAATAATAATAATAATAATAATAATAATAGTAATAATAATAATAATGATAATAATAATAATAGTAATAATTATTATAATAATAATAATAAAGATAATATTAATAATAATAATAATAATAAATCCCAAGGAGGAGTCCATGCTCTAGCTCAAACTCAATCACAGAATTAAGAAAACAAATTAGAAACTTAAAAGAAAGTTGACAAAACACATACCACAAGAAGATAAATTGTTATTAGAAAATTCTATAATATATGCCTCAATTGTAGTCTGTAACATAAAACACTTAGAAAACAAGTTGAAAGAGTTGAATAATTTTGTTGCTTGACTTAACTACTAGAAATTTACTTTGAATCTTAATCCAAAATCCCTTTTTAAGGTTTTGAGGTCTTTAGACTTTTTAATCCTTTCAAAAGTCTCTGTGTAGCACCGAGAGGTGTTAATACGTTGGTCAGTCCTTAGATCTAGTGGTCTCAGTAATAAAGCCTAAGGGAGGTAGTAAGACCGTTGGTTAGCTAGACAGTGGAAAGAGGTGGTCCCTTTACATGGAAACTAGAGAAAGATTAAGATGTCAAACATACTTAGAACTTTAAATATTTAAGATTAAGAAACAAAGATAAGTGATTTAAGATTAAGGATGCCAAACATTTTAGAACAAACACTTTTAGACCAATACATTAAAGATGGATATAACTTTATTCACTTTGAAATAATTCAAGTACCTGCAAAGCCAAAGTACAGATTACGAATAAACAGTCTTATACTTATGATATTAAGAGATATAAGACTTAAAAAAGTTTAATGACTTGATAATTGCAATATTAGAAAGTAATCTACATGATCGTCATGCTTTCTTTAATTGTTATGCTAATTTTTCTATGAATATTAAAAATGATAAAACAAGTAATGCAATAAAATTATATGCACGAATTTCAGATGAAATTATAGATGAACTATCATGTCAATACAAATAATCTATAGAATTTATTATAAAGTTACAAAGATAAATTATAATTATAAATCTTTAAGATCTTCACCAAAAGATGAGACAATTCTTGTAGAAGCTATTCTTAGAAAATCATTTGTACAAATTCCAAAGAGATTAAGCCATGAAGAAGTAATGAACAAAGTTCCTCAATAATGAATATTAGAAAATGTGATATAAGAACCAAAATTTTATAATACTCAAATTAGAGAGATAGTGCAAGAAGGAACAAATATTAGACTAAGAATGAATAGGTCATCATGAGTAAACATAAGAAATCCCCAAATGATATATAATGGACAACCTTCTAGACATTTAGTTCATGGATCCACAATAAATTTATATCTAAGAGATTAGATAATATTGCACCAATTGTATCAAAAACCTGTATACGAAGAATCTAGAAAATTGGAATCCCTCGTTATTCTCCAATAACCTCACAAATATTAAATACTTTAAGTAGAGAAGAAACTTTTGAAATACATAAATTATAAAGGATTTTAATAAAGAAAGGAGGGATTAGTACTATAAAACATTTACAAAACAACAAGTAGACAATTTTGGAGAAGAATTTTATAATTACCTAATACAAAATGAAATAAAATTATACTTCTTTTACTGGTTTTCGAATTACAATAGAGATAATAACTTGGAATATCCCTTTAGTATTAATAAATCTATATGTCCATTAGACAAAATATCGAATACATGGAAAACAGTAAATACTGAAATAATAGAATCAGAATATTCTCCAAGACAAGAAATCATAATACAACCCACAAAAGATAAAAATAGAAGCTAGTCCATATAAAGATTTTAAAAATGAAGATAAGCCTCTACAAGTAAAAGATATTAAAAAATTGCATTCCCAACTTAATTATTCAAATACATATTATGTTAAAACAATTAACTAGAATAGAAAGTAAGACGCAAAAAGAAACTTGTAGTAGTATAAAAGAACCTATAAGACTAATATATAAGTTATTCAACATACCACATAAAGAATTAGATTCATTAAGATTAAAAAACGACACGGATTTAAAAATAGAAGAACTGAAAAAGAAATTAGATCGGCTAAATAAACCATCGGTGAATACATTAGAAGTCTATAAATTAAAAACATATCCAAAGCTTATAAACTATTATCATCATCCTATGACTGCTGATGTGCAGTTTGAAGAGAGAGAAGAATTGGAACAAAATGCTTTCTTTGGAAATGAAATAATTGAATGGAATTTAAATGGAATGAGTGAAGCTCTTCTATGATATTTACTATGCCTAACAAAGAATGGATGGAGCTCTTCTATATTTTTCTCCCAAACTAAATGTGACAATGTACTAATATTCTCACCAAAGAATGGAATATCACTCTTAACTCTATGATGCAACTCATCTTCACTATGAATTAAATGCAAACTACTATAAAAACTCATTTATTTAAAAAATATGTTATGCATAAACAATTGCTTAGTAATTCAAAAGAAATTCTTTAAGAGACTTAAGGAAACAAAAAATACCTAAGTTAACTTCTAGGAAAGAGGTGAATCACAAAGGATTGTTTAATAACCAATCATTTCCTAGCCAAAGCTTACCTTAGGTACTCTTATTCCAAACTTCTCAAAGGGAATTAAAAAGGAAATGAAAGTAGACACACAATTAAATAAAATAATAAACTAACTATGCGGCCTAATGAGTAAGTTAGAAGAACTTTGGTTCCTCTAACCTAAACAACTAAAAATGAAATTTACTAAGGATTAAAGGTTCTTGTTAAGAGATGGGATTGAGCACCAAAGACTGCCCCAAGACACCTAATAAGGTCGTGAGATACAAAGAAAAAGGAAAGAAATTACAAGGCAAAGAAATACAACCAAACAAAGGTTCTTCCACCCAAGTGTTTCTCTCTTTTGTTCTTGGCTACCACTCTAGACTTCAAGCTCCCCTTAGGTCTCCCCTACCTAGGATGCTACCTCAAAGATATTGGCCCACCACAAAAAAGAGAACCTACACCATAAATAATGCACAACTCAATTTTCAAAACCAATTATCATATAAGCCTACAACTAGTAATTATAAGTTGTCTACTAGTTAAACTACATGTAATTAGCTTCCCTTACCTTTTAGATGATCAAACAACTTTAGAACCCTCAAAACACTTTTAGACGCACAAGAAGTCTTATATGTCCTTATAAACAACAAAAACACGATTAAGATACACCATTAGAAGCACTGATCAACAAAGACTCTTAAAGATGACTTAGACCCGACATTCTCTAGAACAATCTACATGCACCTAAAATGTGCGAACTAAGGAAAAAAGGTAGAAACTAACTTTCTCTATTCTAGAAAACAATCAGAAAGAGTCGAGCATATCACCTCAAGGATTACTCTGGTTGTATCCAATCTTTAAACCGATAAAGGGATGATTAGAAAACCTAGAGAGAAGGGAGAGCTTTAGAGATAAGGATTTTAGAGAGATAATGTGATTTAGGATAATGAAACTCATTTATAAGAAATATTTTTATACTTTAAACTTTTATTATTAAAATAATCAAGTTTCATGATTCTAAACACATTATCAGTTTTGAAACACGAATTCCTAGGCTCTTACATTCTCCTTTTCCCCATTTCAGACAGTACTTGGGTATCACCAGTTCAAGTGGTGCCAAAGAAATTTGGAATGACAATTGTAAAGAATCAAGAGGGAGAATTTGTGCCTACCAGAGTTGCAAATAAGTGGAGAGTTTGCATTGATTACAAAAAGCTGAATCAAGCCACAAGGAAAGATCACTTCCCTCTCCCCTTCATAGACCAAGTCATTGAGAGGTTGGCAGGTAAACCTTTTTACTGTTTTCTAGATGGCTTTTCTGGGTACATGCAGATTCATATACACCCTGAAGATCAACCTAAAACCACATTTACATGTCAATTTGGCACTTATGCTTACACTAGGATGCCATTTGGACTATGTAATGCTCCTGCAACTTTCCAAAGATGTATGTTGAGTATTTTTTCAAAATTAATAGAAAGTTGCATGGAGGTTTTTATGGACGACTTCACGGTGTTTGAAGCTTCATTTGAGGAATGCCTAGGCAATTTAGAAAAAGTTTTGACAAAGTGCATTGAAACTGATTTGGTCTTAAACTTTGAAAAATACCACTTTATGGTCAACGAAGGGGTAGTGCTAGGACATGTTATTTCTAAAAAGGGCTTCCAAGTAGATAAATCTAAGATAGATGTGATTTCTGCCTTACCTTACCCCTCCATTATGAGGGAAGTGCATTCTTTCCTGGGACATGCAGGGTTTTATAGGCGATTCATTCAGAATTTTAGCAACATAGCCTTGCCATTGTCTAGACTCTTTCAAAAGGATGCAATCTTTAAATTTGATGAGGCTTGCAAGGGAGACTTTGATGAGCTGAAAAGGAAACTCACCACTGCACCAATTCTTCAACCTCCAAACTGGGAATTGCCTTTTGAATTGATGTGCGATGCTTCAGACTTTGCATTGGGAGCTATGCTGTCCCAGAAAAAAGAAAAGATCCCTCATGTCATTGCATATGCGTCTAGGACCCTTGATGCTGCTCACAAAAATTATACCACCACAGAAAAAGAGTTGTTGGCAGTCATTTTTGCTTTGGAGAAGTATAGGCAATACTTGCTGGGATCAAAAACTGTGGTTCACACAGACCACTCAGCCTTGAGATTTTTAATGAAGAAAGTTGATTCAAAACCGGGCTTATGAGGTGGTTGCTTCTGATGCAGGAATTTGATATAGAAATTAAAGACAGAAGTGGAGCCTTAAATCAAGTGGATGATCACTTGAGCAGAATAGCAGGGAAGGAGGAAGAAATTCCACTGAATGAAAAGTTTCCAGATGAGTTTGTATTTTCTGCTCTGACTCAACCTCCTTGGTATGCTGAATTGGTTAATTATTTAGCTGCTGCTGTTTTACCTGTTCATGCATCTAGGCATTATATAGATAAATTGAAATCTGATGCAAAGTATTATGTGTGGGATGACCCTTATTTATGGAGGTTTTGTAGTGATAAAATCATTAGGAAGTGTGTGCCTGATAGTGAAATAAATGGAGTCCTGCATGGCTGTCATGATACATTGGTAGGAGGTCATTTTGGCCCAACCAGGACAACTAGAAGAGTGTTAGACAGTGGGTTCTTTTGGCCCACTCTTTTCAAAGATGCCTATAATTTTGTGAAGAGTTGTGAGGTTTGTCAAAAGGTTGAGGGGAATATAACTAGGAGAAATGAGATGCCTCTACAGAATATATTATTTTGTGAAATCTTTGATGTTTGGGGCATTGATTTTATGGAACCCCTGCCAAGCTCATCTGGGTATCTTTACATTCTACTGGTTGTAGATTATGTTTCTAGGTGGGTAGAGGCAAAAGCAACCAAGTCTAATGACGTTAGAACAGTCTCCAAATTCTTGAAGACTAGCATTTTTTGCAGGTTTGGGGTTCCAAAGGCAATAATTAGTGATCGAGGCACACACTTCTGCAATCAGCTTATAGCAACACTTTTGAGCAGATATGGAGTCAAACATAGGGTGTCTACACCTTACCACCCACAAACAAATGGGCAGGCAAAGGTGTTTAACAAAGAACCGAAGAAGCTGCTCCAAAAGCTGGTCCAGCCAAATAGGAAGAATTGGAGTGAGTTGCTAGATGAAGCACTATGGGCACAAAGGATAGCATACCGTACACCTCCGGGGATGTCACCTTTCAGGATATTATTTGGCAAATCCTGCCATTTACCAGTAGAGATTGAACACAAGGCATTCTGGGTTGTTAAGAGGTGCAATTTGGAGTATAATGAAGCTGGGAAGCAGAGGAAATTGCAGCTACAAGAGCTGGATGAAATCAGGATGGAGGCTTATGAGAACTCAAGGTTTTATAAAGAGAAAGTGAAGAGGTTTCATGATATGAATATATCAAGGAAAGAGTTCAGCATTGGGCAGAAAGTGCTCCTGTACAACTCCAAGATGAAGCTGATAGCTAACAAGCTTAGATCAAAATGGGAAGGTCCATATGTAATAGTCAAAGTATTCCCAAATGGGGCAGTGGAGATTAGGAAACCAGAGGCTGATAAGTCATTCACGGTCAATGGTCATCAATTAAAAATCTTCCAGGAGAAGCAACCTTTAGAAAATGAGAAAAGTACATTCCAATTCAATGATTCAGTTCTAGAAAATCTACCTTGAATAAACTTTATCTCCTCCTTTTCTGCTCTTGTTTTTTATTTTAGTTAAGTACTGTGTTGATTTTCCTATTGTAGATTTTATATTTTGTTTTCGTAATGATTTTCGAATTTTTTTACTTTTTGTGTTCTTTAGTAATTCTGACTTGTATATATTCATGTGCTATCTGTTTTGTATATTTGTCCTGATTCTGTGATGTTTTGGTCTTTTATTTGAAAAGTTGTTGGTGATTACTGCGTTTGTGTTGCTGGATGCTTAGTCAATACATCTGTTGAGGAGGTTTAGGTTGAATTAGAAGTGCGTGTAATGAAAAATATTTTATTTTTTTCTATGAATCTGCAAACTAACAGGTGTTCATCTAGCTGTGAGAGTTGAAAGTGTATGACCAGGGCTAATCACAACCCTTTGCTTACCCTGGATCCAGAAATTGGTAGGAATAGAAAAGGAATAAAAAAGGAGAGGAACCAGCGTGAATCTGAGGCTACTGGATCATTTCCGACTTCATTTGAGTGTTTATCAGATACATCTGAGACTGAAGACATGACTGTTGAACAAGGAGAGATAACGTTAAAGGAGCTGGCTAATCAGGAAATTGGATTCTAGCCCCTGTGCATTCAAGTGTCGTATGTGCATGGGGCTCCCAACTTTGATCTTAGGTCTGGGTTCATTCAGCTTCTGCCAAGGTTCCATGTGTTAGAAAAATGATGAAGATGAAGTTTTGATGATGTCCAAATCAAGTCAAGAACAACCAAAACTCATGAAGACTCATGAAGAATGATCTTTGAAGACTTGTAACCTTTTGTAATAATTGTATGAACATAGGAAAATTAGTAGTTTTATGTATACATTCAAAAGTGATGTAAAAATAAGTCAACAGCAAAATCTGTGCAGTGTTAATCGATTAACACAGGGTGTAAATCGATTGTTCCAGAGACGCATGGAGAAGCACAGCATTGCAGTGTTAATCGATTAACAGAGGGTGTTAATCGATTAACGTTAATCCATTAACAGAGGGTGTTAATCGATTAACACAGGAGCCGTTTGAAAAACTAGCCGTTTTTATAGCCGTTGGACTATCCGTTGGGGTGTTAATCGATTAACCACTGTAGCTAATCGATTAACACAGTGTGAAAGGCTGAAAACGAAAAATGGAAGAGCCTTTGGATGAGTCTATAAATAGACTCTCATTTCCTCTCAAAACCAACAATCTAGAGACACAGAAACTCTTCCCTTGTGCTCAAATACTCAGAAATTCTTGAGACTTGTGTGTTCTTGTTCGGCTTGTGAAACTCTTGTCTGTGGAGCTGGTGAAGTGCTGCTACGGTGACAGAGGAAATAGCCGGTTCATCCTTGGTGTGTCTAAGGAGGTGTTCGGAAGAGAATCATCCTTCGTGAAGTATTCGGAGGAGGTGTTCATCCTTCGTGAAGTATTCGGAGGAGGTGTTCATCCTTTGTGAAGACTCAAAGGAGGTGTAGTTTCATCTCTTGTGGTATCAAGAGAGGTGGTTTCTAAACTCTTACAAATTGTATCTTTGTGATTGTAATTTGTAATTGTTTTGTGTTAGTGAAACTGTTTATCTTGTTTTGAGATAAGCGACTGGACGTAGGATTGGTAAGATCCGAACCAGGATAAAATCATATGTGCAAATTTCTCTCAACCTTACTCTTGCTTTATTTGTCTTTATTAATTGCTAAGTAAGTTTAATTGAGTAGAAATTAAAAGGCACACGTTAGTATTAAAAACCCCTCTTGGTTTGTTGTTCCACGCTAACCCATCCGCTGCAGCCGCTTCTGACAATTGGTATCAGAGCTTGCTTTGATAGTCATTCAAATGGCAGAATCACATCAAACCTTTGCAGAGGGTGCTTCTATCAATAGACCACCACTATTCACAGGTGAGAACTATGCATTCTGGAAGGTAAGAATGCAAATTTTTATGGAATCTATTGATATAGATATTTGGGATGCTGTTGCATCTGGTCCTTTTGTTCCAACTAACAATATGCAGGAACCAAAGCCCCGTGACCAATGGACTGCTCAAGATAAGAAACAATTTGGTAATGATGTAAAAGCTCGTAATATTATTTCATCTGCTTTAACTGTTGATGAGTTTTACAGGATTTCTGTTTGTAAAACTGCACAAGAAATGTGGGAAGTACTAAGAGTAACCCATGAAGGTACAGATGATGTTAAGAGAGCTAGAAAGAATACCTTAATCCAGGAATACGAAATGTTCAGGATGAAGCAAGGGGAAACAATAGTAGATGTTCAGAAACGCTTCACCAACATCGTAAACCATCTTATTGGACTAGGTAAATCTTTCGATACTGATGAGCTTAATATAAAAATTTTGAAATCTTTAGACAGGTCTTGGCAACCAAAAGTGACTGCAATTTCTGAGTCACAAAATCTCAACACAATGACCATGGCTGCATTATTTGGAAAGTTGAGAGAGCATGAACTTGACCTCGGAAGACTTGATGAAGAAGAAGCAAAAGCCAAAAACAATAAGAAAAGTTTGGCTCTAAAGTCGGAGGTTGAAAGAAGCAAAGGTAAATCGGAAGATGAAGACTCAGACGAAGAAGAAGAATTGAGACTCATGATAAAAAGGCTCAACAAGTTCATGAAATCTAAAGTTAAAGGAAAATTTAGATACGAAAAGAAAAATAATCCAGTATCTTCCTCAAATTACCGATGCTATGGTTGCGGAGAAAAGGGGCATTTAAAAGCAGACTGCCCAAATCAAAAGAAGGGTGAAGAAAAGAAAGAAAAGAAATTCTTCAAGAAAAAGAGAGCGTACATCGCATGGGAAGACGACAATGAGACCATTTCAGATTCAAGCTACTCAGATGAAGAAGCAAACATCTGTTTAGTGGTGAACGACGACGCTGGAAGCCAAGTAAGCACATCTAGCGATTCTGATAATTCTAGTCAAATTAGTGAAAATGAATTGCATGAAATTTATGCTGCTTTAATAGTAGAATCTGAAAAATTAGATAAAGCCCATCAGAAATTGAAAAAGGATTTCAAAAATTTAAAATTAAATTTTGAAAATATTTCTGAAGAAAATAAAAATTTGAAATCAGATTTTGAAAATATTCTTGAAGAAAATAAGAATTTAAAACTAAATTTTGAAAATATGTTTGAAGAAAATAAAGATTTGAAAAATAAAGTTTTAATTTTTGAAAACGGTAAATTTACTAGTAGTGATGAATGTGCTTCTTGTGAAAATTTTAAGAAACTACTAGAACAAACAACCTTAGGAGAATGTAGTAAAAATAATGAAAATAAGGTTGTTAAAAATAAGTATGTTCCTAGAATTAAACACAATTATAGAACCCGTAGAACTTGGGTAGAAAAAGGAACAACTTATAGGAACACAAATGTTGTATCATGCTTTTATTGTATGAAAAAGGGTCATCCTTCGTGAAGTATAAATAGACTCTCATTTCCTCTCAAAACCAACAATCTAGAGACACAGAAACTCTTCCCTTGTGCTCAAATACTCAGAAATTCTTGAGACTTGTGTGTTCTTGTTCGGCTTGTGAAACTCTTGTCTGTGGAGCTGGTGAAGTGCTGCTACGGTGACAGAGGAAATAGCCGGTTCATCCTTGGTGTGTCTAAGGAGGTGTTCGGAAGAGAATCATCCTTCGTGAAGTATTCGGAGGAGGTGTTCATCCTTCGTGAAGTATTCGGAGGAGGTGTCATCCTTCGTGAAGTATTCGGAGGAGGTGTTCATCCTTTGTGAAGACTCAAAGGAGGTGTAGTTTCATCTCTTGTGGTATCAAGAGAGGTGGTTTCTAAACTCTTACAAATTGTATCTTTGTGATTGTAATTTGTAATTGTTTTGTGTTAGTGAAACTGTTTATCTTGTTTTGAGATAAGCGACTGGACATAGGATTGGTAAGATCCGAACCAGGATAAAATCATATGTGCAAATTTCTCTCAACCTTACTCTTGCTTTATTTGTCTTTATTAATTGCTAAGTAAGTTTAATTGAGTAGAAATTAAAAGGCACACGTTAGTATTAAAAACCCCTCTTGGTTTGTTGTTCCACGCTAACCCATCCGCTGCAGCCGCTTCTGACACCATGGGTCAGCAGGGGAGGACCCTCACAAGCATATTATGGAGTTCACAGTGGTCTGTTCAACTATGAAACCACTGGATGTGCCTGAGGAGATTGTCAAAATGAAAGCCTTTCCCTTTTCACTACAAGATGCTGCCAAGGAGTGGTTGTTTTCTCAGAATGTACCCATAGTTAGCTGGGGAGAAATGAAGAGAAAATTTTTGGAAAGGTTCTTCCCTGTCTCCACGACAGCAGTTGTGAGAAAAGAAATAAGTGGGATTAGACAATTGTCTGGGGAGAATCTGTTTGAATATTGGGAACACTTGAAGAGGTTATGCTCCACCTGTCCCAACCATCAGATCAATGAGCAGCTGCTGCTGCAATACTTTTATGAAGGGTTGTTGCCTCAAGAAAGGAACATGATAGATGCAGCAAGTGGAGGCACTCTCATGGGCAAGACACCATCTGCAGCAAGAAACCTCATTGCAAACATGGATGAGAATTACCAGCAGACCTACACCAGAGGTGCCAGTAGTAAAGGAGTCATGAGATGCAACTGAATGCAATCTCAGATTCAGTAAGGACCAACATGTTTAATGAGAACAACCTGCTGCTGGGGAACAAAATTTTGGAGCTAATTGAGCTAATGAGGCAGATGGCTTTAGGAGGCCAAGTGAATGCAGTGAGAAAGCACTGTGGTCTGTGTGCATCAGATCAACACTTCACAGACCAGTGTTATCAACTTCAAGGCGCTCCTGGAGCTGAATCAGTGGTAGTTGCATTCCAATATCAGCAAGGAAACTTCAGAGAGAATCAACAGCCATTGCAAACTCAGAATCGCCAAGCTTCTAACTCACAGAATTCAGGATGGAGGAACATGATGAACCCAAGATACGAAGCTCCTCCATACTATCAGTAGAGTGGACAACAGTCAAATGGGCTGATGTAGAGCATGAATCAGTATGCACAACAGAATAGGCATAATGCATCATCTTCTGGAGGGCAAAACCAGCAGTATAGGCAGAACCAACCACAAATGCAGCCTAGGATGGACCCCACTCTAGAGGCAACCATTCAGGATATGAAGATGCAGATTGGGCAGCTAGCTCATGGTGTAAATGAACTGGTGAATTAGAAGGCTGGAGGCATTCCTGCTCAGCCAGTGGTGAACCCAAAGGAAGCATCAAGCAACAGAGCTTCAGCGAATAAGCTTTCTTTTCTTGTTTTTCATTTTCAGTTTCTATTGCTGTCACATACATTTAATAATATGTTTCTTTTGGTTCTGCTATACACATTCTTGTTTCTAATTGTGCTTTTAATTTTTGTATATATCCATTAGTAATTTGTGTTGTGCATATCTGTTCTGTTTCTACTATTTTAGAACCTTACTCACTCATACATTGAGGGCAATGTGCCTCTTAAGTGTGGGGGTGGGAAGGTATAGTCCTTAGGTTCGTTTGTTGTTTTCGAATCTGTTTTAGAACTTCTTTTAGGTCCCTTTTCTATGCTTATTTCTATTATTTTCTCTTCCTTTGTAGTTACTTGTTCTGTTTAAAGCTCTTGATTAGTTTCATGCTTTGTTTCAAGTTTTCAATTAGGATTTTCTTTTCAAAATTAGGTTCTATTTTCTTTATGCTACTGTTTTTTAAAATTTTTCTGAATCTGTTTAGCTTTTTCTTTTTCAATTATTTAGTTAATTTGTCATTGTTTATATAGCTTAGAGGAATAGTTTAGTTTATATTTTGTCAATATCTTAGGTAGTTAGGACTGATTTGAGGTTCCTTTCATCTTTTTGACTTTGATTGTCTTGTTTTCAATTCTTTGGATCTGTTGCAGCTTGTAAATTAGGATTTGTTGTTTTAAGATTTCTTTTCATTGCATAGGTTCTGTTTTAGTCTTTACTTAGAATTCCCTTTAGGTTTTTCTTGCTTTAGTTCCTTCTTTCTTTACATTTCTATTTTGATTGTTTAGGTTCATTGCTTTAGGTATCTTGTTGCTTCTTGCTTTTGCTTATTTCTTTTCCCTATTATTGTTTCTTTTTGCATAGAAGTGTTAGTTAGGAGTTGTTATAGGTCTTAGTTAAGTCTTTTCTAGTTGGATTTCTTTTCCCTGTTATTGATTTGAGTTCTTTTTAGTTACATTCTGTTCTGTCTTAGTTTGTCTAGGTTGTAAATAGCTTTAGGTAATTTTGTTTAGGTATTTCTTGATTCTATTTCACATTTTACTTAATTCTTGCTGATTTCACTCACTTCTTAGCTTTATTTCTTTAAGATAGATTGCCAATAATGTCTTTAGCTCTAGATTTAAGTAGATGTAGCTCTAGCAGTAGTTTTTGCAGTTAGTTCAGTCTAAATAAGCAAGTTTTGCATGATAGAGAGTAACAAGTTCATTTTTGACAAATCTTTAACCCTGGAGAGTTTTGGGCCAAATTTTTTTTTAGTGTGATTGCATGCATGTATAGCCATAGTTTTGATTTTGTATTAATTCTCTTTTATGTGCTTGATCTTGGTAGAACTTTAGAGATGATCTAGGCCTTCTTTCATCTTCCCATTCACATTTCTTTCCATTGTACCCTCATTTGAGCCTTAGCCTTTTCTTTGCTTTCCATCCATTACAAACCCTTTCCCCAATCATACACATAAAACCTTAGAGTTTTGTGAGAAGTAGGGAGAATTTAGAACTCAGAAAGCAGAAAAGAGTAAGGCCAGAGGTGAAATTGAAGAGCTTTAAAAAAAAAGAAAAAACAAAAATCTGATCTGAAAAAGAGAAGAAGAAGTTTGGAAAAAGAGAAAATTGATTGAGAAAAAGACCTGGAAAAAGAAAATATCAGAAAAAGAAAGAAAAAAAATGGATTATGGCCAAGCTAAAACGAAATACCTGTAGTGAGTTTTAGATTCTCCTTTCTTTCTTGCACATTCTCTAATCCATTCCAGTTTTTGCTTCTATTTCCCATTCATCTGCCCTTTCCATTATCCATTACATTACAAGCCATGAAAGTCCTAATGATCTAAAGTTATCTTGATTCAAGCAGTGTTAATTAGAGTTTTTTCAAAGTTAAGAATTGTGGTCTATCATGTTATGTGGAATGAAACACAGGCTGACCTAAACACTTGAGTGCTTTGAGAGAAACACTTTATCATGTGAGGTTGAAATTGGGCTACTAATTTTCTGAATTGTATCTTTCTGTTTGTTTTGGTTGAATCTAATTGTTATTTGCTTGTTAGAGTTACTGAAACTTAGATTTAGAGTTGGTGATTCTGTTTGTGCGGTTCTAATTAGAGAAATATAGCTGGTAGTTGTGTAATTAGCAGAGTTGAGTTGATTGTGATAAGAGTCTAGTGTTCCTTGATGTGTGTCTGTAGTTTTCTCTCCTTTGTAGATTAAGTCTTTCTTTTTAGTTTGTCCCTACCCAGGAGGGCAGTTGTCTAAGTGTGGGGGTGTGATAACTCTCTATTTTTGCACTTTTATTTGTGTTTAGAAGTCTAGGTTAGCTTGTTTTTCTTTTTAATTGCTTAGAATTAGGATAATTTTAAGTTTTTCTTTTAAATCTTTAGATTTGTAAAATTGTAGTTAAAAATAGATTTTTAGTAGTATTTTTTATATTTGTAAATAATTAGGAATTTAATTTTTTAGGAAATCTTTTAATACTAATATTTTTTTTATTTTTGAATTGCTGAAATATTTTTTTAATTGTTGATGGCCTTAATTCATTTTTTTCTATATTGCAGAATGAACCCTTATAAATTGGGCTGGTGATGTTGTTTGAAGAAGGGCACTACTGCTGCCTTCAATTGGAATGGGCTGATTTTTAATTGGGTATTGAAAAGCATTTGGGTTGATGGTTGCGGTTGGAAAAACACTTGGGCCCTGGAACACTGCACTTGATCCTAAATTGCACTGAAGTGCTGAAAACGCTTTTGAACTCCACTGTTGGGTTGCTGGAAACGACTGTGTTTTGGGAGCACTGCTGTTGCAAACGTTGGTGGGCTGAAATCCAATTAGTGATGCGGAGCATTTTGGTGCACTATTGCCTTAGGGCTTCTTTGCGGGAGCACTTCATTTGAAGAAAGAAGAAAAAAGCACTTCCCTTCGAGCTAAGCTAGGGCTCCCGTGAGTGAAGAGAGTTGAAGAGAGGAGCACATCTCCTGCCCGAAGAAGATGATCGGTGAGGAAGAAGCTGACCGGAGTTTCCCGTTATAGAGGATCAAATGGTTGGAAACGCAAGCTCGAAGCAAATGAACAGTGGCCGCTGGATCAAGAGCAGGAAGTGTCGAAATCAAGTTTCTTTCTTTACTTTCCCTTTTTCTTTTCTCTTTTCGTTTTCCAACCCTATATAAAGGGGTTTTTCTGCATGTAAATAGGGAGAGAACACTTCCTCACACACTTTCTACCCTTTCAGTTTACAGTTCTCCGTTCTAAAGTTTAGGGTTTTATTCGCTTTTCTTAGAGTAGAATATTGTTCTTGATTCTGGATTTCACTGATGAGATTCATGGAACCGTGACAATCCGTGAGCTCCTCATTCGGTGATTTCTGGTAAAGTGTTTGTAATGTTCTTTTCATATTAATAAAGTTCTTTTTCTATTCTTGTTTGTGTTTTGGTTGTTCTTCTTCAATGTTTCTGTGTTTTTTGTGTTGTTTCATTGAAAATGAATTGGATTCTGATTCTCTGCAATTTTATGATTTCTTTTGGAATTAAATGTCTCCGTAGTGAGCATTCTTCATCGAGATGTCTTCTCGAGACAGAGAAAAATCGAATGTATAAAGATTCATCCGAATTTGTGTTTCTATTCTGTTAATTCCATTATGTGTGATTAAGTAATATAAATCATAAAAAAAGACTATATAAAAAAAATAATACTTTAAATATATTATATTCTTTAACATATTATTAAATATGTAAAAATATGTTTAAAAAACTTTTAATGATATTAAAATGTGTGTAAGCGCATACACTAAAATAACTATTTATTTTAAAAATCAACTTACTTTAAAATAAATATCAATATTATTATTTTTAAATGATAGTATTTTACATATTAAAACTAAAATATATTTTTCAACGTTAAATTTTATTAAATGAATATATAATAAAATATCATAAAAAAATAGTAATGTACCAAAAATAATTAATATTATAGAAATATCAAATGACAAAAAAATTAACAAACGTTTATTAAGAGTAATTTTTCTAGTATCATCTTTCATTATATTATAATCATTAATAAATATTAGTTTAATTTTTACATAATAAAATATAAATAATAAATAATTGATTAATAAAACAATTTTACGAGGGAACAAAATAAATATAAATAAAAAATTATTTTAAAATAAAATAAGTAGATAAAAAGATAAAATAAATTATATACACATATAAAAAAATATAAATAAAAAATTAAAAAATAAATATAAAAGTAAAATAATATTCATGACAAAATAAATATAAATAAAAAAATAAATAAATAAAATAAAATAAATAAATAAATAATAAAATAGTTTCCATACACATATAATAATAAAAGAAATATAAATAAAATAGAAAATAATAATATCAAATAATTAAAAAGTTAATTTGTAAGACATTTATGAATAAAATAAAATAAATATTAAAATAAATTTCAATTAAAAAGAACATGTATTGTTATACTATTCAGTTTAAAAACTAGTACAATTCAGTTTAAAAACTAGTACAATTAAGTTTATAATTAGTATAATTCAGTTTAAAATTAGTATAGTTAGTAGTTCAGTTTAGTTTATATTGTAGTTTAGTACAATTTAGTATAGTTCAGTTCAGTCCGGTTTGATAAAACAAAAAACAGTTCAGTTTGTTTGAACTGTTTTACAGCTCAGTTCAGTTTATACAAATTAGTTTTTAGTTTAGTACAGGTTTTAGTAGTACAGTGCAGTTCAATTCTATTTGCCCACCCCTAGCTTTGAATAATTGGAAGATACATTAAATGAATGTCAAATCCACCTTTTTAAATGGAGTTCTTGAAGAAGAAGTCTACATTGAGAACCAGAAGGATACAAAGTCGATGGTTAATAAGACAAAGTCTTGATATTAAAGAAGGATTTTTATGGGTTTAAACAAGCCCCTACAGTTTGGAATGTTCAAATTAACAAGTTCTTCAAAGAAGTGAATTTCATCAAGTGTCCATATGAGCATGCACTCTATATCAAAGCTCAAGGCGGAAATATTTTGAATGTATGCTTGTATGTCAATGACTTGATTTTCACAAGGAACAATCCAAGAAGGATATGTCCATGGAATTTGAAATGATCAATATGGGGCTTATGGCATACTATCTTGGAATAGAAGTAAAGTAAGGAGATGAAGGAATTTTTATCACTCAAGAAAGTTATGCTAAAGACCTCCTCAAGAAATTCAAGATGGATGATATTAATCCAATTGGTACTCCTATGGAATGTGGCATCAAGTTGAGTAAGGATGAAGAGGGAGAAAAAATGGATCCAACCCTCAATAAAAGTCTTGTTGGAAGTTTATGTTATTTAACTTATAGAAGACCAGACATTTTTTATGCCTTTGGAATTGTGAGTCCGTACATGGAAGCTCCAACAACTACTCACTACAAGTCTACGAAGAGGATTCTTCAATATATCAAATGTACAACAAGATTTGGCCTATACTACTCCATTTCTAACAACTACAAGCTTGTTGGATATAATGATACCGATTTGAGCGGAAATATAGATTATCAAAAGTGAACGAGTGAATTTGTGTTCTACATGGGAGACATAGCCTTTACTTAGATGTTTAAGATGCAACCTATTGTCACTCTTGCTACATGTAAAGCAAAGTATGTAGTTGTTGCTTCATGTGTTTGTTGTTTGGCTGTGAAACCTGTTGAAGGAGTTGAGCTATTTCCATAAGTGGAGCCAACAAAGATTTTCGTGGACAACAAGTTGGCAATATCTTTAGCAAAAAATCAAGTCTTCCATGATCGAAGTAAGCACACTCACACTTGTTACCATTACATTAGAGAATGCATCAACAATAAAGATGTGCAAAATGGAATACGTGAAGACACATGATCAAGTAGCATATATCTTTACCAAGCGTTAAAGAATGAAGTCTTTATGAAGTTGGAAAGTTTTCTTGGAGTACAAAATCAAGTTTAAGAGGAAGTGTTGGAATGATAAACTGATTTTTTATTTAGGACCTATAAGATAAAAGCCTAAGATCAAAAAAAGACCCAAATAGAATTCTAGAAAATCCTATGTAGAAGGATCATAGAATGAAGTATAAAAATATTTAGAGAGTACTTATCTATAAGATATTTATAGATAAGTCCATATAATGTATAAAATCACAAGAATATTTTAGAAACTTCTAGAAAAAGAATTATAGTCCTTACATTAGTGTTGTAGTACCAAGATCCTAATAATTGGTTGAGGAGGTTTCACTAGAATAAATAAAGGTGTTAAAATCATATATAAAGCTAAAATTTAGAAGCACTCAATATTACAACAAACTTTTTCCTTTCTCAAAATCTTCTAACATCTCCCAATTTGTAGACATTTCATTCAAGCATATAAAGTTTCCTCTTAATAAAGCGATTTCATAGCTATAAAATCTTCATAAAAATGACAAATACCGAAATTCCTTTTCAAGTCCGGACAGCACCAAGAACAACTATTTTAAATATGAAGTAATTTTTATTTAAGTTATTCATTATATTACTTTAAATATGAAATAATAATTAAATTCTTATTTTATATTCTTTTAGAATTCTTGATGACATATAGCAATTGATTTCAACGAAGAATAATTTATATGGATAGTATGATTACAGAAGGATAATAACATGTACAGAAAAATGATAATCGCACGAGTTAAATAAATATTTAAATCAAAATACATATTTTGATTAGATGATTACTTAAAAAATTAAACTAATTGAACTCAATGAATTGAATTGAAAAACTATCATTTATTTAAAGTTTCAATTTAATAAAATAAAAATCTTCATTATTCATCATAACTTTTTATTTTCATTGTGATGTTTACATATTTTTATTAGTCTACAATAATGTTCTTATTTATTATCCAATATTAATTTTAATAATTTATTCTATACATGTGTATAGGTTAAAACAATTACTTTTAAATGAGAGTATGTTTAGAGAGATATTCTTCAACAATAATAACTTTAGGATTTTTTTTTTCTTCTCTTATGAAAAGCAGTGTTCTAATGATTTTTTTTTCTTAACCTCTTGTATCTTTCCACATGTACCTTCATATGTATTTCGAAGTTAAGTTTCAATAATTTAAAAAATATTATTAAATAAACTCATTATATAAATTGTCATCATAAAATTTAAACTTCATACATACATTTAAAAATACTTATTTATTAGAAAAAGTGTTATATGAAACAAAAATGTATTTTCCTTGCACATACATTAGTTTTTTTCTAAAATCCAAAAATAATATTGATTGCAACATTATGTCTTTAAAACACAATCTTCATTTAAAAAAATTAAATCAATTGATTAAGTAGATAAAGTTATTAAATATTATTGAGATATGGGTTAAATATATTTTTGTCCATTAACTTTAAGTGAAAATTGGAAATAGTCCATATTCAAAACTTTACTTTAATTTAGTCCAAAAATTATAGAAATGTGTGAATTTAGTCATTTCAACTAAATTTTGTTAGGTTTTATTTGACATTTCAAACGTGTATCATAATATCGTTTGAGTTGGTTATTCCGTTTGACACATTTTTACTTCAATGTCAATATAAAAACACGTTTGAAACATCACATAAACTTAACAAAATTTGGTTAAAAAGACTAAATCATTACAGTTCTAGAGATGAAGGACTAAATTGGTCCAAAGTTTTAATTACAATTTTCAAAGTTAAAGGACTAAAAACATATTTAATTATTGAGATATTGATTAGAAACTTAAAAGTTAAACTCTCTTTTTTATAAAAATAATACCACTTACATATGTAAATTTATAATATTTTATTCACTAATTCTTAAATTAACACTTTTTCGAAAATAATTTTAATTAATATTTTTAATTAAATATATTTTAATTTCTATAAAAGAGTGAATTTTATTCACTTAAGTAATTATAATATTATAGATAATATCACATTTGTTATTGTCATAAATTCTAGACCAGAAATTAATATTATATGGATTAAATATATATTTTTTCTAAATTATTATAAAAAATTATTATTCGTCCCTTAACTAAATTATGAACTATTAGGTCCCTAAACTTTATAAAGGTCTTCTAAAAAAAACTCTTAAAAAATGACATAGAAAACGTTTTTTACGTGAAAAATGGAGGTTTACATTAAATTATAATATAATTTTTACTTGTTTAATCTATATTTTGTTTATGACATAATAAATAGTTTAAAAATATGACATGATTAAAAAAATTCAACAATCACTTTCAATTTTTAAAGATAAATCTCACAAGAAAATTCTTTAATAATCACTAATTATAGTGACTAAAAATATATTTAGAAATTAGTTTATTTGAAAACCAAATTTTAGTTAACTAATATTGATAACTAATTTAGTACGAATTCATAATAAAAGTTATTTCAATTACCAATTTATTAATTAATGATAATTTTTTATTTATAATAAAAATTATTTTAGTTATTAATACTTTTAATTTATAAATTAGTATCTAAATTAATCAAAATTTCTTCTAATATTTTTTCTCAATACTAAAATCAAAACTCATGATCCAAGAATGGAAAATATATGTAATTTTCTGACAATATAGTAATTCCATAATACCCTATAAATATATAAGATAATGATACTTTGACAATATATTTTTGACAACATTTTAACACTGTGTGTCATTCTATAATTGTTCTATATTAGTGTTTATGATTATTATTATTGATTGTGGAATAATTTTGGACCAATCACAAAATGACACGTAAACAGTATTAAAATGTTGTAAAAAAATGTTGTCTGTGAAAATATATAATAGTGCCTTAAAAAATGTAGAATAAATCATGCAAACAAAAATATGGTAAAAGTAACGAAAGAGATTGTGAGGAGAGTAGTATTGTTGCACAGCTAGAGAGAGAGAGAGAGAGAGTTGAAGAGGAGGCAGACAGCGGAAAGATCCGTTACAGCGGTTAGGAGTTGTGAATGTTCCAAAAAGCAGACAGTCAGTTGCAGTGAGTGCCCTTTATTTATAACCACATCACCCTTCGCTGGCTCTCACCACCACTCTATAACTTTTTATGACTTAGAATCTCTTGCTTAAAGAAGAAAAGATAATTTTCAAGAACAATAAATCATCAATTTCTTCCTTCAAGTATCACGTTTCTTGGTTAAATATTTAATAAGAAGAAAATTCGAAATTGGTTTATTCATTTTTGTATAAGTCTTCTTCTCTAAATTTTAAGTGTTTGTGAAGCTACATCTTGTCCGATTTAGTTTATAAAGTATTGAAAGTTAATAAAAAAAAGTTTAATATTTTGGAAAATTCATTGTATTAAAATATAAAGTAGGAGAAAATTAGATAAAAGAAAAGTTAAAAAGTTAGCTAAAATAATTCGTAATTTAAAAATTAAGAATTTCTATTTTTTTTTTAATTCTACCCAATTTTTTTCATCAACCAAACTTCTCGAATAGGTTGCCAGCTAATTTTATGTTAAAATACAAATCTTATTTTAAACTGTTTATGAAGAAACTAAACTAATTTTATCGTGTAAAAAACTTTTTTTTTTCTTTTTTCGTCTTTTTTAAATATTTATAAAAAAAATACAATGCTTTTTTTTTTGCTCTGTCTACCAATCATTTGTATTAGACCTCGTTCTTCCTTCACATCTTTACTCTTCAACTTTCAAGCATGAACAATGATTAGCATACCCAAAAACATTGGAAGCAAAAAGTTAAAGGAGAATTCAAACATATTTCGATATTATCCGCAACCGTCCCAGAAATTAAAGGAAAAACAAACGAAGTTCTAGTATTTACCGTCACAAAATTTTCAGACTGTCCTAATGTTCTGTCCCTAAGAACTAGAACAGAGAGCAAAAAGAAAGAATTTTCCGCGATGAAGAGAGTAAAAAGTAAGAGTTGAAGGATGAAAGGAAAAGAATCGGAAGTGATCGGAAGCGAAATTGTTTCAATTAACTTTCCCTCTGAACAATAAAACACAGAGCGGTGGCGTCAATTCCCTAACTAAGTAGCTACCACTAGTACTATATGTGTATGAAGAGAGAAACAGAGAACAGGAGAGAAAGAGGGCTCAACAGGAGTGAAAGTGCAAAGCGTGTGGAAGGCGATGGTTGGTATGGTTATGGTGGTGTTGATCGGAAGTTGACTCCTTTTCGATACGCCAACGGAGATGGAGAAAATCGTCGACGGAGCAGGGCAGCTTGAGGGGGCCATCGGTGTGGTAGCCGTAGACCTCGTGAGCTTTGTCGAGAAGACGCTTGAAGAGAGGGTGGTAAAGGTATGAGATGGGAATGACAAATCTCTGAGAAGAGGAACCACCTTGGTCCTCGTCTTCTAACCCCACTTGAACGGCCAAGAACCCTTTCTTCACCTTCATCTTCTTGTCTTCCTGCATGGTGTTTGTGTTTTTGTGTGAGAGAGAGAAAGAGAGAGATTGAGTTAGTCGAAGTGGTAAAAGCATAGGAGGAAGGGATGATATATAGGCATGGAAAGGAGTGATTTTTACTTTGGGTATGAAGAAATGGTATTATGAAGAATGTACGATATACGGAAAGAGGGTGGTGGTGGGTGGGGCAGTGGGGAGTGGAGAATTACGTGTGATGGGGTTTGGAGAGAGTGGGTAGAGAGGTCAATGATAAGAAAAGTGAGGGAATAAATAAACAGCTCTTGGGGTGAGAATGGGACACACTTCACTTCAATTAATCATGAATGGGGAAGTGGGCTTTCTCGATGACACTTCTTTTCTTGCTTTTCCTTTCATTGGTTTATGTTGTTTCTGGTTAAAATTTAACAAGATAACATACAATAAAATACTTATGTTACCTTGTGATAATCTATTCTTTCCTCTATGATCATCTTGTCATTTCTCTATTCAATTCCCTATTTTATCTTCTTCTGAAATATATATGTTTTATTGTAAAGATATGACTAATAACATTTACATGTATTTATTCTTTATCATATTCAAAGACTTGTTGTATATTAAGAAAATACTAGTAGAGTAACACCAAATCTATATACACCTTTGTTGTTATACTGTCAATAGCTTAATGCTATCATAATAATTCATTACATCCCCATCATTCAACTTATACTTTCATAATCCGTAAAATTATAATTAAAAATTCAGTTAATCTTTTTTAACTATAGTTTGCTCCTTTAAAATTCTTAAACAACATGAAAAACATTAAGAAATTTTAACTTACTACACAACTGTTAATCATGAAGAACTTCGAAAAAAAATTAAGAACAGTAGTTATTTAAAAAATGACACTCAATTATTTTATTGGTAACAAGTTTAATTATAAACAGATTTTATGTTAATTGAGTTTTATTTTTAAAAAAACACTATCATTTCTCTAAAAAAATTTTCCTCTAAAATATTATTTGTTTTCTCTCTAACTTTTTAAGTTTGACTCTCATCTATCTATGAATTAAAGACTATAAATGGATTTACAACAAAGAGATATACATTTTTAATCAATTAGAATCTTAAATTGAGTAAACTCATCTTTAGTTATTTTTTTCAGTTTCTTTTAGTAAATCAGATGCATATAAGAGTTATTGAGCTTGCATGTGTCATTTAAGGATCGAAGATGAACTTTGTTCGAATTACGATTGTTATAGGGTATGTTCAAAATTATTGATTTGAGTGTTTTGTGTGCCAATATTTCTTGTGTGAGTAGAGGTCTTTAGGAGCAATAAAGTTTTTGTGATAATTATATAATTTGACTTCTACTTGAACTGTGATTAGAAAATGATATTTATGATAATTTTTATGTGTATGTATGAATGGAAATTAATATTTGTGGAATTGATTGGTTATATAGGATTGTCATATTTGCTCTATCTAATATTTATTTTAAATTAAATCATGGTATTTTTGAATTAAAGGATTAGATAAAATTGCTTACATAAGCAAATTGAGTAACCAATTATGCTTAGTTAGGGTTTGAGTACTGATATGGTACTGAGTGGTACGTTCAAATCATCGAACAACATGCTAAAATTGAGAGTTAGAGAACTCCATTGATGCATGGCACCAAACACTAACTAAAAATCGCTAGAGGTTGTTGTGATTTAAAATCACAAAGAACTCCAAGGATATGTCACTGGTGCCCTGTTTTATGTTCTTGTATAATATGTTTTAAGATGAGTAATAACATTCACATATTTATTCTTTATCAATTCAAAGACTTGTATATAAATAAAATTCTAGTAGAGTAACACTAAATCTTAGTTTCTTGTTATACTTTCAATAGCTTAATGTTATCATAATAATTCATTACAATTATATATTCAACTAATACTTATTTAACATACGGGTTAATATAAATTATAATAAAAATTTAATTTAATTCTTTTTTCTATAGACATTTGCTCCTTAAAATTATCCTTACCAACATGAAGAACATTAACCTTGTATTTGAATAAGGAATTTTATCAATTATAAAAATATGAAATGCATGGAAATTTAAATGACTTACAATTAAATTATCTTTATTTTTTAAATAGTTTGTTTGGACAAAGTAATTAACATATTTGAATTTCAATTTTCTTGTTTAGATAAACCAAATTAATTTCTTTTTAAGGAAACAAATTCTAATTTTGAAATATTTGGCTCTACTTTTGGATAGGTGAGATGAAATGTTGAGCTAAGTCGGCTAAACAAAAGGTAAAGATGAGATGCTCCTTGCCATATAGAAAGAAGTAGACTTTGGTCGAATGTCGAGTTTAGTTGGTTCAGACTAATAGTCGAGGTCTGGACTAGATACCGAAATGACTTAACGTAAGCTAAAAGTTAGTGTGAGTCCATATTTTACATTTGTGAACTTTTTTCATCTTGACCATTGAGGAATTATAGAACTAGTGATATTTTAATTTCCTTCTTTTTTAAAGTAAATTTAAAATTATATTCTTTAGTTAAAATATTTTTTTAAAATTCCTCAATCTCAATTTCTTTTTAATTTTCTCATCCAAACAAGTCATTTATTTGAAAGAATTTCAAATTCTTCAAATAAATTAATTGCACTCTTAAATTGTCTCATCCAAACACTATGTAAGAAAATTTTAACTTATACTAAAATATCTTTATCCAAAAATTTAATTGTGCTTGATAAGATAGAATATTCTAATTCCGAGGAGGAGAATGCGTTAATTCAAACTATAAAGAAACCAGGTTAGGGTCAAAGAAAGTTAATACTAAATCTTTCAAAGCAAAGGTAAATAAGTTTTATATGTCTTTTATGGATTATGATCGAGTTTAATACGTTGAGGAATTTGATTATTGAGTTTTTGTTTCTACTTGTGTTGCATTGGTTTACTTTTTTTCCATCTATGTATTTACTTTATTTTTTCATAGGATACATTTTTATCGTGGATTTGGTGTAATCTTATCATGTTTTTCTATTTCTTTTTCTTTTTCTTTTTTTAATAAAATCTTCATATTATGACAATGATGTCTAACATAAACTTACGAGGAATAGTCTAATCATGTGCTACAAAACAACATAAACATCTCAAATATTTAAGGGAAAAATTAAAAATTTACTTTCATGAAAATTATTATTGCATAGTCTTATTCTGCTCTTGTTAATCATCAATAATGTGAATTTAAATCTAGAAATTTGAGTTAAAAACACAAAGACACTACTCTAAAAATGACATTTTACAATGGTTATTGTCAAGAATTACATGTCTTGAAGGGAGGAGAGGGTTATATTAGAAGTGACTTTAAGCCTAATTCAATCCCACAAAACCGGCTTGTAATTGTATCCACTTATATATTATAAATTGGCATGGCCCGATAGTGGGTGAAACAGTATGCCTACATAGATCTCGCTAGGATAGGCTTTGAACATGGCTCTGATACCATATTAAGAAGTGAACTTTAAGCCTTGTTAAAAAAGGAGTGCTTCATTTCTCACACCAAGAGGGGGGTGAATTGGTGTTACGTAAAAATGATTACTTGCAAAAACTTTTTCGAAAAATAGGATGTCTTTAGAATTTTCTTGAATCGCAAGTAAAATGGTATGTAATGCAACAGTTCACTTAATGGAATACAAAAATAGGTTAATCGACTATAATAAAGAGTGTAGGGATAAGAGAAATCAAACGCTGGTTTTTATACTGGTTTGGCCAACCTGCCTACGTCTAGTGTCCTTTCAACCACATGAAGCAAATGCACTATAAAGATCTAGGTTTTTATACCAAGGCTTTTACAGCGACCTCACGTCAAAATGTAAAACACCTCTCTAACCCACTAATCTAATATAGGCAATACAATAAACAAGACACGCAACAAGAACACTCTCTTCTGCTATCAAACCCTTTGAGACACCCTCAAAGTCAAGAACACAGTTCTTCTTCCTGTAATCACCACAGGGAATACCAGTCAATCTTCACAATTGGAGAGTTCCTAATCAAGCAAAATAAACCTCGTTGTGGAGAGAGATCAGACATTCAAACACAGTAAACCTTGCTGCTCAACTTCAAGACTCTAAATCACCGCGGTAGATCTTTGGTTCTTGGAGCTTTTCTTTTCTCTGTAAGATATCACAACGTTTTTTGAAAGATATGAAAGTGTAAAATCGTTATTCTTTTTTTCAGAATTCAAATCATGCGTCTATATATAGTGTAAAGTAATTCAGACGCTTTTTAATTGATTTGACTATTAATATAGTCGAATAAATTTGATAGTTGTAACATAATGATAGCAGTCAAATGCATTAATTGAATGCACATTTAATATAATCGATTCATAATAAATGTTTGGTCAACATATTTAAAAATATGACCGTTGTGAAGTTATGTCAACCATCTAATCAGTTTTCAAACCAATAACAAATTTAGTCGAATACAAGTTTCATGCAATCGATTAAGTAGAAACACTTAGCACATTTTTGAAAACTTTTCTTCTCAAAGTATCTCACAGCACACTTGAAAAGTATTTGTGCAAACATACGAGTTTTAATCAATTTCACTAATAATATAATCGACTTAAAACTGTTGTTTTGCCACACTTTAAAGTTCAACCATAGTGCTTGTGGTTTTTCATTTTCGAAAACATACGTTATGCATCCATAGATAAAATCACATATTAAACACAATGGTATGCTATAATCAACACAATATTGCTCACATATATGCTTTTACAGATATAACAAAGTCAGCATAAGCATATGATATGTATAACACAGTACACACATGTGTTATTATTAATTATGTGTTGTCATCATAAAAAACATATGTTATCATTGAGATTGTGGGTTCAACTAAACCAATGCTCCCCCTATGAACAATCTCAACAATCCTAACTCAACCCCGCAAAACTAGCTTGTAAGGTGAGGTTTGCACATACTTATTTATTATAAATTGGCCTTATCTCTAGCTGAAGTGGGACTTCCAACAAGTTACGAGCACGACCAATCGTTAGTGTTTCTTAGGGAAACAATGAAACTTTGAGCACACAATATATTTTAAAAGAAATAGGGAGAAAGGGAGAGGAGTGGATTGGATGTCAAAACATGGTGTTGGCAGAGAGAGCGGACTTGATGGAACTGCATCTTGTTAAAAAGAATAATTACTACAAGAGATGAAGACAATTAGCTAACAGAATTAACATCATAATTGCATATACTAATACAATTATAATAACACAATATTATGAATTAAAGTATAAGCTCATAACACTCCTATACTTAAATTAAATTCACTATACAATAACACATTGTTAATCAAAACTTCAATCCATACAACCATGCCACCACCACCAATCATTATTGCCATATGTCATCTTCCAAACTCTAGCACACACGATCTATTCAGTAAAACAAGGTCTAGTCACCAAAGTAGGACTTCAAATTCACCAAAATAGGGCCTGCTCACCAAAGCAAGTCTTGCTTGTTCACTCACTAAATCAAAGGCCTACTCACCAAATAGTACTTTCCTGATCACCAAAATAGGGCTCGCTCACCAAAGCAGGACTTCCTCGCATCACAGCTGGTGAGTACGTAAGACGACATATGATCCATTGTCGCAACACAATAAACACAACAAAATGGCTTATCACACAAACATCATGGAAAAATGACCACAACACCTCATACATCAAACTACATGTTTGAGAAACACCACAACATATCACAGAAAAACACATCAAATAACTAGACAATCACTCAAAACAACTCGACACTCATTCAAAACAACCTATCAATCACATTCAATATCTCGACACATGTAAAGCATATCTTGACAACTCCATACAACAACATGGCCATAATAAAAAATAGTCATGACAACACGCCCAACAACATAGCAACAGTTTGAAAACACACCCAATAGCAAGGCAAGTTAATTTAAAGCCTGCAACAACAAACTAAACTTAAAACAGAAACAACAATAGGAATTTTAAAATAGAAATAACAACCTGAATTTCAAACAGAAACAATAAACTAAATTTCAAACTGAAACAAATTGAATTTTTCAAACAGAAACAACAAAGTGAATTTCCAACAAAAATAACAAATTGAATTTCAAATGGCAACCACAACTACATACCAAATTTAAAACAACAACATCATACCAAATTTAAAACAACAATCATACCAAATTTAAAACAACAATAGTCAATTACTAAACTAAACCAACATTTATATAATTTACATATTTAACAAATGTCAAAACCATGACTAGGTTAAAAAACACAAAATTCGTCAATTTCCAAAAAGTATTTTATAAACTATAATAATACATTTTCCTTTTATATAATCTATACTTTTCTAATCCTTTGTTTGTTTGAAGTGGTTTACTAGATTTTATGCGTGTTTATGGTAGATTTGTGATGCTTCATGAATTATAACATGGTTGTGAATATGAATGACGTATGTTGTGAAAGGAATTTAAAGGAAAAGCTTCTTATATAATGGTATCAACAGTGTATGTATTGATGTATGAATTTTGTATTAGGGGATATCTTGATACTCTAACAACAATTCAATCTGTAGTAGAAAATGGTGAGATATGTGGTGAAAGGATCACAAGGCCCTAGTCTAGAGGCTTTACCTTGGCCTAAGACATTAACAGACTAACCTTGTGTGTGGTAGGGCTCAATGTTCGGTGTGCAAAGCTTCTAATATTAAAAGTTGAACGTATAAATAGAATTTCTATTAACAAGTTTCATAATCTTAAATTGCACCATCTCTCCAAAAATATTTCTTTAAGAACTCTCTACCATCTCATAAGCTTTATAATTTCTTGTTCATTTGTCTTAAGATCAAATATTGCCTAAGGAATCCTTAAGGCGAGATCTTCTACTTCATTCGATCAGATTCTACAAAAGAGGAAGGGAAGTTGTTCTAGAATCCTTAGAGTTGTTTGATCATCTAACAAGTAAGGAAAGTTAAATACCTTGTTTTAAGTTTTGATGCCATGAGAATTTGTTCCTGCATGTTTAGTTGGTTTGAGATTGAAGGAACTACTAGAATTGTTGGTGGAATTGTTGAGAAATCTATTTGTGTAGTATGGTTGTGATGCTTGTTTTTGTTTGAATTGGTGTTGAGTTGAAAGACAGAGGATCTGGCCATTTAAGCAAATTGGTATGGATTTTGACACTGAAACTTGTTTTTAAACCAATCACTAAGTCAAGAATATCAATTTGATCATTTGAATAGGTCCTTGGTTCCCCAAATCATAGTTTTGAATGTGCAAATTATTTATATGGCGTTGAGCATAGCTGGTGTGGCACTAAGCGCAGCTTGGCTGTGCAAGTCTAGAAGCAATTTTGGTCTAGACTGTTAAGCGCTCACTCTTATCGTGGAACGACCAATTTTATGAATGGTCTAGTGTTAGCGGTGAAAGAATATCGTTGAGTGCCACTTTTCACTACTAGTTTAGAACATTTTTCATCATGATTTGCTGAGCGACAAGTTGGTCTTGCTAAGCGAGACATTTTGCGAGAGTTGTGGTGCTGAGCGCCAGAACTAGCATTTAATGCTCCATCTTGCAAGGGGTTTTGCACTAAGCATCACTTTGAGCATTAGAGTGGTTTTTTGTGATTTGTTTTATCCTTTGATAATTTGAAGTGGTTTATTTTAGATTTTATGAATGTTTATGGTGGATTTATGATGCTTCGTGGATTATAACATGGTTACGAGTATGAATGGTGTATGTTATGAAAAGAATTTCAAGGAGAAATTTCTTATAATGATATCAACAATGTATGCATTGATGTATAGATTCTGGCATAAGGGTTATCTTGACGCTATAATAACAAATAATTTGAAGTAGAGAAAGATCGGGTATGTGGTGAGAGAAGCAAAAGGTCCTTGTCTAAGGGTTTTACTTTAACCTAAGACATTAATAAACTAACCTTGTGTGTTGGGTGAAAATCATTGGCAATGGCTCTGTAGAGTAATAAAGGCCACTACAACTGCATAACCAACCAGAGTCTAACATAAATACATGTATTCGAATGGTCAAGTAAAAAATGAATGATTGTATGTGATGGAAGCTACTCCAGGATGCGTAGAAGATGCTCCACAATGCAGAGAACTAGCAGCGGATTGAATGAATCAGTGGAGTTATGGAGTGCACGTAAGGTGTTTGTGAATATGCTGGAGGTGTTGAGTGGCTGTTTTTGGTAGAGTTCTAGCTCAGAAAGCTTTCCAAAGGGGAAAAAAGCTAGAGGAGGTGCAAGATAACAATGCACAAGGTTGAACTTAAGAGTAAAAGCTGAAAATTGGCAGCATTTCCTTACTTCAAATCAAGTTATTCTTACAATGGATTGAGGTTCTCTTTTATAGATGAAGAGAGGCCTTCAAACGTGCCTAGCAAGCTACTATAAATGTAAGATAGACGTGTCGGAGAAGCTATGCGGACTAAGCTGCATGTTCCATGTGCACAACATTGAAAACGTGCTAAAAAGAGATGAAACTAGGCGGTTGCTTTGTGTTTCATATATAACATGTGCTTCAAACTTGAACTTTGATGAGTGGCAGCGGCTGCAAGCTTCTTTGGCTGCTTGGTTATGGTTCCAAGCCTTATTATTGTCCTACAAAACAATGTAGATATATTTAGTAAAGTAAACATTCTAAGACTTAGAAAGAAAAGAACTTTTGTTTATTCAACTTCCCTTTCTTAGTCTTAAGTTGATACTTCTTAGGATGGGAGGTCCCTAAAGGGGTTGCCATCATTCCCTCCTTCTTTAAAAACGATTTGTCCTCAAATCGAGAAGAAAGAAAGAAGCACAACTTTGGTTTTTATTTTCCACCTAGATCAAAAATATATCTACAAAAAGTAGCAACAATTAGTATGAGGAAAAGGATGTATGCAAAGATAAAAAGATAAAATGAAGGCCTTTTGACAAAATTTTTTTTAGAAGAAGTATTGGCCTTTAATATTTTTTTGAATACACTTTGTTTTGAACATTCCCCATGATAAAATGAAGAAACAGAGTGATGTTTTTAGACTGCACTTGAACGTTTTTTATTTTGATTTTAGGTTGTGTAGAAGGTGGAGTGAATTGCTGAACCTGGACAGGCTGTTTAGAGTAAAGTCTAGAATCTAGAGCACCATGTTGGGCTAATCCAACTATTCCGTACCTCGGTCTTGTCCTCCTCGCCCTTACCTCTACCATTGTTGTCTTGTTGAATGAATCAAGCTAAGGCACTAGAGCAGATAAATTCTTTAATGAGATCCTTTAAAAGTCAACATTCTTTTGCTGTGTGTGTTATGCTCTGATTGTAGGAAAACTTCCTTACCGGGTCGATATTGGGGGAAGGTGGTCGAGGTTCCAAGAGTTGGATTAGCTTCAAGTTGCATGTTTATTTGAGTATGGTATCATTATTGACATTACATAAGGTGTATTGGTGGTACCAAGACGTGGCTCAATCATTGGTGTTTGTCTTCTTGTTTTCTCCTGTTTCTAAGACGTTGGGCTTTTTTGCTATCTTTAGCCTATTTTCTTTAATAGCCATGTATTTGGTTGCTCGCTCCCTCAGATCATCCAATTTTTCCAACCTTTATATGAAAAGGGAGTTGGAGAAAGGTTTGGGTTGAGGACCACATATTAAAGAATGCATGATCATGGACGAGGTGAGGTCTAGGATCATGGCCATTGTGGTGGTGAACTTTTCCGTGAAGTGTTTGAGGGTCTCGTTCTCTCCCTGCTCAATGTACTTTAAGGCGGCTGATGTGGTGGATACTGTCTTGCAATCAATTCACCTGGCTTTGAACATGGTACTTAAAGCGTCAAAAGAGTTCATTGAGTACAAGGGTATCATGTAGTATCAATCCAAGGTCGATCCATCAACAATGGTAGGAAACAATCTATAGAACACGCTTTTATCCTGGGTAAAAATACTTACTTGTTTTAGATAGGTCTTTAGATGAAAGGTCGGGTCAATTGTTTCGTGATACTTGCGGATGTTGATGAGAATCACCTTTGGGATGCTAATTTAGGCTATCTCTAGCATGAAGGAATGAAAGTTTTCAATATTAGGCGGGCACGAGTAACCGAACCTATGTTGGAAATTCAAGTGATGGGGGTGTGCCTGGGAAGTCTAACGCCCATCCTGGTTTACCCTGTCTACCAGGATGTCTAGTAGAGTTTTGAGACTTTGCTAACTTTCCAACTTGTCAAGGATTGTGGTGCCTTTGTGCATCACGGTCTTGTCTTGATTGGCGAGATCGAACACGAGTCTCCTTAGTCTTGTCCTAGGTTGATTTACTTCAAACTCTTCAGAATATGTGTCGAGTAGATCGATTATGAGTCTTGCGAGAGTCTCACCGAGGTGACAGACTGCGATGTACCTGGGAGTTTTGCGATCCTCCTCTTGACGACTTTCCTAGCACATGGGGGTATGGCTTTTGTCATGATACTTTTACGAGGATGACCCCTCACTTGAAATGAGTGTCACGTCTAGACTACCGATTTAGTAGATTTCCTCCAAGGATGGGGATGTGGAGGGAGCTGCTCTTCTCTAGGCTAGTCATGTTTTGGTTCAATGAATGGAGGTTCGCTCAGTGTTGGGTGTTCAAGGATTCAAGCTATTATTGGTAGAGCTTGCTCAAGTTCTCAATATGTTATATTGGTGTCTATATGTAATTCTGAAGGTTTTCATTGGATTAGACTTTATCATGTGACAATTAGGCTTGGCATCGAATGGTAACTATGAAATAGTGAGGTGAGGGCAAAGTTTATTTGGGACCCATGTTAGGTGTCAAATGTTCTTACCAAAATCCAAAACATGGACCTTCAAATAGGTGACAATATCTAAATGTATTAAGGAATCCTTATGTTGTCTCTTGAGGGCTGGGACAAAAGGGAAAATTCACTTACAAAAGACTCTTTGATGCTTTGATGCTCAAGTTAACAAGAGAGTTTGGATCGTTTTGAGTAAAAGAGAGTAGGTATGAGAGAGTGTGTATTTCCTAGTGAAATACCATGTGTATTATAGGATTTCTTGGTCCTATGACTCATGTGATAAAAAAAGAGATAATATTATGTTGATATTAAACAATATGAATAAATAACAACTTACCGCATATATGATAATTAGAAGATTAATAATAATAATAATGTGATATTTTACTCGATATACCATATATTCTGTACATTTATGGTATTAAGGAATATAGTAATCAAACTATCAACAAATATGTCTTAGAATATCTTTTAACCATTTTACATCAGTAAAGCTTAATGGATATCTTTGAATCGCATCATTTAACATATTTTTTAGGTCGGCAATGTATATTATTTAATTATTTTATTATTATATTTATATTTATTTTTTTTTCTATTATTATGTTTTTCATTATGCAGAAACGGCTTTTTACGTCCGATATTTTGGCCTTTTGACGTCCGGCGTACGCCGGACGTCTATGCGGTAGACGTCCCTCAGACGTCCGTCCTGGCACGACAGACGTCTATATGAACGTTCGCTGCCTGAGGACGGACGTCTATATCAACGTCCGCTCTGCCTGAGGACGGACGTTTATATAAACGTCCGCTGCATCAGGACGGACGTTTATATAAACGTCTGTTGCCTGAGGACGGACGTTTATTATAAACGTCCGCTGCCTCAGGACGAACGTTTATATAAACGTCCGTTGCCTGAGCACGAACATTTGTTATAAACGTCCGCTGTCTGAGGACGGACGTCCATATAAACGTCCGCTGCTGTCTGAGGACGGACGTCTACCTTGCTGAGTTTTTTTGGTGTAGGGCTGGGGTGGGACGTCCGTATGTGCACAGACAGACGTCTATAGACGTCCGACTGTACACTAACGGACGTCTAGTGGGCGTTTTTTTTTAAAAAATTTGTTTGTTTTTTCAATAGAACCACACCTGAAAAACAGAAAAATGTCCCAGAACAATTCTCCAATAACATAAATATGCGTTTTATATAAACACAATTCTACTTAATGTTCAATCCACTACCAAACTATTAACATAAAAATAAAACTAAAACCAAACAATGTTCAATCAAGAAGAAATATAACTATTCCTAACTCCATCTTTGTAGAAGATAAGCGGTCCACTCCTGCCTTATCTGGTTAATTGTGTCCTCTGTAATAGGCGATGTAGTCTTGAAGCGCTGCAAAATTCAAGAAAGATTCATTATTGTTTCATATATAGTTGAAGATGATTTTGATTTGTAATGTATTGAAGGTATACATCATTACCTCATTCCAGTCATCTGTAATGACAGCTCGAATGATGGTCTTAATCCAACACATCACATAGAAGCCACATTCCCATGAATCTACCTGCTGGTTACACTAAAATAACAAACTAAATAGTTAAAAATTTAGATCATTCAATAACATAAATGAATTAGAAACTATAAATGACTTACAACCTTTGGATACAAAATTTGAACCAATTGACCACGAGATTTACCAATAACTCTGTACAGATTGAAAACACAAAGTATAATTAATATGACTATTTTATCATAAAAGTTGAAGGTTAACATCAAATTGAAGTCATTTTTTGGAGAAACACTTACCCTTGAAGCATGGTTCTCAAGTCATTTTTCATCTTCCTGTGCAACGAACAAAACCATATAATTTTACATTGTTTGGGAATGATAACCATCAGCTGCCAGTGAGACCTATCACGAAGGACAAATAGTTATTCAACTAATTAAGGAAACTATAATAATAAACTGACCACATATAAAAACACGTACCCGTCAATGTATGGCACAAGGTATATGTCTCTTTTGGACTCATCCATCCATGTTTGCAAATAATGTTGTCTGTTTTGAAGTGTGTTACCAGACGGTTGAATGGTCTGAGGTTCAACAAATCCGTACATGGAAGACCGACCTTGGTCTACAACGATTGTGTCCATGTACCTAAAACAACAAAGTTAAGTCGTTAGAAACTATATAAGAATGTAAATAAAAGTAATATCAAAGACCAAATTGACTAACTTACATGCACCACAGCTGAATGATGGAAATATTCAACATCCTGTCTCCCTCAATCACCTCCAATGCATCAGAAAATGTGATATAAACTGGCACATGTGGGGGAAGACCAAATACCCTCAAATCCCAGTATAGTTCTAATGATGCTTTCTTCAATCTGGGTAATTTTGTCACTAACTTTGATATAGGATCATCCTCTGCTTCAACCATGTCATCATCTTCATGTATGACTGTATCATGAATTGGCTGCTTCTGAGGACGTGTGAACTGAAGATAAGAATTTACGTGAAAGCTTTATAAACAATTATATGAAGACAATTAACATAGAAATACTAAGGAAAAAGACATTATACCTGTGGAGTCGCGATGTGGGACATGATCAATGCTCTAGGCCAGGCAATAAATGTTCCTATGGCCTCCCCCACAAAGTTAATTTCTGGAGTGGGTACAGGCACCTGAGCCTGGGGATCCCGAACCTCGTCAATGGTCACACGCACGTGCTGGGGTAATATGGCAACACCATGAATGGTCTCCCCTCCCTCAAGCACTCGTCCGACAGCCACAATGCGTGGGGGATCCCCATCAACCAACAACTCATATTGACCGCTATACTCATTGGGTTCTACAGCAGAGCATGATCCTCTAGTGCTGACACGAGGTGCTGTGGGAGTTTCATCGGCCCCCATGTGGCCTTGCGCGATGGAATGCAGCTTTTCTTCAAGCGCTCTTTGTATTTGTTTTTGTTCTTGTAGCTGCTCCATGAATCGTTGCTCCATTGATCTCATGCTTTGGTTGAGGCTTTCCTCCCACTGAAGATCCATCTGCCTCAATGTCTCCTGACTCATTGATTGAGGGGTTTTCTGTGTAGGGCCAAAATAGTCACGAAGACCAATCGCCCCTGGAACTCCACGTACACGTCCTGGGTGCTCGGGCCTTCCAATGGCCGTTGTCAGAATGTCGTCCCTACCTTGGCTAGCAAATGTGCCCTGAGTCTGCTGCTCAACCAACTCATCCTGCACATAAAAAAACCAAGTTACTTAGAAGACATGCTGTGATAGATACACAATCAAATAACTGCTTATAATTTGAACTTACAATTCTCTGTAAGATCAAGGCAGCTGAGGAAGATGTCATGTTCCCATCAGATTTAGTCCGAGCAGCCTTCCATAGCTCGTACCTAGCAGGTGCAGGTGCTAGGTCAGGCGACTCAAGTCCCAAGGCATCGGCTCTAAACTTTCTCAGTTTCTTCTCCAGTTTTGCATATCCACCTCGTGATAACAAGTGGGGTGTGTCGTTTAGCCTTTGTCTTTCTTGGGCGGCTAACCTTTTATCCTGTGAAACCATGTATATAAGTAAGTCTAAAATCATAAAAACTCAATGAAAGATGATCTTAAGAAACATACCTTCCATTCTTCAGACTCTCTAGATGCACGAAACTGCATCCAATCCTCCTCTGTGAAGGTATAATGCTGAGATGGATTTTCATGTTGTCTATCTCCAAAGACATATAGTCGTGTCAGCCTTGTCTTGAAATCCCTCCATCTTATCGCTATATGCGATAACACTTTCTTTCTGATTTGCAATGTGTTTGGAATATCAAAATGTTGCTGTTTAAAACAAAAAACTTGTTACCAAGAGAAAAGTTAACAGATAAGTATATCACAAATTGCATGAAGTCTAAACATACCTGAACATCTTGCCATAAGAGGTTCTTGTCGACCTCTGGGACGTCATCCCAACATGCATGAAGGATAGAGACATGACTTTTTGCTAACTTGCCCAGATAACTCCTAAACCTATCAGCATTTGGCCCTGATGGATGACCTGATCTGGGGTCAATGTCAACATGCCTCCTCTGACCATCCACGCGTCCGGATGTCACATCTGCCACTCGGGTGACGCCTCGTCCACGTCTGCTCTTTCCCGATCCTGAGTCTGAGGCCGACATACCTGAAAAATTAGACAACGTTAGTAATAATTCAATTATGATGGACATACATATAAAGTCAATAAAAGTGAAAATATTAACCTATTAATTAATTGTTTTTTCCCAAATGCCTTCGTTGTGATCACTACGAATTGCTTGCATTACATCGGCAACGTCATCAACTGGGTCTTCAGTGGGTCTACATGCAACAGATGTTGTCTCAAGTATATCAAGAGAATCGTCATCATCATGTCCATGCATGTTTCTACCTTCTAAAACCACTGACCATTTGTTATTCGATGGATCACTTACGTAGAATATTTGTCTTGCTTGACTAGCCATGATAAATGGTTCATCAGTGTAATTCATCTTGTTCAAGTCTACCAATGTGAAACCAAGGTCATCCATCATGACACCAGAATTTATATCAACCCATTTACACTTGAAAACTGGTACTCTAAAAGTAACGTAATCAACTTCCCATATTTCTTGTATTATTCCAAAATAACTGATGGATGCTGTGATTGTATTTTTGTCTTTAGAACTAGCAAAGTGCACAGACTCAGCTTGTAGTGTGACGCCACTATTTTGAACTCTGCTTTTTTCATCTTCTACCTTTGTCTGAAAAGAAATATTGTTTATATAGTACCCACCATATGTAATGACCTCTGTGTTCGGTCCACGAGATAACCTCAATAAAGTTTCAGAAACATGTGGAGTCGCATACACCTTTTTCTTAAACCATCCCAAGAAGGTTTTCACATGTTCATTAAGATGCCATTTTTCACTCATTTTTGGGTTTGCTGCCTTTATTTCATTAACGTGGTCAGAAATGTAAGGAATCACATCAACAGTGTTGTTTAAGATGTACAAATGAGCTTGGTCAATTTCTTTTCTGCTAACACTTTGAATTGTCACACCTCGAACACCCTTACCTTCACATTTTCCTTCGTTTTTGCTCTTGGGAAGACCGACGGGTTCACAAGATGGCATATAACTTGAAAAAAATTCAATGGCTTCTTCTGCAACGTATCGCTCTATGATTGAAGCTTCTGGTCTATACTGATTCTTGACATATCCCTTTAAGATCTTCATGTATCTTTCAACTGGGTACATCCACCTTAAGAAGACCGGCCCACATATTCGAATTTCTCTGACTAGATGAACAATCAAATGTACCATGATGTCAAAAAAGGAAGGTGGAAAATACATCTCCAATTGACATAGTAGTCTTATTCCCTCATTTTCCAATTCATCTAAACCTCGAGGGTCAACAACTTTCTTGCAAATGGCATTAAAGAAAAAACTCATACGTGTCAGAATACCCCTAACAGAAGGAGGTAATATGCCTCGAATAAGAACCGGTAACAATTGTTGCATCAATACATGACAATCGTGAGACTTTAAACCAACTAGCTTTAAGTCTTGCATAGACACAAGGTTACTAATATTTGAAGAATAACCTTGCGGAACCTTCACACTTCTTAAACAGTTACAAAAACTTTGTATTTCTTTTTTGGAAAGTGTGTGACAGGCTGGGGGCAGATAGGTGCGTCTTCCTATTATCTGTGGATGTAACTCAGATCGGATTCCCATGTCAGCCAAATCTTGTCTTGCCTTTATTCCGTCTTTGCTCTTCCCTTTGACGTTTAATAAAGTTTCGATGACACTGTCACAAACATTTTTTTCAACGTGCATCACATCAATACAATGTCTAACATCAAGTTCACACCAATATGGAAGCTTAAAAAATATCGATCGTTTCTTCCAAATGTTCTTTGCAGAGGTACTTTTATGATGTTTTCCAAACACAATGTCAATGTTTTTGACTTCGTTGTACACCTCTTGACCATTCCGGGGTCTGCACACAACCTCATCCTCAGCACTTCCATTAAATGCTTTTTTCAATCTACGATAAGGATGATTACGAGGAAGAAATTTTCGATGTCTTGTATATACTGTCTTCTGACCATGCTTCAACTGAAGGTAACTAGTGTTTTCTTCACATATGGGACATGCAAAATGACCTTTAACACTATAACCGCTCAAGTTTCCATATGCTGGGAAATCATTTATAGTGCAAAACAACATTACACGCAAACGGAACTGTTCCTGAACATGTGAATCAAACACGTCGATGCCTTCTTCCCACAACAATTTCAAATCATCAATTAAAGGTGCTAAGTAAACATCAATGTCATTTCCAGGTTGTCTAGGACCCGATATCATCATGGTCAACATCACATATTTTCTCTTCATGCACAACGAAGGAGAAAGATTGTAAATCATGAACATAATTGGCCACGAACTGTGTTTGCTACTTAAGTTTCCATAAGGATTCATACCATCAGTTGCAAGTGCAAGCCTTAAGTTGCTTGGATCTGCACCAAATTCAGGGAATTTGTCATCAATCTTTTTCCATTGTGGAGCATCAGCAGGGTGTCGAAGAAGATTATCGCACTTTCTTTCGTCAGAGTGCCATTTAAGGTTCTTTGCATCTTCTTTAACAGAGAACATACGTTTGAACCTAGGTATTATAGGCAAATACCACATCACCTTAGCAGGTGCACCATCATTACCTTCATTACCAGTGACTCTGTCAGATTTCTTTTTAAAACGGGATAAACCACATGTTGGACAATAGTTTAACGAAGCAAACTCCTTTGTGTACAAAACACAATCATTAGGACAAGCATGTATCTTTTGATATTCAAGACCCATTGGACATAAAAATTTTTTGGCCTCGTAATTACGAATAGGTAGAGTATTATTTTCTGAAAGCATCTCCTTCAACAACTCCAACAACTCGGTGAAACTTTTATCGGTCCATCCATTCCTTGCTTTTAAACTAAACAACTTTAAAGTTGAAGACAAGCGTGTAAAGTTTGAGCATCCTGGGAACAACGGTTGCTCTGAATCATTAATAAGAGTATTATACAAATTAGCCCTTCCAAAATTATCTTCACCGACATCACGTATCATGTCCTCTAAATGGTCACTCATCCATTCTTCCACATAATTTGTTCCTCGTGACGTGGTAGGCTGCTCAAGTACTTCTCCATGCCAAGTCCAAACGGTATAAGTCCTCATTATGCCATACATGAATAGATGGTCACGCACATTGCCTAAGTCTTGGCGTATTTGATTAAGACAACGCACACAAGGACAAAAATATGTCCCGCTGACAGACTTAGCATTTTGTTCAACGTATTGCAAGAACTGCGAAACACCCTTGTCATATTCTTCACTCATGCGACGTTCGTTCATCCATCTTCGATCCATACTATGTTCGTAAAATCATCAGTTCAAGTGTTTTAACTCTCACAAGGTTAGGCCCTACCCATTCAAAAAAATTAATTTTCATAATTTGCTCAGCCACGTGCATTGAAGTCTACGTCATAAAATTGATACAATTTCGGCAGCATTTCGCATTGGTCTCCAAAATACACGAAATGAGAGTAGTCAACGATGACCACAATCAAATATGCATCCGGAGAACAACACAAGTACTGAACCGAAATTTCATCAATCTTATCCTTAAACTCCAATTGACATGGTATTGCAAATTATGAAAATTAATTTTCTCAAACTGTCCAATCGGACAATTCAAAATTTAACACAAACGATTAAAAGATTAATCGTTTGTCTTAAATTTCAAACGGGAACTAAGTGTCACTCAATGTATGGCAATAACTAATACACATTTTACACAATAACACATACATGCATACACAAAATTTAACAGTCAAAAACGTCCATACACTAATACACATTTCGCATTAATCGTTTAACACAATAACATAACTAATACACATTTTACAGTCAAAAACGTCCATACACAAAATCCACATACATGCATACACAAAATTTTCAACCAACAAGCTAACCTGAAAAGTAGATTCCAAATGAGAAGGAGGGAAGTGGAGGAGTAAACAGCCTAACACGCAGTCCAAAAAGAGTCAAGGAAGCCGCCCAAGAACACGCAAGAGTCTGCAAAAAAACGGACCCAAAACAATTTTTAATCGGTTCAAATCAAAGACATTTCATCACAGAGCAATGTAATCGGATTAAATGTAATTTTAAACGGTCCAAAAGTGAGAAAACCAACCTCGAATATCAACGGCGCAGCAGCAGAGTCGGCGTTCGCGGGGAAGAAGACGAACAGTGAATGGTCTCGGTTCGCGCTTCCCATTTTAATGATCATAGACGTCCGTCCCACGTGGGCCGGACGTCTATAATATTATAGACGTCCGGCCCACCACTAATATGACGTTGTAATGAATTTAAAATTGAATTTCGCGGGGCTTTAAACGTCCGTTCACATGGCGCGGACGTCTATAATTTTATCAACGTCCGTCCTGTGGGGCGCGGACGTCTATAATATTATAGACGTCCGCGCCTCTCAGGACGGACGTTCGGGCTCTCCCAGGACGGACGTTCGAGGTTAATGAACGTACTCGCCACGCGCACGGACGTCCGCTTACCTCAGGACGGACGTTCCAGGATTGACAACGGCAGCCTTTAAAAACGTCCGTCCCCCTGTGACGGACGTCTATAATGTTGTAAACGTCCAGCTCGACCCAGGACGGACGTTCAAGGATTGACAACGGCAGCCTTTAAAAACGTCCGTCCCCCTGTGACGGACGTCTATAATGTTATAAACGTCCAGCTCGACCCAGGACGGACGTTCAGAGATTGACAACGGCAGCCTTTAAAAACGTCCGTCCCCCTGGGACGGACGTCTATAATGTTATAAACGTCCAGCTCGACCCAGGACGGACGTTCAGAGATTGACAACGGCAGCCTTTAAAACGTCCGTCCCCTTGTGACGGACGTCTATAATGTTATAAACGTCTGTGTCGACCACGGACGGACGTCTATAGTTCCACTTATTTACTATTATGCCACCGGTCAATTATATACGTTGGGGATTCGTTGGACGGACGTCTATTGGGGGACGTGAAAAGTCGTTTTTGCACTAGTGCGATACACTTAATTACTATATCAATTTTAATACTTGTTGATTTAGCTTTCACTTTTTTTTACATTGTTCAAATTAAAAAAATTAGCTTTCACTTTTTCTTTTTACATTGTTCAAATTAAAAAAATATTTAACAATATAAATTGAAGTAACAAATATTTTATTACATAGTAATTTATGAAAATTTGATTAATACAAGTTAAATGAACTAGTTTACATATAAGAAATAATTGGTATAAAACTCACACTTTTTATTCTTGAAAATTGAATATAATTCTCTTAAAAAAATAATTGATTATATAATGATTACTAAAAAATGATCCAACCAAGTGACCGTGGTCATGCTGACAGAGTGAGGACCCTACGTAAATACCATCGTATCATATCATATCATACTATCATAACTTTTCATCTTTTGCACTTTTTAATTATTGTGATCACCTTATTAATTTCATCACAGCCTATGGTGATTTGGTCGTGGTTATTGCTTATGCTCTTTGTCTCTTACCTTAACTTTCACTTTCTCTTTTCAAACAGACCACCATGCCAACATTATCTTTTTTCCTCTTCCTTCTTTTTTATAGGTTTTAAAAGTTCCACTTATGCTACTCTGACGTGTTAAATGAGATTAAGACAAAGATTAGGAGTAAGAAGACAAGAGGTTAATGGTCACAGAGCACATAATTATTATAATTACAAGGTGATTTTGAAAATCATTTTGAGTTGTGTTTTCTTGTAACTTGAAAAAGCACGTCAATACCCAATACCAAGTTTTAAAAATTGTATGATTTGGATAAAGAAGGTTTGGCACATGATAAAAAGTTGTAGCACTAACTACCACCATTGCACAACACTCCACAGTTAAGGTCATACAAGTCAAACATTGTCCTCTTCACCATTATCTGTACAGTACGGATGTCCGGCAATTTCTCTTTCATATTTTAATCATCAACAATTTTTTATTATTTTTTATTTTCTTGGTGTTGTTTATTTTACTAAAATAATGACTACATTAAATAATTTATTCCTAGGTTATATATGTTGCATATATACACACATTTTTTTTATTATTTCCTTTTGTTTGGTACTGATTGAGTTTATTGTGTTGGAGAGAGTTAGCACCAAATTAATATTTCTTGTTTGGCTAATGCTACAACACGCAATCACAAGCAACAACCTTCAGTCATAGTTTAGTTTATGAAATATAGCTAAACTCTTCAACTGTTACATCAGAGCAATATCTAATTCAAATATGGAAAAATAAAAATATTGATTCTTATTTTGAGGTGAATGTGGTTACTGTGTTGTCCAATTCTTTATCTTGTGGATGTTTCTCCAAAAAAAACTTGAGTTTGATTACTTATATAATAAATGTTTTGATAGGTTATGAAAGGAACTTCATATTTTATATGGATTATTCATATTTTGTATTAAAATTATTTTATTTTAATAAAACAATAAAAGTGGATTTCACTTTATGAAAATATAAAATTAAAATGTATGATGAGGTGAGTAAATATTTGTCTAAAATTAAAAAAATATATATATCAATGCTATTTTATTACAGATATAAAAAAAATATTTATATCAATATTAAAACTTAGAGAGAGCTGTAAGCCTTATTTGTGATAAGTACCTTTCTCCTAATTTAAACCACTTCCTTAATAAACAAGCATAATATTTGTGTGCATCAAAATTGATTTGAAATACTACAAAGTACAGTTCATTAATGAGGAATAGCTAAAATAACTGTTATTTAATATCAGCCCAATTAATTATTACAATTTTATATTCAGTAATTCACACAAACATATATAAAATAAATGATGGAAGTAAAAAGCTGAGTGTGTCCAAAATTGAGAAAAAGGTTTCCTCAAGTAAATAAAAATGTTAATTATGATGGTAACCAAAAATTAAATTAAATAAATGTGATGAGATTCAAGAATTTGATATTGGCTAACATGTTATAACCCAGATTATGGAGAAGATTACGGAAAGGATCGCGTTATTGTATTTACTAAAAATTACAAATGGTATGAAAAAATATTTAAATAAATTTCGAGTTTTGTGTGCTTTAACCTCGAGTTAATCAAATGTAAATGTAAATTGTTCTTTCTTTACTGTACATGTTTATAGTGATTTAATTTTCGAGTAAATTTAGAATGTTTAGGATTAAAAGTACAATCTAGAAAATTAAGACTATGTAAGATCTCAAAGCTATCTATTAACTTAGTGGAGAAATATTAGATAAAGTCGACAACTATTAGAAAAAAATAAAATTTTCAAAGTATACTCTTGTACAGGATATTTATGTAATTAATCAAATAATAATAAATATTTAAAATTAATTATCATAATCAAACAACAACTAATTTATAATTAATGACAATTTGAGTAATTCTTATTATTTATGCAAGCAAATATTCTTTAAGTAGATATCCATTCTAATATATTCACAAATAAATTACATATTTATTATTTGTTGAATACATAAAACTCCATGAAGATAATCATTAAGGATGTGTTCGGTTGAGGTGATTTGTGCGAGATGATTTGAGGAGAGTAATTGAATATATTTATGAGGATTTGAGGGTAATATTTTTGTTGTTTTTTTGAGTATATTTGGAGTAATTGAGAGAGAATTTGAATGTAAAGTTTGTGAGAATTAGTGTAGGATTTGATTGATGCTACAAATTTAAAAATTTTGTTTAATAATTTAGAGATTTTTCATAAAAATGTTTTAATTTTTCCTATTAATCCTCGAAAATTTGGAGGGAAGAAACCTTCTTATATGAAAATGTTATATTTCAAACCTATTTCTATAATTATTACTATTTTTATTTCTGAATAGTGCACATTGATGTTTACTATGTTTTGGTAATTTTAGCGAATTCAAATTCCACATTCTTAGGCAGTGCGGTGTTGAATACAGTCATCAATTGGGGCTTTTTCCTTCTGAGATCAAAACCCTTGTTTCCAATGCTGCAGGGCCACGTCCACCTCCAACTCATCCTCTTTCGTGGTCTCATACCTCGTCAACAACTGTGCCTTATCCCAAGAAACCGCTCTCAAAGCTTCCTGCAATCTTCATTTTTGGAAACCCCAAAAGCTTGATTATGTGCTCTCCTTCTTCCAAAACCACGCATTCTCCAACTCTCATATATCCTTGAAACCATCACGCTGGAAGCCACCCCAACCACGCATTCAATCGAATACTTTGGAATCGAATACCAAGCTTTTTCTTCATGGGAACCAAATATTAGGATGTTGTTCTTGGAAGAAGATTTTCGCAGAAACCTTCATCCTCTTCTCCATGCCACACATCTCCCTGCTATCCGTCGTCCTTTTTTCCACCTGCAATGATGTTTGCATCCAATGGTGGTCGTAACAACACACCTCCATCCTCTGCGGCCTTCTCCTCAACCCCAAGTCATCGTTGCTTCCATGGCGGATGAACACGTTTGACAGCGACGCCACGAACATCATAACCGCATCACCCCATGGACGACCGAAAACACGGTTCTGCTAGCCTAGTTTTGGTGATGGAGCTAGTATTCCAGCCATGGGGAACCGATTACTGGAACTGGAGCACAAAGGTGCCATCCGCAAAACCGGATACGAAGCATGCAGACCCAAGGCTAATAGTTATATGGATTCGGTTACGCGAAGCATATAACCGAATACACCTCCTTCGCAAATCCTTCCTAAGGCTGGAACCGGATACGCTTTATAGTGGAACCGAATACATCAACATCTCCTCTTCTTCAAGCTTTCATCTTCTTCATTCGCTTGCCTCCTCATCATCAACCGCCTTCTTCATTGACGTCCAAACACCCCTGTCTTCGTCTTCACCGGTTGTAGAATCGAACATGTTTCAACATTTTTTTATATTATGCATGCCTTTAAATATCGTGGAATTAAAGAAATAGCATAGGACATATAGGACTTTTCGGTATAAATCATCGCAAATCTTTGCAAAATTGCGAGATGCTAAAACTAGTACAATCCTCGCAAATCCCTGCTTTTATCTTATTTTCATTCTTCACAAATCACACCAAGCGAACAACGTTTCTCATGCAAATCTATCCTCACTAATTCTTGTCTACAGGAAATCAGCGCAAGCAAACACACCATAAAAAAACAAATAAAAATGAAAACAAAAAACAAAAAACTATTTTATATATATATATATATATATATATATATATATATATATATATATATACTAGAAAATAAAAAATTATTGATAATATTTTTTTATACTGTCGAGTTTGTACATGACAAGTAAAAGAATGTTTATGTACGAAGAAGGTAGAAAAGGAAAAATAAAAGTGTTGAAACAATGGGAAGTACAAATTGCACGTTTTGGTTCTTACTTTTACATGCATGCGTACTACAAATTCAAAGATGAAAATTGAAATCCAAGCAACCCCAGCTTTTTAAGTTAAATTTTACAAGTTTTGGTCTTAAAATTCGACTTAACATATTTTAAATAAGTTCTATTATTTAAAAAAAAAACATCTATCACAAAAAAATTATGCATTAACAATACTTTTATTGCTTAATAAACAACTTTTGATATAATAGAGCATATACATCCTAATACTCTACTTTAAAACATATATTAATAAGTTTTATAGAATTTGTGTTAGGATTTCAAGAGCACAATATGTAGTAGTATAATAGAATATAATAAGAAGGAAGATTGATAAATTATTGGTGAAAACATATATAACAGAAGAGTTTGGTTGAAAAGTAGGTATATAGTGTAAGAATGTTCGAGAATTCCGATCATGTTTGATTTGGTGGAATATATTGGAGAAATAAAAGTAATGTGATACGAGTCATTTTCGAGGACATGAAGTTGTTGGTGTGCAATGAAGGTGGACGTCCTCAAGATATGCTTTCTGCCATTTTTGCCGTTTCATACTTTCTTTCATCTTTCCCTCACCACAATATCTTTGCGCACTTCAACATTATCATATTAAAATTTTTTCAAGAATCTTACTCTTCTAAAACAATATTCATATTATTCTAATAGTTTTACATTATATATCTCGCATCAACTATAAATAATATAACATAATATTATTAGATATATTGTGTCATGCAAATAAGTATTGAATTATTTGTTAATGTCTAAATTACAATTGAAATATATATATATATATATATATTTTCAATGTAATAAGTATGGTTTTACACCGACAAAAGATAAGCGAGTTTATAATATATAAGTGAGTACAAACATCATTTTACAAATCGACTTTGTAGAATTGAATTAGACTTAAAATTCATTTTTCAACATTTTACGGTGATTTTTCAAATAAACACAAGAACATTAATAATAGACATTTCAATTTGAGTGAATCCACAAGACTTACTTTAACCCACGTGGATTGTATTTAAAAATCTCATTAAACCAAAATACTTCCTATTGAAAATTTTCATAAGACCAAAATGTTAACAAAACTCTTGTGGGCTAGAATAAATCCATGGTTTTTTTATTAAACATGAAAAAATATTACTTTTTAAAATATATTATTGCACTTTCAGTCCATATTCGCCCGTCTTAACCTTTTGTTTAAATTGACTTATCTTGACCTTTGTATAAACCAACCAATTATTTGATTTTCAACATAGACTACGAATTTTAATATTATATTCGAATCGACCTGTCTTGTTTTAGGGCCAAATTTACTTATCTCAATTTTTGGTCAGAACTAATTTATCTTAATCTTTAAATGAGACCGATCAATTTCAATCTTTAATGCGATCAATTTGTTTGGATCTTCTAGTCAAACCTACCAACATTTAGATCAATTAAACTCTTCTTCATGTGATGGTATTATCTAAAGCTGGGATTTCGATATAAACTATTGTTACTTAATGTGTTGCTGAATCTTTTGAAAGTTGAATATGTAAAATTACAAATAATTAACAATCAAAATTACAAAAGAAATTACAAAAGTTAAGAGTGTAATTGTCAACTAATTAACTAATTTTTCCTAGAGGAGTGGATAAAGTAGAGTGAACCCACCTTTAATTAATTGCTTTATATATAATGATATAAAAATGAATAAAGAAAAATAGAAAAATTTATTAAAATTAAGAAAAACTATTATCTTTTTTATATAACTGAAAATACCTTAACTGACCCTTAAAAGTAAAATATACGAAAGCAATGTTGAGTTAGTTACTCTTTAAATTACTTTTATGCGGGTTTAAAATTCTTTTGGAGAAGTTAAAAAAATTAATAATTTGCTTTGTTTTGATAAAATAGTTATGAAATTTTCTTCCTTTTTTTACATTATAATAAATGTATATAGATAAAAGAAATAAATATTGAGTGAAAGTTAATAATATAATTGGTGAAATAAGAATTAAGATAATGATTACCATCTATATACATTATAATAAATGTATATAGATAAAAGAAATAAATATTGAGTGAAAGTTAATAATATAATTGGTGAAATAAGAATTAAGATAATGATTACCATCGTCAACACATTTGAGATGTTTTCTACTTCTCAAGTTGATGAATTTGTCATAATTTTATTTTAAAGAAAAAAAAATCCCATTGAAAAGTATCAATTATATGATATTTTTTGTGCTTTTTGTAAATGTTCTTAAAAAACATCTCCTTCACCATCTTTGTAAGTTTCTTAAAAAGCTTATTTAATTTATTCTATCCTTACAATTTTATTAGTCCTATCATCGAGCTTTGTTTTATTGGCTGGATATTGAGAGGACGTATACCCTCACGACTTTATATATCTATTTTCTTGACTCTCATAAAGTGTTGATTCAAGATGGAAGGATTGCGTGTGTGTGTATGTGTGTGTATATCTATATATATATATATATATTTTAAATTAATTTTATTATTAGTTAATATAAAATTTTTAACAAAAAATTTAAATATAATATAATGTATTAAAAATTAAATTTTAATTTTAAATTAATTTTACAAAATTAATTTGTAAAAGAAGGTTTACATTCAAAATATATATTTTAAATTAATTTTATTAGTGATTGATATAAAACTTATATCATACTTCATACATAAAGAGATAATAAATTTTAAATTTAACTTAATTTTACAAAATTAATTTATAAATAATGTTTACACATATTTTATATTCGGAAAATTCATATGTGAAATTTTTATTATAACATAATTAAAAAAATGAAGTCAGTTTTATTATTGTAATTAGGTTCTAAAAATTTGTGAAGTTGGAACATTTATATCATTATGCAAACGCAACCTTATCAAAGTCAGCAAGCACATCCTCCTAAACCTAAATGGTGGAATAACTTGAAATGGGTAAGTCCTAATCACACACACCTAGCCTTTAGGCTTTATGTGTTGTGGCTTCTGACAAAAGGAAAGTGAGTCTGAGGTTGGATACCTGTGTCACCTTGCTTCTTCCTATGTTTGTCCTGTCTAGTTGTGCATTCCATTCCTCATAAAACCCACATGCATGACCTGACACTGCGCTCTCAACTTTCAATTTCTAGATTTCACCATCATTAAATAAATAAAAAATTATGCAGTATATAAATAATTATAAATATCATTTTATAAACTAGTTTTATAAAATTAAAATAGATTAAAGGTTATTATTTAAAATGACATAAAACGTATTTCAAGTCTACATATTATATATACATTGTAAATTTTATTATAAGTTGAATTAAATTCAAAATTAAATATGTAAAGTTTGATATGAAATTTTGATATATTTTGATTCTAAACTTCTTTTTATATGAAACTTTAATACATTTTAATTTCAAATTTTAAAAGTAAATAAACTTTTTATGCTAATTATGATAAATTTGTTTGATGTGTGAAAAATATTTTTTAACTTACATGATGTTTCTGTATTGGTATGTGTAGGGTTGATAGATGTATCTTTCTGATATAATTTATCTATTTTTCAATGTTTAAGTCGTCTACTCTGAACGCTTTCATTTTTGACCAGGGGGTGAGATACCTGCAAAAGGTATTCTGACGCTCAAATTAGGCGTGGTTTAGTGAATTGTTTATCACAATTGAGTATTTTGGATCTAGTCGAACGTACCTGACTTTTGGCATTGACCTTATATTTATAAGTCATCTCATGGATCCTAAACTAGCATTTATCCAATAACATAAAAGCAAACTTACCTTTAGATTCAGTTAGTTACTCATAAACAACTTATCAATATCTATAATCAGATATCTTTGATTATTTTATCGTCTATTGGACTATTTGGCCCAATACTAACTTAAATGCTGACCCAATTATGGCCCAACATTGTTGATGTAGCGGATGGACCGAATGGTCCTGAGTGTTAACCGTTCAGTCTATACTATATACCATACATATGCCCCCAAATTCGAGTCAATTGTTCGACTTTAGCCAAGGTTAACTGTATGACTTATATGAGCTTGAGAGGTTCTCGTTGTATTGGGGAGCTTATACCATACATATCTCTCCTTTCTTTTGTCTTGATTATTCAAAAGTTGACTAATCATGTCTTTGAGCTCACTAATCTCTCTATTCCTTTGTTCAAATTTTTGTTGAAATTTCTCCCTTAAAGAACTCTCACTATTGGGTTTGATGCTACCTTGCACACTTGATTGACTCATTCTTGTCAAATGAAAAAGGTTTTTACAAGGTTTTCAAAATATTTGACAAAGAATGAATGAAAAGATTTTCACAATTTTTCTTTGTTTTTTTTTGGTGAAAAATTTCTTAAAGAGATTCTAAAGGTGAAAGATGTATCTAAGTAGCCCCCAGGAAGAAGAGGTGAGTCACTAATGGACAAGCTTAAAAACCAAGTTCTTCCTTAGCCAGAGTTTCCTTAGAGTTATCTTTTACCTAAGTTTCTAATTAGAAATTCTTCAAATTCTTTTCAAATGTTATGAAATGAACCTATAACCAAAGAAAGGTTGACTAAATGCTATGCAATTCTATATATACCACGGAGACTTAAAAAAAACAACAAAAAGATTAAGCAAGAAATTAAAGAAAGCAATAAAGATGCAAAAATGTAAATGCTAGACGGCCCTAAGTGAAAGTGCAAGTGACACTTGGAGCCCCTTGACACACTTCCACACTAAGAAAACGAAATTGCACTATTACAATGTTTAAATGTGATCTTGGAATTGCTTCAAGAGCATTTTCCCAAGTCACTTAGCCAAGAAATGATAATCAACTTTAAACAGCAAAGGTTCCGTGATATGTGGTGTAAACAAACTTAAAACAAGGCCTAAAACTAATGTAAGCTTCACTCTCTTGCTGCTGCAGAATTGCTACTCCAAAACAGGTTGCACTTCAAGCTTTTCTGGTGTACTTTTAGCTGCTGGAACAGCAGAGTTATAGCTGCTCAAAAGCTCCCTTTTTGTTCCCACTTCAGCCCCCTTTTCACTTTCTAATATGGTACCTCAGTAGGTGAAGGTTTCTGCTTCTGGATGCCTCACAATAGTTACCACAGCACCTCAAGATTCCACTCAAAACACACCAAACAGAATTAGCAAACTGCACCAGAATTTCAAACCAGATTTTTGAATGTTTGACAATTTGGAAGCAAAGAATGGGGAAATCAAATGGGGACAGGGATGGAATAACAGAAAACACTCAAAATGAACCTAGTAATGGTACTAGAACAGATTAAGAAAGCAACAAAAACAGAAATAGCAGATCACAAACTCATCCAGACCAAACTGTTTGATATTTTACCAAAGTGTTTGTTAAAATGCCCCAATGAAAACCAGATTTTTTGTTTTGGGGTTTTTAACTGCCAAAAACTGGATTGCACGATTCAACAGGCTTTTTAACACTTGTTCTGACTTATTTTGATCATTTATTTTCAATTTAAAATAATGAACCAGCTCTTACTACAATCCAGAATTGAATTTGAACAAGAATGACCAAAACAGTTGCTGGAAAATGAATTCTGCACCAGAAAAAGTGGATTGAAATGGTGGTTTTAAACCCAAAATTGATTGGAAGTGATTCAGCAGTTCAATTGATGCATCAAACAACTTTGTATCATCATTTTAAAGATGTTTAAACATTGAAACAGCTAGAAAACAGATTGCAATGTGAATTCACTGGTGCACTTCCATTTTAAAGGCAATTTTAAGGTTTAAAAAGCCAAATCTGCATATAGGCTAGAAAATGACCAAATAAACAGTGCAAACAACTTTGGAATGACAATTTAAACTTGCTCAAATGTTGTAAATGCACAGAAATAGCAAGATTCAACAATTCACCCTTGCTATAGCCTATTTATGCAGAAAATTCCCACCAAAACTGCACCAGATTTAAGAAACTTGTGGAGATAAGGCTGGACAGCACACACAATGACTCCAGAGAATGTTATTACACTGAACTAAGCTAGAATTAAAGTGCTTAGTATGAATAAACTCAGACTGGACTAAGCAAAGAATGATAGCACGGTGAAAAGCTAGAACAGAAAAAACTGGACAACAAAGGCTGCTGGTTTTTAAGGCAACCAAGCTATGCTAGATGCATTTCCTTGCTTTTAATGGTCTGCCACACCTTTAGCCACTTCCAATAACAGCAAACAAATTTTTGCCAAGCAGCAGAATCAAATAAAATCAGCTGAAACAAATTTCAAATTTTAAAACCAGATTTGAATTTCTTGAGCAGATTTGAAACCAGAATTAGTTTCTAGTGCTTTTGCTTCTATCACCAAGGCTAGAACATGTTCTCATTGCCTTATTTGGTTGATTTAAAGCTTTTCTAGCACTTGAACTCAAGCAAAACGAATTAAATCAGCAGAAAAGAATACCAAAGCAGTGACAGAAATTAAAAACTGCAATATTCACTTGCACATGACCAAGACAACACTAAAATTGAAAATTAAAGTTGGAAATGACTCAAACAAAGAAAATTCACCGTTTAAAATAAAGGATAAACATGATAACAGAATGGAAGCACACTTAACAATGATTAAACACAACAAATTAAGAAGAATAGAACCAAAACAGAATGGAAACAGTGCTGGAACAAAAACTGGACAGAATGCAAAAAACAAGACAGAATGCAAAAACAGAAAACAAAATTGGAATAAAAATGGATGAAATAGCTTAGCTCTTGGTGCGTGGACAACCTGTCATATGCGAAAACATGTCAAATTGTGTAAACAACTCAAATATTAATATGAGATTTTTTAACACGTAAAAATAATTAACGTAATTAAATTAAAATGATTATATATATATATATATATATATATATATATATATATATATATATATATATATATATCAATTTTTAAATTTTTTGAATCAAAATACACAAAGATAATTTTCAATTTTACCTCATAGTTTAAGAATTAAAAACAAAAGTTTGATTTTAAAATCTACTTCTTTAAGATCTTGTCAAATTCAATTAATATTTATATTTCACTCAATTTACCATTGTTATTGTTGTAATAGTAAAAGCTGGCACCAAAACCTTGGTTGCTTATTAAGCTTACAGTGAAACACCCGATTTTCTCCTTAGGGAGACTAATAACATCAAGATTAAAATCAAAATATGTTATCAAATTTCATCTGAATCTATTATTTTTTTCATCACATACTACTTTTGCCAAAAATAATCTTGATTTTGTTAAAGACTTACAACTCAGCAACATGGTAGAGGTCTTCCCTATTAACACTGGTAGGTGGTAGAGAGAATATATCCGAGATGAGAGAGAAGCATAATGCAGAGAAAGAGAGAAAAACGAGAGTTAATTCTCATTAACCACAATGGGGTATATATGTATAGCAGATACAAAGAATGCTAGACCGTCATTTGATAGTTAAAGACGTTAATGTTTAGTTTTATTTACAACACACCCCTCTAAAACTAAACTCCCTAGAAATTTAACTCCAAGCATTGCCAGGCTAATTGTCCATCACATCAGACTGCCTCCCTTTACTCCTAATATTTCATTTGAAAACCACAATTCTCACCATCGGAGCTGTTTCCACTCTCTTGTTTCCTTTGTTTCTTCTTTCGACATTTGTTTCTCCTTTTACCATGCCTATGCTCATCTTTTCTAGATCTCCTCTTCTTCTTCCGTCTATCATCCCTAGTATCAGTCGCAGCTAGACACTGAACAATCGAGGCCTACAAATTCACCTTAAAGGTTCGGTTTCGGGCAAGAGGTGCTTTGAGCACAGCCGCTGCCTTTCATCAAACACTTTGATGTGTCCTTGCTGCATCGTCACAGTGTATCCCTTTTCCAGGAACTTTATAAGACTCAATAAATTGCTTTTCAATGTTGGAACATACAGTACATCATCCATATATACAACTCCACAATTTTTGTCTACGATTAGGACTCTGTCAATTTCTTCCGCTGTAACCGTGCCATCATCTACAAATCTCACACTGCTTTTCATACTTGGATCAGGATTCACGAACCACTCTCTCCTTCCGGTCATGTAGTTAGAACACCCTATGTCCAAGTACCACGATAATTCATCCTCTGCATGGCTCATCTCACTCGAAAGCAACATGTGGTCTTTAGATCTTCCACACATATCGAGTGCATGATTAACACTTTCATCTGATGGTAATGCCCGTTTGGTTTCTTCATTACCACCCATTTGGTTTGAAGGTAACACTTCTTCTTTAGCGACCGTTCGATTTGAAGTCAACAACTTTTCTTCAGAAATCGTTCGCTTTGAAGGTGTCACTTCTTCTTCAGCGACTGTTCGGTTTGAAGACAACAACTTTTCTTCAGAAATCGTTTGGTTTGAAGGTAACACTTCTTCTTCAGCAACCATTCGGTCTGAAGGCAACATCTCTTCTTCAGTAACCGTTCGGTCTGAAAACAACAACTTTTCTTCAGAAATCGTTCGGTTTGAAAGTAACACTTCTTCTTCAGCAACCGTTCGGTCTGAAGGCAACATCTCTTCTTCAGCAACCGTTTGGTCTTTATCAGTGCTCGATTCTTTCAACAACAACGATCATTCAGTTTCTTCATTAACTCCCAACAATGATCGTTTGGTTTCTTCAACCGCACTAGAAGACCGTATCCTCTCGGTTTCTTCACCAACTGCACTTGAAAATGATAGTCGTTCAGTTTCTTCTTCCACTATATTTGAAGACGACGATCGTTCGGTTTCAAACAATTGTTCGGTCTCAAACGATCGCTCAGTTTCAAACAACGATCGTTCAGTTTCTTTACTAACAGCATGCCTATCTTCACTTGACAGTAACACCTTAACTTCTTCAACCTTCAGTGGATGGTTCATCTTCTCCGAGTACAACGCGTGGTTTGTACCACCGTGACACTCATTTGCATGGCTTGTTGCTCTCAGCTACAACACATGTTCAGATACACATTCACACTTGTCCCGCACTACGTCTCTGCACAACTCCTCTTCCACTCGTTCTAGAGTACTCATCAGCACAACAGGTTCGGACTCCAAATCACAATCCTCCTAAACAAGATTCGCCGCCTCATCATTCTTGGCCTTCTTCGCGGCTTCATAGTGACAACACTTTGTAAAGTAGTGCCCGTATTTGTTACAGATGTAGCATTGAACGTTTCTTTTATCATGCCCTCTTCTTCCTCTACCTCTAAATTGTCTGCCTCCTCTGTTGTTTCCCTCATTATGCTTAACTCCATTGTCTTCACTGGTTTGATCAGAGGAATTCATGCTTCTACCACCCGTTCGGCCACCATGTGTCCGTGCTCTACCTCTTCCAGATCCTCGGCTCTTGAAGCTTTGATCATTTATGGCTTGTAACGCTTGATTTATGCCTTGCACCACATCCTTTTTTGCATTCTTTCTCTCAATCAACCTCTGTTCATGCGCTTCGAGGGAGTTCTATAGTTCTTCCACTCTCATCGTTTCCAGATCTTTGCTTTCTTCTATAGCCACAACAATGTGGTCATACTGGGGCGTGAGCGTTCTCAAAATTTTCTCGACAATCTTTTTGTCTTTCACAACCTTATCACATGCTCTCATAGCATTCATCAAGATCTTAATTCTGCCGATGTACTCCACCACCGTTTCCCATTCCCCCATGCATAGAAGCTCATATTGCCTCTGTAGGGATTGCAAACAGACCTTCTTCACCTTGCCGGAATTACCATATCCTTCTTGTAGGATATCCCAAACCTCCTTCGCCGTAACAGCTTTCGAGACTTTCTGGAAGATAGTAGTCGACACACACTAATGCAACAACATTCGAGCCTTGTAGTCCAATCTCTTTTTCTCCTTGTGTTGTCTCTTCACTTCTTCTGAGTCTCCCTTTAACAGTTCTTTAAAGCCTTTCTTGACTATCCCGTCCACTTCTTGGAAGCCAAGAATTGCGTCCATCTTCACGCACCAATCATCGAACCCTTTGCCCTTAAATACAAGTATGTTACTGTGAATCATTCCGGCCATCACTTCCACACTCCTTTCTTCTTGAAGCGTCTTCTTGAGCGTCACAAAACTTCACCAGGTTTCGGAACCTGTTGCTCTTGATACCACTAATATTAGAACCGGTAGCTGGTAGAGAGAATATATCAGAGATGAGAGAGAATCATAATGTAGAGAAAGAGAGAAAAACGAGGGTTAATTCTCATTAACCACAATGGGGCATATATATACCAGATACAGAGAATGCTAGACTGTTATTTGACATTTAAAGATGTTAGAGTTTAGTTTTATTTACAACATTCCCAACAATGTTTTTAGATAACTAGTTTGTTTATATTTTTCTCCCATTATAATCTTTTCTTTTTGTCTTTTTTTCTAATACTATCCTAAAGAATGCCGGTTTCAATATCTTTCAAAGACTTTGTTTATATGAGTAAAAAAAAGAAAAGAATGAAAGAAAGTGAAAATAAAACTGTTTCCATTAAAAAAATAGTGAAATTTTAAAAAAAAAGTAAAAACTTTAAAAACAATTTAATTGATGTGGTATAATAATTTGTTGTAATTGATATATTCATAAACTAAATTTGGTTTGTGTTAAACATGAAATTGTATATATTGATGAAATTTAATTTCTGAATCAAAATTTAAAATTTCCACTCTTCTTTTTTACAATTATATAATTTAAATAAAAACCTGAAAATAACAACTAAAAAAGTTCCTACAACATTTATGCACTAATTACTATGTTCAGCTAAATTTGAAATTCAAGAAACTTATTAAATATTTTGGAGGTGAAAAATCCAAAATTAATTAGAGAATATATATTTATGTTGTGTTTTGTATGAACTAATGAGGAAACATCTTCGGGACACCAAATAAAAGCACGTGGTAAAGGCTTTCTACGAGTCAACAATATAGGATAATTAAGCACACACATCTTGGAGTTCATGGGTTGGTGAGACCCTAAATAAATAATCACAATAAAAGCAACAGAAACATTTTTTAACAAATAAGGACTAACACGTATATATTGTAATGACTGAAGAACAACAGAGAAAAAGAACTAGAACCAAGGAATGAGCTGATTTATTGCAACCACTATATGAGGTTAAAAATGATAGAAGTATGATATGTGAACCTCCTAAGGAAACCAAATGAAAATATACAATATAGTAATAGGAATGTCTATTTAGCCAATAAGTGCAGGCACACCAGTATGTCATATCAGAATTGTCATAACCTGGTTCAAAATAGAGAAGAGTTTCAGAAAGAAAAGATACACTGGAACAATGGAGAGGGAAGCATAACATAATTGGTTCAGGGAGAAAACATACTAAACATACTGTTGTAATAATGTTAGATTATTGTAAAAGAAAACGTTGGATTGCAACGGTCAAAACTTAAATTGTCAATAACATTTAAATTCATTTTATTAAGTGTTCAAACGGTAAAATATTTAATAGCTTTTATTGTTTTTTATTGATTTTATTCTTTCCTAGCTCTATAAATAGAGAGGCCGAAAAATTTGGTAGTGCCAAGACCAATGTTGTAATGAGTGCTTCCTTTAATTGTATAAAGGCCATGATCGCTGCTTCAATCCATTTAAAGGCATTTTTCTTCAACAATTCAATTAGTGGAGCAGTTACTTGGGCATACCCTTTAACAAATCATCGGTAATACCTGTAAGACCAAGAAACCCACGTAGTTCCTTCAAGTCAAGTGGTCTTGGCCATAATTTGACAACCTCCACCTTTTTAAAATCCATAGCAACCCCGGATCCTAAGATAGTGTGACCAAGATAGTTTATTTCCTCTACTCCAAATGAACATTTGGAAAACCTTGCGTACAATTGATGACGCTGTAAAATCTGCAAAACCACTTCTAAATGATACACTTGTTCGTTGAATGAGGAACTATATACAAGGATATCATCGAATAAAACTACAACAAATTTTCTCAATATTCCTTGAAAAATATGATTCATAAGACTTTGAAAAGTGGCTGGAGCGTTTATGAGTCCAAAAGGCATGATAAGTCACTCAAAATGTCCATGATGCGTATAAAAGGTAGTTTTATAACTATCATTCGGATTCAATGAGATATTATGATATTCCGATCTCAAATCAAACATAGAAAAAATCGTGGCACCAAAGAGTTCATCAATCAGCTCATCAACAGTTGGTATTGGAAAATTGTCCTTTATATTAATAGCATTTAGTGCTCTATAATCAATACAAACTTGCCAAGAACCATCCTTCTTTTTCACAAGTATAATTGGTGAAGAAAAAAGGCTCTTACTTGGTTGAATAATCCCTTCCTGAAGCATATCAATAACAAGGCTCTCAATCTCTTCCTTTTGACTGTGAGGATAGTGATATGGCTTCACCTTCACGGGAATTGATCCTTCCATTAACGGAATAGAATGGTCATGTACACGCGGAGGAGGCAAAATGGAAGTGTATAGAACACATAATCATATGTGTGCAACAGTAAAGCAATTTCAGGGTCTATATTAGTTGGTAAATCTATCAAAGGCAAAGATTGAACATTGGGATCCACCATTTTCATGCTATAAACCTCGACAACGGAATTAGTGTGGACCATTATGCATATATGATGCAATTGAGCCTATAGTGCAACATTATCAAAGTCCCCCTGTAATGTTACAAATTTACCCTGATACAAGAATTTTAAACCTCTACATGGGGACCTAATGTTTTCAACCAGTTAGCTCCCAAAATCAAATCGGCCCATGAAATTTGAAGTAAATAGATAGGTATTTGAAACAAATTCCCTTGAGCATGTAGGACCAATTTTTGAATGAAACCCTCTACTGCCATATAATGGCAGTAGAAACATAGTCCCTTTTCTCTGCGAAGTTGCATTTCAGTTGGACTGATTTTTTTTTACATTACTATTGGTCAAGGGTGTAATTATAGGTTTTGGTAATAATGGTGGAAGAGATTGTTTAACCCCAGGTTTGAGCTGTTGTTGTGAAGTATGCAAACTCGTCGAAGATAGTGGAGAATATCGATCCTCATAACTTTGCCAAAGCTACTGCTTTCATTAAAGAAGTAGGAGTTTGAACCACCACATCACGTCTAATCTTATCATTTAACCTACTCAAGAAACAATTTAATAAAGCTTCAGCATATAAACCAATTGATCAATTTGTCAACGACATAAACTTTAGGTAACAATCAGAAACCGTGCTAGTTTGGCTTAATTTAAACAGCTCCGCTATTGGGCAATCAAAAAGAGAGGGACCAAACTGAGATTCCAAAGCATGCGTCAAATCTGTCCATGATTTCACCTTAGATAGGCATTGAACCATTTGAAACCAAGACACGACATGTTTTTCGAAATGCAAAGAAGCGATTTCTACTCTCTCCGCATCCGTCGTATGATGATAGTTAAAGAACTTTTCTACCTTAAAAATCCACTATAATATCGATGATAGGCCATCAAAATGGGGAAATCCTAAGGATATTTCCTTAGCATTTAACCCAACATGCAACTCATTTGCTCCCAACGTAGAACCATGGAATTGAGATTGCAATTTCACTATTAACTCTAAAGATTGTTGCAGTTGATACATACAAGCTTGCGCATAAACCTGAACTTGTTGAGTATGAGTCCGTTTTTCAAGGTCACGAATTTCAAGTAGATTCATTAGTTTGAGAAGTTCATCAGAATGACCACGTACTTCTGCATATGAATGTGTAGAGCTCTTTTATGCCATAACCAGGGATTTTCCTCTTTTGGAACTAAACATGTTATCCTATGACTAGATACACTTTCAATGTCAATCAAATAAATATTATTACGCCTAACACCTTGTAGAGCAACATCAGAAGGATTCTTAAAATAAACAGTACATTTATCACTTTCAAATGTTACCTTGAGACCTTTGTCGCAAAGTTGACTTATGCTTAGGAGGTTGTGTTTGAGACCTTCAACATATAATACATCGTTTATAGTCAAGGTATTTCCTCCTCCAATGTTTCCGGTTCCAATTATTTTCCCTTAGTTGTTACCCCACATGTTACAAATCCTTGCTTCTTTTTCTCAAAAGAGATGAACCTCTTTTTGTCATCGGTCATGTGTCTGGAACATCCATTATCAAGGTACCACAATGACTTCTTTGACTTTGTAGGTTCTTACAACACAAATTAAGTAAGAATTTAGGTTCCCAATCTCATTATGGGTCCTTGGGTTAGTATATGCAAGCAAACGTTATTTCACAACTTTGAGCCATGCATATTTTCCATTTGGAATTCCAAAATGTTTAATGTTGCATTTGTTTGATGTATGACCATGCTTCATGCAATAAAAATAGCAAACATCATGCCCTTATTTTTCACAAAAGTCCCTTTTTCAACCCAAACTCTACGAGTTCTCTTAACTTTATACTTTTTATGATGATGCATGTTCTTACTACTATTATTGCTTCTTTCAAAGATAGTTTTAGCATATGAGTTAGGCTTGGATGCCTTTGCAAGTAGATTTTCAAGAATGACAATATCAAACATATGACTCTTACAAGATAAACATTCAACAGGTTGTTCATTTGCATTAGACTCAGACAGTTTAATTTCTAGATTACTAACTTTATTTCTTAATACCACTTCTTCATCTAATGCTTTCTCATATTTAATTTGCAAATCGTTAAACTCATTTTTCAAAATTTTATGAGCAGCATCTAGTTTTTCATATTCATTTAACAATGCAAGAAAGGCCTTTTGTAGATCAAATTCATCACTTGACTCAAAACTAGAATCACTTACTTGGCTTCCAACATTTTCTAAGTCTGCCATCAAACAAAGATTTGCTTCCTCATCTGATTCACTAGCGCTTGAAGAACTAAAAGTGTTTTCATCCCATGCTATGTAGGTTTTCTTCTTCTTGGGAAATCTTCTTTCTTTCTTGTCTTCGCTTTTCTTGTTCTTAGGACAGTCAGTCTTCACGTGTCCTCTATCTCCGCATCCATAGCACTTGACGCTTGATGGAGAACCTTGACTTTCTTTTCTTTCTCCACGATACTTATCTTTTCCTTTTGCTCTCATGTTTTCCTCATCATCGGAATCATCCTCTTCAATTTTTCTGGAACTTCTTCCCTTACAAATTTCATATTTAAAGGCAAGCGTCTTTCTTTTGCCTTAATCCTCTTCTGTAGTTAATCTGTTCAACTCAAGCTCGTGCTCACGAAGCTTTCCAAAGAGATTCGCCATTGACATTTGAGTGAGGTTTTGAGACTCCGAGATGGCAGTCACCTTTCGTTGCCAAGACGTGTCCAATGATTTTAATATTTTTACATTCAATTCACCAGTGTTAAAATTCTTACTTAACCCTCTCAAGTGGTTCACAATGTGAGTGAAGCACTATTGAACATTTGAAATTGTTTCTCCAGGTTGCATTCTGAACATCTCATACTCCTAGATGAGCGTGCTCTTCCTTGCGCGCTTCACGTCATTTGTATCCTCATGTGTGACTCTGAGGACCTTCCACATCTTCTGTGTTGTCTTACAAACTGAAATTCTATAGAATTCATCAAGTACAACAACAGATGAAATAATATTATGAGCCTTAATATCAAATTGGGCTCTTCTATTTTCCTCAACAGTCTAGTTAAAGTATTGCTTTTCTACTTCTACACCATCAACAATACTTTTTGGAATATAAGGACCATTTTGTATAGCTTCTCAAATGCCTCTGTCAACAGACCCCATAAATATTTCCATTATGACTTTCCAGAATGCATAGTTATCACTAGTAAAAAGTGGTGGTCTGTTGATGGAAGCACCTTCGGCATACACTTGAGTTTGATGACCGACCAATTTCGCAAAATTTGAAAGAATATCAAAGCATGCTCTGATACCAATTATCAGTATCAGGACAACTGGTATCGTAGAGTCACGCAGCGGAATAAAATAAGCGGAAAGCGTGTTATGGTCGCAAATCAAGTTATGATAGTCCGTTTTTAGAAAATTTATTTTCTTAGAGAAATTTTATCAAACAGTTGATGTGCGGAAAATATAAAGAGTGTAGGGAGTAGAAAAATTCACACAAAATTTTTTTATCCTGGTTCGAATCAAAAGATTCTACGTCCAGTTGTTAATCACTATAAAAGTGATTAATGTTTTCACTAAAATTGGTTTTTAACAGATTACAATAAAGTGAATGTAAATATAAATATGAAACCTTCCTTCGACGAACGAACCGGAAGGGAGCTTCCATCGACCAACGAACCGGAAGTGAACAACCTACACTTTCCTTCGACCGACGAATCAGAACAGTGCAGAAACAATCTTCCTTCGACCAATGTACTGGAAGATGACAACTTTGCCAACTTGAAGAGAATCGCTCTGACCTTTGACACACAAAGCGTGAGCTTCTCCTATTCACAAGGCCTGACAATGCAATGAACTAGCTTTTTTGAATTTCCTCAGATTACACTGTACTCTCATAAAGCTCATGTTAACCCTCTAAGGGTTTTAAAACAACTATATATAGCCAACTAGTCTGAAATTGAAAAGACACATTACAACTGCCAGTGATAATCGATTATTGTTAGTGATAATCGATTATTCAAGTCGGTTACAAGATTTTTCAAAAAAGTGATAATCGATTATCCTGAGGAACAATAGATTATTCCAAAGACTTGGGCAGTTCTCATTAGGACCAGTGATAATCGATTATTTAAAGTAATAATCGATTATTCCAGAGAGAAATGACTTTTCAAGAAAGCTCATGATAATCGATTATTCCATCACATAATCGATTATATGTGTAACTATCAAGATACGAGATTTCTAAGTTTTACATGTATAAAATCTTTCCTAATTGTAAACTACAAAAGTGCTTTTAAAACAATTATAACTTGATTCTTCAAGTTTTTTTCTTGTAGCATCGTCAAAATAATTTATCTTCAAAGTACCCATGCTCCTCATTGGTAATAGAACAAACATAATACATAAATAACAATCCTCTTTCTGCAGAACCCCTTTGAGACTCCTCTCAAAGAAACTAGAACCACACGTTCTCTTCTTGACAACACACAACAAGGAAACTACAATCTATGGATTGTAAACATAGTACTGATTTGGAAGCAATACACCTTAGAGTGCGGATGATTGATTAACCAATGAAAGTACAAAGCAATCATTAAAGAATCCTTCAAATTTGGAAAACTTTCGTTTCTTAATTCTTGGAAAAACAACACACTTGCAAAATCTTATCTCGACTCTCTTATATCAGATATTAAAAATTGAATGCTCAAAAGTTATCAATGCATATTGTTATGCATCAATATATAAATTTTCTCATGTTTGACGCTTTTTAATCGATTAAAACTTAACTATAGTTTGTTGTCAAAACTGTTAGAAATTAATGAAGCCTTTTGAAACTGCCATAAAAATATTCATCATATATTACATTATTTTTTTAGTGATACATTCTCATGATACACTTAGTTCACATATACATTCTATAATACAAGAAAAAAAATTGATTCTTATACCTATACATAATACCAAGATTAGAAATACATAAATCGAATATATATGCTAAAAATACAATAAAAAATTTACCTTAAATTAAATTATGTTAAAAATAAACTGAAAACCTATCAACGTAGATTATTCTGCAATTTATATATATATATATATATATATATATATATATATATATATATATATATATATATATATATATATATATATATATATAAAAGCTATTTCTTAACACTTCCAACGTCAATACACTGATCAATGCATCTGGTTTAACAAAGAAAACAACAATATTAAGATGAGTACCATCCATATGGCAATAATCAAAGTTTAGATGCTTTATTTCTTTCTTTAATGAAATCACCAAGACCTTTTTGCATCTAAATGGATCTTAGATCCATTGCATCTAAATATATTCCAATATCTAATATTCAAGATAAGTAATTCTTCCTTATAATATCAAGGATCACAAATTCAATTTTGCAAAGTTTGACGTGGTTACAACTAGCACATAATATCTTAATAACAATCATATTTCATACATGAAACTATAAAATTAATGTAACAATATACAATGTTAAAAAAATAATCAAATATAAATAATCATCATTATAATCATAAAAGTAATAATAATAATAATAAAACAAAGATAAAAATTGATAAAGTTAAATATTATTTATCACAAAAATAAAGAATATAAGATAAAATTATAAATAAGGAAAAAATTTGAAAAAATTGGCTTAAGACACACATAATGTTGTCCTTAAAGAGAAAACACCTTCACTATTCTGTTAGTTAAAGTATCGTACTAATAATGTTATAAAACATAAAACTAATAATGTTACGAAATTAGAAGAAAGACTAATTTGTTGTCTTATTCTTTGAAGGAGAACCTGTATTTATAATCAAAGGATACAATTTTCAGGATTAAGAATAGCTAATACAAATAACTAAATCTCATAAAAGAGTAATCAATCAATCATAAAAGTTTGAGTAATGATAATTCTTTTAAAACTATCATATTTTAAATAATAAATGTGGATAAGTTTTTAAAGTGATATTTCTAAATTGGTTATGTTCCGTCTCTGCACACGCACACCAGATACCATTGAGTTCATGAATAATAAAAGCTTAGCCTTTAACTTGAAGGAAGAGATTGCTTTTCTACCTTTGCATCATTTCATCGCAGTCATCATTCTCATCTCTTCTTGCACGCTTCTGCTGTAATTATATTATTTTAGATCAATCATTGTTCATGCTCATAAATTATTTCTATATTCTATCCCAGTCTAAGTCTTTATAAATAAATTAAATTTGATTAAAACTAAAAATTGAATTGAAAAAAAAAGAGAAAACTTGAATACACTAGCTAGCAAGTAGCTCATAATATTTTGGTTTATAAACTCATAAATTATTGCATTAGAAGCATTTAATAAAATTAAGTGATCAACTAACTAATAAACATAAAATGAGGTAAAAAAAATAATACTACACAAATTTTATTATATAAATAAATTTGTATTTTGTAGAAAAAAATATTATGTATTTCTGATATTATTTTATTAAAATAATAAGGCTTAATACTTACTTCATCCCATGTTAATAGGTGAATTTCTGTTTAGCACCTAGCTTTAAAAGTGTAGACATTAGGTTTCAGTTATCAAAATTGTATGAATTGAGTCCCTTCCGTTAAATCGGCAGTAACGGAGTTAACTTCCAGCTCACGTGGCAAAGGAATTTACATTTTTTCTTTTCTCTCCTCTGTCTTTTCCTGAAATTCCCCAGCTTTTTTTTATATCTTTCTTAAATGCTTTTCCTGCAAAACCTACCTTCAATATCAACTTAGAAAACATCTACATGCTACTGCCCGCAAATAAGCTAATCACCCAACACACACTTCATGGCAATAACAACAACAAAACTAATAAAACTGTGTTGAAATACTTCACGGCCACCCTCTAAGACTACTTTTATGCAAAATACTTCAACATCACATAAAATAAGGTTGAAACCATCAAATGAATGTTGACTCCATGTTGGTAAAATATACATTAGCATATTCACAAACACATAGAGTGCATGTTATTTGCCCCCACTTTGCCCCATTTGACTAGGTATCCAACACAACTAAAGCATACAAGAAAAAGCAAATTACAAAATTACAGAGTATTTATTTGACCAGAAACTGCGTATTTTGGGGGATGGAGCTCCTCAGAAGTTTCAACAACTAATAGAGGCTTTGAGATCAATCTTGGTGATGTGTCTACAATACTGTAAGACCTACAGGATCCATTCACTGCAGTTGCAAGCTTGATTCAGGTTCCGGCCGAATCTGAGGCTTCAATTAAAATCAGACATCGTCTTTTTTTTTTTTGTTAAAATCAAAACCCCCTAAAGAGAAGAATTCACCCTGAAAGTGAAATCTTCAAATAAAACAAAGAATGCCAGCTTGTTCCTCTTAGTCTCCGCAAAACCCTCGGTGATATCCTCCTTCGACGACGTCGTTCATGCCTTCATCGACATGGCACGTGCTGCTGTAACAGGCTTCGGCAGTTTCACTAGCTGCCGTCACGGAGGCACAGTAGCAGCAGCAACGCCGCGACAAGAACGAACCCGACAACGATTGCGACAATTGCACCCGTGGAGAGCTTCTTGGACTTCTTATGCGTCGTGGTCGGGATCGAATTGGAGGAGGGAGATGACGCCGGAGCCGAGAAAAAGGGGTTGCAAGCCTTCAACGGTAGGCCACAAAGATCTATGTTTCCTGTGGGAGGTAGATGTTGTAGAGCAAAGATAGAAAGAGAAAAAATATTTAATAAAAATATAGAAAAGAAAGAAAAAGTTGGGGGCATTTTAGGGAAAGGCAGAGGAGAGAGAAGAAAAAATGCAGATTCATTTGCCACGTAAGCTGGAAGTTAACTCCGTTATTGCCCATTTAACAGAAGGGACTCAATTCATACAATTTTGACAACTTTGGGACCTAATGTCTACACTTTTAAAACTAGGTAGTAAACAGAAATTCACCTCTTAACATGCGTACGAAGAAGCATTTAAGCCAAATAATAATTTTTTGTTAAGATTTTTAGTATTCTATTATTTTTTAAAGTCCTATATGTTTTATTGGGACACACTTTTTTAAATGAGTTTATTTAATGAGTACTGATTATTATTATTTTTAAATTTTAAATTTTAACTTTTTTAATTTAAACTATTTGTAGAATCAATTTTGTTTTACAATTTTTGTTGTTAGTAATTTCTATAAATTGTCATCTAAGAAAACTAATATATAAGACTGACTTATAAGATCATTCATTTGTAGTTGATTAATTTTGGTATTTGGAAGTCTTTAGTTCACATTTATTTTACTGTCTTAATCTCAAGTGTTCCAATCATAGAGGCTTCACCCTTTATATCTTTTTTTGTAGAATATCTGGAAAGATACTTTATCACTTAAGCTAATGTGTGTGAATAATAATGCATCATAGAATAAACAATAGTATTTGTGTCTAATACCTTTGTATTAATTACTTATTTATATTATTCTTAGTGGATCTTTACTTAAATGAATTTTAGAGACGAATCCATGTCATTCTTAATCTTAATTTAGTCGTTATTTAGTTTGATAATTGATCTTAAATACTTGTTATCATTTGATTGATTAAGTAAACACTTTTTGAAGGTGTTCTTGATTTTTCCTAGTACTTATTGACAAAATTAGTACTTATAGGTTTTGAGTGATACTTCTTAACTTTGTTTGACACTTCTCAACCTTATTTGATTTTTTTCCCAAAATTAGTGATTTTTTTTTGCAAGATTAGTATTTATGACAAGATGGGTACTTCCCGACAATATGATACTTCTCAACAAGATAGGTAATTCTTGACTTTGTTGATATTATAGTTAAACATTAGAGGGGTAGATAGTGATTTTAAAATTCTTTCGCAAAGCAGCGTCTAATGGATTATAAGAGATATATATATAATTTAAATAAGATATGTAGACATTGTATTTTATAAAGGGTGTATATAAAACAATAGCTTGTATGAGCATTCAAGAGTTTATTATCGTATCCTTCTTATCTTCTTTTTAAGTTTTCATCTATTTATAACTCTCTTAAGATGGGTCTTATATAAACTCTATTCTAAATATAGCAAGTTGTATTGATTACTTCATCCTAGAAGTGTTTAGAAGACTTAAAATCATTTAACATATATCTAGTATTTCTTGTAAAGATTTGTTTAGACGCTGGTTTTTATAAAATGCGTATATGTAATAAATTATAAAGAACAAAGTAATAAAGCACATACATTTTATAATGGTTCACTCAACCTAAGCAATACCCAATTCTCCCTTAAGAACTGTTAAGGGATTCAACTAATCTTCAAGAAGATTACACAAGTTTTACCTCTTCAGGTTTACAACGAGTATTAACATTGCTCTTGGTTCACCTAGAGAACATGACTAGTCCGAGTTTAACTACTTCTGATTCAACCCTAGACAATTGTCTAGACTATTTAACTCAATTGAGGTAAATGCCTAGTATTTTAATTCTCTTCAGAATATGCAAAAATAGTGTTTAAAGTCACGCGTTTAATTTCTAAGGAACGAAAATTCAACGTAAAAAATGACTGGTGATAGTTTTGTTAATAAAACGCCATTATAGACGTGAGCTATAGGGCTCCCCGACGTCAAATACGTTATAGACGTCGTCTTCCTACCTCACAGACGTTAAATGATTTCAAACATAACTGAAAAGTCACTTTTCTACTGACTTTACGCGTCGGCTATAGGTCCCCTGATGTCTAATTTGAATTAGATATCGACCCCACACTCACGGACGTAAAAAAGGTTCGAAAATACCTCATTTTAGGGGCTAATATGAATCTTTTTATGACTTAGATGTCAGCTGGAAGGGGGGCCGATGTCTAAAGCAAATTGACATTGGCTGGGAGGGGGCCCAACGTCAAATTCCTTGTTTTTCACCTACTTCAGAACGCGAGCATCAGTTACGCGTTTTCTCTCTCGTTGCCTTCGTCTTCTTTATCTTGCTTTCTCGTTTTCCATTAACGTTCAGGTAAATTTTCTTGCTCTTTTCATCATCTTTTAAATCATTTTGCACTAATTACATTACATTTGGAACCATTATCTTTCATTTGCACCGATTAAAACTCGTTTACATTGGCTTTTGGTGCAATTTCTTGTGCACGAGTTCTCAGACCTTGATGGTGGCGCTTTCCCTCTCCATTGCTTGTGCCTATTCTTTATTGCTTGTTTCCATTCTCTTTTGGTGATTTCCATTTTCAACCCTTCAAGAATGATAGTATTTTGGTAGGTTATTGTTTAGTGTTATAATCACTTGAAACACATAGTATATAAAATTTATGATGTGTTGTGATCATTTTTTGTATTTGAAGTGTGGTTTTATTGTAAAACAAATTTATTTAAAAAAACAAATTGCATGTCGGTTAGTGTTAAAATCGACGTCAATTGACATCTATCCAGGTGTAATCTGATGTCAATTACATCTCCCAATAAGACGTCAAGACTAGGTTGGATGTTGAATGTTCAAAATGACAAACATTAAAGACCTTTTTTGTAGTGGTGAGTGTTAAGAGCAAATATAGATCGATAACTATCAAGAAGAGGATAAAAACAATACAATGAAATATAAGATTTTGCAAAGATTCTTTCTTTAGAAAATTAACTTTAGACGCTATAGAGCAACAATAAGCTTGTATAAACGTTCAAGAATTAACTATGGTTTCGTTCTTATCTTTCTTCTCTTCGAGTTTCTATCTATTTATACCTTTCTTGAGAAATGACCGTTAGATAGAGAGGTTAACTTCATGTTTAATCGGTCACCTTTTTAGTTGAAAAATTAGACTCAAGTCTACTTTACAAAGGTACACTGCTTTGACATATATTTTATCAAAACAAAGCTTATACGATATGTCATAGTCAAAGACTTCAAGGAAAACATTCTCAGAATGTTCTTCATATATCTCAACGTCTTCATCTTGTTTGTAGTAATTCTTATAAAGTATTTGTACTTTTTGTGATCTTCACCAATATCCAGAACAAGGTATACAAGCATTGAAACAATTTATGGTACATTCATTAAATATTTTGAACATTGATAAACGTTAAGATGTATTGCATGTTCAAAACATTTTGTCATTTGTCAACTCATTAATAAATGCATCGTTTGGTAAAGCATTCAACATATGATTATCAAACAATGTAAAATTATTATATACTTTTCAAAAGTTGTTTGAGATATGTAGTGTTTAGTGGAATTTCATTAGACGATATATTCCATAAGACGCTTTCTTCAATTAACACTTTTTGAATAAATTTTTTTTTAAGTTTTAGTGTTTGCATTGAGATAGACATTTCTTTTAGTAAGACACTTGCTTGTAAAACATTGTCCGTTTAGACAATGTAAGTTTGAAAGAGTTATTTTACAATAGAAGAGACTATTTAATTGATAGATGTTTCCTTTACATTAGATGTTGTTTATAGAACTTTGTCTTTTAGACAATATAGTCCATAAAACGTTCTTTTAAGCTTATTTTGGTCTAGAAAAGATGTTCCAAAATAATTTTCTCTCAGATGCCATTTCTTTAAAACAGTCTTTCATTCAGAGCGATATTTCGTTTAATATTTTTTGTTAAACTTTAAAATTTAAGTTGCTAAACGGTCTATGTTAAGACAAAATTGTCTATACGCCTAAACGCTCTCATGTTTTGAAATTTAACCAAATAACATTAAACAAAGTAATAATCTGGATATATCATAGAAAGAAATATAAGACTAGAATCAAAATACCTAAACATAGAAAAACCTTAGAAAATCACTTAGGATTTTAGGAAACAGAAAAACAACTGTTAAGTAAAAAACATCTAAGCGAGTTGAAGCTAAACATGTAAAGCTTATCATACCCAAAGGTTATTCCGCTTAACTTTCATGAAAATGAAACAATGTCAAGACAATGTCATTGACAAAAACATTCTAAAGAACTAAAACTTAAAACACCAAAGAAAACACAAACAATGCTAAACATTATTGCTCTAAAAAGGCAAAATCACAAAAAACATTTACATCAGTCTAAATGACACAATGATCTAAACTATTACTTCGTCCAACGACGAGGTCTTTACTCAATGCTTGGTATATTTATAAGCAAAACTTAATTGTCGAATGCTACCTCAATAGTAGGAAATAAAAACGTACTTTGTTATTCTAAGCAAGCATTAAATGACATTAAATGCTCAACGTTCAAAAACAACAAAAGTGATAAGAGAAAATACATATTTGTTGCATGCACAATCTATTATATTCTTTGCAGATAACCTACGATGCACACATCCATAAGCTTCAAATTAAAATATCAGAATTGGACGTTAGAGACAAAATAGATATTCACATAATGTTATTAGCCTGAAATAGTATCCAAAATAAAGTACAACCTACTTCAAGCAAAGTAATGAAAAAACATGTCTGCTCTGACAAGTTGACTTTAACCAACGATTGTTGTACACGAAAAAACAGAAGACACAAGAACCAAGGCCAAGAGCTTAGCATAACAAACACTTATCCAAGATCCTTTAAATAGAAGATCATTCAAATGAAGAATTACGAGGATAGTATACAACGATAATATTCATCCTTTAAGAAGCGTTCAAAAGAAAAACATAGAAATATCTTAAGAAAAAGAGAATATTTGAGCAAAAAAAGAGAAGAAGAGAAAAGAAGAAAAGTAATACTCTCGAGCTTCATTTTATAATTTGCTTACAAATTGTAAGAAAGAGAGAAACAAAAAAGAAAGAAACACCTACGAGTGTTTAGACTACATTGTATTGTAATTACATCCTCTCTACAAGAGTAATAGTCTTAACAACTTGTAAGAAATCATTGATTGCAATTATGAAAGAGAATTAAAACACTTGTTAAAGTTAGTTAAGTTAAGAAAATCTAGATAAGGTTTCTTAGTACTAGGAGTGGTGCGAATACTCATCCAACCTAGGGTAACAGGAGGTTATTCGCTGACTGAGAAGACCAAGAGTGATGCAAATACTCATTCAATCTAGGGTAACAGGAGGTTATTCATTGACTGGGAAGACTAGGAATGGTGAGAATACTCATCCAGTCTAGGGTAACAAGAGGTTCATCGTTGACTGAAAACACTAGGAATGATGCGAATACTCAATTGTAATCTTGTTGAAGATTATAGTGGATCCCTCTACGAAGAGAGTGGACGTAGCTCAATTGGAAAGAATCAATATAAAATTATCCGTGTAATTATTAATTTTCTCTTGACACACTTCTCTTTTAAAACTTGCAGTTGTGCTTTTATCTCTACGTAAAAGAACTTTCTGAACCAAATGTTTATTATTCAATTAAGGAAGTTCTTACAAACACTACAGTGTACACTCTGAATAACACGTTAAGAGAAATTATCCTTTATAATGATTTACAAAGTTGAGCGTCTAGGAACTTGTTGACAAATCCAAAACTTGACTAACGTTCTATATCAGAAGATTTGCGAAAAGAACTTTTCCATTAACATTATTCAACCCTCCTTCTAGCATTTTTCAAGTACTTAGTCTAGTCTCTGGATTATCTTGTCTTAACAATCCCCCTTTTTTTATGTTTAACAAATACATAAGTTAAACAATATGATTTTGAAAAGATTTTCATATCAAATGTATCAGAGCGTGTGTACATTATGTATATGTATGATAATGGATATTTATCAGAGCAAACAAATATAAGCAACCAAATATTTCATCAATTTCTCTTTACTGAGTATCAGAGCATATCATTCAAAATTATCAAAGCAGATGTCATTTGTAGTGTCAAAGCATCATACGTTTATTATACTATTCAAGATCAATCATGAATAATATATGACTTCCAATAGTCATAATTCATTTATGTGTATCAGAGCATAAACAAAAACTTATGTGTATATCAAAGCATAAATAAGCATAAATGTTCACATGTGTATCAAAGCAAAAAGTACGAATAAATGTTCATACGTGTATCAAAGAATAAATGTTCATACGTGTATCAAAGCATAAATATTCATACATGTATCAAAGCATAAATATCATATCTGTCATATGTATATCAAAGTAGACAAGTAACAAAATGGATATTTTATATTTCAACAGATAAATATTTTAACACGAATGGAAGATGTGTTCCCTTATCTACAATAACCTATCATTACATTCCCCCCTGAATGTAATAACCTATTAGTGTTTAACATTATTTCTCCCCCTTATTTGATAAACATCAAAAAAGGTATGGTGAGAACATCATGACCTAAAGGAAAAAAGAAAGGTGGCGGAGACAGTTAGATATGATTATGGTGGTGGTGGCTGGCTTGGATGTGTGGTTTGGTTGGGTTGGGCTTCCTTAAATGAAGAAACTTGTATAATTTCTTCCCGATGTTTCCAAGAAGGGACAACTTCTAGCTAGAGTCAAAGCCTATTTGTTGGCTTCCCGATGATTAGTGCCATTTGAAGATGTTGTTATTGACACTAAAGGATTTTCTTTGAATTACAATCCCTTGCTTTCTTGGCATAATATTTCATATGAGTTAGGTTCTTTGCTTTGTTCATGGTCGAATTTGCTTTCACTATGGTCGACTTGTACTTCCCTTTTACTATAGCTGACTTATCATATACTACTTCAAGCCTGACTGAATTCCTTTTGAGAGATCGAAAAGAACTCCCTCATATTGTTCCACTCAATTGTATTGATATTCTCATCCATTTCAAGCCTCCATTTCTCATCTTACGCAACATCTTCAAAGGTTATGTTCTTAAAATCTACCAAAATACAAACAACATGTACCTATTCAATAGACTCATACAAGTCTTGCAAGGTTCGAATTCTGGGCCATCGTTGTTCATCTTCATCATCAGTGATTTCAAGATTTGTTATAGCCAGTGGTATAGCAATTGATGAGTTCATATCTCCACTGATATCTTTGATTGAGTTGTTCCATCTCCACTCACTAGCTTCATCTCCTCGAACATCACAACTTACTATCACCTTTTATTTTATTAGGTTTAACATTTTGTAGGCTTTTTGTATTCTCATCTTACTTAATAAACACATACCTCTTGCTCCTACCTCCAGGTTTCATTCTTTGTTGAACTGGTACATGGCCATACACTACACTATCGAACACCTTTAGATGAGACACACTTGGTTTTTGTCCATTCCATACTTCTTATGGTGTCTTCTTATTAAACTTTAAATGAGGACACCTATTCTGAAGATAAATGGCACATTGTATGACTTTTGTCCAAAACTACTTTAGTATATTCTTACTTTTCACACGTACCAAGCCATATCAAGAATAGTTCAATTTTTCCTCTCAACTACATCATTATGTTGTGGGGAATAGAAGGCTATCAAAAATATTGTTATATGGTGTTGCTTATAATACTTCATGAACTCAATTGATGTGAACTCTTCCATATCAGATTTGACCGTCTCTTTCTCCACCATCACCCTAAACTTCTTGAACACCTCAAACTTTTCCTTCAAGAAGTATACCCATATCTTTCGTAAAAACTCATCTACGAAAGAAATAAAATACCATTTACCAATGAAATATCATAGGTAATTGGTCCACATTGATATGAATTAGATCGTTGTTCATTTTCTTTTAACTTTACAAAAATTTTAATTTTGAACTCCATGCGTGATAGTCTATGCACCATAGCTTTCTTCATTAGCTCGTTCATCCCATCAAAATGTGTTAACTTTTTGGCAAGTATACCAAATCGTTCCAAGTAATATAGTGAATAAGTAAAGTATCGTTCTCCTCAGGGAATTTGTGTTACGTTATTCAATTAAACTTTATTTATCAAGATCAATTGAACAACAAAATATAGGTGAATTAATAGTATCAAACTAGATGACAATTTAAAATTGAAATTAAAATTTAAAGAAAGCTTCATTGGAATTGACTTCATGACCACATTACAGTAACTATTCTGAGCAATATAACTTGCGTTCACACATCAACATCACAGTATCTTGGTTTAATTCCTTAAAACAAGTTCTAAAGAATTATGTTCAATTATTAATTCCTTAAGTAATTAAACATAAACTTTGCATTAAGAACGATGTTATTGATGACCAGGAGAATTGAAACTATTCCTAGCATCTTTCCTTCTGGTTGCTTTTCTTGCGTTAATACTCAAATTTACTTCCCAGTACAATTTGAATATAAAAACAAGTATATTTTACTTCCGTAAAATAAAATAAAAATAAAACAAGAAAAGCATCCGAACACAATTTATATTGAACAGGAAAGATTACATTAAATGTCAGCCATTACAGTCAATTCCAACGAATAAAAGTTTAGCCTATCCTAGACATCACAAACATACTCATTTCTGCAATTCCTTGCATGATGTGCAGTCTTGATGTCTTCAAAGAGGTCTCCTAATTCTCCAGAGCAGTTCTCCAAAAATTCTATTTTCCAGTCTGATCCCCCCTTCTCTCCTCCAAAGCACGTCTTTTAAGAGACAGTTTATTTCTCATAAAACTGCTCCATTCGCTCAGCGCACAGAAGCAGATTCGCTGTGCGAATTAAAATTAATTCAGCACTCAACTGCACCAACTCGCTAAGCGCATAGCCTCTGGTGCGCTGTGCGAATTCAAAACTTGAAATATCCAACTGGCATGATTCGCTCAGCGAACCAATGGTGGTGCGCTGTGCGAATGTATTCTCCTGGCTCTGCGAATTTTGCTTCTGCTATGCGAAAATTGGCTGACAAATTCACTTTTGTACAACTTTTCCTGAACAATAATTTACAACACAATCTACTTCCTATTACGACTTTTCACTGAGTAATAACATGAATAATTACAAAATTGAGATCCTTTATAAGTGTCAAAACATCTGTTTTTCACACTTATCAACTCCCCCAAACTTGAACTATTTCATGTCCTCAGGAAATAACAAAAACATATGAACAACACATAACACACCTTTGACGTTTTGATAGAATGACTTTACACATAAGACAAATCACATGCATTCCTAAAGATTCAAACAGGTATGGCACAGTACAATACTCAAAAATTCACCTGTATATAGAATATGTAAACCAGATCAGCATTTATCATTCTCACCACTCACAGTGTTTGTCCTCACAGCAGAATTGTCCTAGAACTTCATCAGCTTTTGCATTTCATTTGATTCACACACTTCACACACTATTGATTAAGTCAAAAGGTCTTTTCAGGTTAAGATTTGGCTTGGCTAGAAAAAAAAATCATGGTTTTTCTTGGATTCAAAGACACCTATTAAGAAGAGAACAACTTTAATTCCCAATACAGTACTCAAATCCCAAAATATATCATTTATCACATACCAATTTCTTTCACAGCTCAACCTTTTCTTTCATTTTGAGCTTCTTGTTTTTTTTTTTCTTGTATTGATCTTTTCTTTCCCCCAAACTTGAATTCAACCTTAACCTCTTTTAAAGCATAATACATGTTCTCTTCTAGATGTAAGGTAGGATATCATCTCATAGGCTCAAGGTTGAAGGAAAAATTTAAGTTCAAGGCTCAAAAAGGTTCACAAATGTATCACAGTGTCTAAAGGTAGGCTATCTGGCCAAGTAGCTATATAATCAATACAAACAGGGCCTTTTTCATCCTTAACCAAAAAGTGTGTGTATATACCTAGAATCAAAATCATGCCAAATCCAAGTCCATATCCAGACAATTCAATATCTCTCAATCAGTATATGCGCTCAACACTCACAAATCTGGTCATATTCATACACACAGATAAAAATTTTGAAGCACAGTAACCACAAACATACATGTCATCATCATCAGGAATCACATAACTTAATCAGACAATGCATAGTCATTAAATCAAAACCTCAAAGTCTTTACAACCACAACCAACATCACAAATAAACTGAGTTCCACAATAACATCTAAACTGAAACATCTAAAAACAACATAACAAAAACAGAAATAACACATCAATAACATCTGTCCATCAGCACTCTACCAAGACTCATCTGGCCTGGATCTCCACTGGCTCTACTGCGAATGATAACTCTGCTGTACCCATCTGGGATCTGGCTCCTCTTCCTCCTCATCACCATCACCTGCCATCATGTCCTCCTGCTCATCTAACTCTGGCTCAGGTGCTCCTGGAAAGGCACTCCCCCACCTAGACTCTGGCCTGCCCTCAGGCCATGGAATCTGTGCTGCAAACTGGTCTCCAGTCATCAGTGAATCTGGAGGAAAATCAGGGATGCCAAAGGACAAATGATACATGCTCTCCTGTAAGGACACCTGACCCTGCCGCATAGTAGTGCACCAGTCGTGGATGTCGTCCTGTCTAGCCAGACTCTGCTGCATGTAGCAAGTGAAAATATCAGGTGAAGGAACAGACGGCGCTACAGGTGGTCTAGCCGCTCTAGCATGCCGGCGTGGAGGGGGAACTAGAGGAGGGGCATGCTCAGTAGACAACTCGCCCCTGTTAGCACAGTTGCGGTCAAAGAATCTTTTGTTGAGGGGAGGTTGCAGTTTCAGCGTGATGTCTGAGACCCCTGCAATTCCATTCGCCTTGCATAAGGCAGTGATCAACGCAGGGAAGCCAAGTTTGCAGGCGTCATTATCAGCCATAAGAGCAATCTCCTGAGAGATGAACGCTCCGATATCCATATCAATGCCTGTGATAATGCCATACACGAAATAGGAGCGTTCCAGGTTGATATCAGATGTATGAGAGTTGGGGCAGATGTTGGTGAAAGAAAATGTGCTCCAAATAGTGGCCAGTGAGTTCAGATGCTTCCTCAATATCCGCACTGGTGTACCACTAGTACCAAGCTGATATCCATAGCCTGGTAAGCACAAAGTGGAGGCAATCAAATCATGGTCAGGATGGCCTGACATAAAAGTCCCAAGTGGACAGGGGATGTACATGAGAGTGTGCATCAGCCTATTCAGAGCCTTCCTGTCAAAGCGAATGAGTTTGCCTCTCACTGTAGAAGCTCGCGTGTTAGGTGACTGTGCTCGCTCAGGGTCCCAAGCATTTGCATAAAACTCTTTCACCAACACTTCATCAATTTCATCTGGCAGAGTTGCTAATACATAGTCCCATTTCCTTCTCTCAACTTCTGCCCATATGTGGTCATACTCCCCAGGGTTCAATTCAATCCTTCTCTCTGGCAAGAGTCCTCTACCCATAATGTTCTGTGTGAAGCGCTCCTGGGCTACCCCTGAAACAAACCGGTTCTTATCATAGTTGAGAACCAAGTTCTCCTCCTGTGCTTGTGCCGGTTGTGATCTAGAAGAAGACCCTTTGGTGGTCTTCCTCTTTTTCTCTTGAGTGGATTTTGGAGGTGCCATCTGCAAAGATCAATAAACAGTGCAAACAGACACATAGGATGGGTTAGAACAAAAAAATGAAGCAATGGAAGGTTTCTGCCTGAGCAGTTTCGCTATGCGAATTCTGTCGCTTAGCGAATCAACCCCGTATTTTGGAAAATGAAATGTTCCTCTCGTTGTGCGACGACAGTCGCTGTGCGAAACTATCTAGTCTCGCTGTGCGCACACATGTCTGTGCGCTATGCGAATGTGAACACAGGGACAAAAGTTACTCATTTTTCGCTCTGCGACGAGAGTCGCTGTGCGAAAGCAGTGTAGGTCGCTCTGCGCACAGATGTGGTGCGCTATGCGACTGAATCAAATCAGATCAAAGACAAATGTGAGCGCTATGCGATTGATTTGCTTGGCACCACAGAAATCATTTCCTTTGCAGCAACTATACGTTCGCACAACAAATGGACAACTAAAACATGGACAAAACAGAAGCATGGAACTCCTAGACAAATGAAATCCTATGAACAGAAACTTCAGAGAACAAAGAAAACCAACCTTGGTGAGAAAGAAGAAACAATGGAGAGAAGTGGAGAAGCAAGGGTGAGCAGAACCACTGTCACAGTGGTTGATAGTGGTGGCAACAGAGGAAACCAGCCAAGCTTGCACTGGCGCTGTGCGAACGTGAGAGATGAAGAGGGAGACAGAGTTTGGAGACGAAAATGTGGAAGTGAAAGTGAAAATGTGAAAGGTTATTTTTTTTTTGAAATAACCCTTCGCAATGTAGATTCGCATAGCGCACCAAGGGTTGTGCGCTATGCGAATCGGTGTGCAGTTAATGCACACTGACACACGTTTTAATATTTTATTATTTTTTTTGAATTTTTCATCTTTCGCACAGCGCACCAAGTGGTGTGCGCTATGCGAAAGTCACTTTTTTTTTTATGAAGAGTACTAACTCGTAGAGCGCACTTCAGCTGTGCGCTGTGCGAAAAAAACACAACTTTCCTTCTCACACAGAGTTCTCGCTCTGCTGTTTTCGCAAAGCGAAAATTAAGCTTTCTGCTCCCACAACCATTGCTCGCTCAGCTTGTCTTATGCGCTATGCGAATAAATCAATTAAATACTAGATGCAAAGCGCATAGGATTCGCTGTGCGAGACTCTAAACATCTCATTTTTATTTTTCTTTACTCGCATAGCGCATGGTGTGCGCTGTGTGAATAAACTATTTCTTCCAAAAATTTCAACTTCTCGCCTAGCGCACCTCAGTTGTGCGTTATGCGACAAGTGCGTCACAGCTCTCCACACTCAACATAACAATTACAGAAAAACACATATATACAAACATGTGCTAGGGTGCCCCTAGCAAGCGCTTCTTTAACGTCACTAGCTTGACCCAGAATCTCATGGCTTAGACAATTTAATAATTGTGGTGAGGCGTTCAACCTCACCACCCAAATAAGGTTTCAATCTTTGGCCATTAACAATCCAGCTTCTATTTGAATTCTCAGAATTTGGATCCATTAGTTCAATAGCACCATAAGGTTTGACTTCCTTTATCACAAAGGGACCAGACCATTTAGATTTCAACTTACCTGGAAACAATTTGAATCTGGAATTAAACAACAATACCTGTTGTCCAGGTTGAAAATCTCTCTTGATCAGCTTTTTGTCATGGTAGACCTTGATCTTTTCTTTGTATTTTCTTGATGAATCATAGGCAGTCAACCTCATTTCCTCCAGCTCTTGCAATTGAAGCTTTCTTTTACCTGCACACAAAGAATCATCAAAGTTAAGAAATTTTAAAGCCCAGTATGCTTTATGTTCCATCTCAACAGGGAGATGGCATGACTTGCCATAGACTAATTGGTAGGGTGTTAGCCCTACAGGAGTCTTCAAGGTAGTCCTATAAGCCCACAGGACATCATCTAATTTTGCTGCCCAATCCTTTCTTGAAGATGATACTGTCTTTTCCAGGATTCTTTTTATCTCCCTGTTGGAGACTTCAGCTTGACCATTGGTCTGTGGATGATATGGTGAAGCAATTCTATGCCTCACATCATAGTGTTTCAAGACCTTGGCCAACTGGGAGTTACAGAAATGTGATCCTCCATCACTTATGAGGATCCTAGGTACACCAAATCTACAGAAGATTTGTCTCTTGAGAAATTTGACAACAGTCTTGGCATCATTCTTCTGGCATGCTGCTGCTTCCACCCACTTACTGACATAATCCACTGCTACTAAAATATATTCGTTGTTGTAGGACGAAGGTAGTGGTCCCATAAAGTCCATTCCCCAACAATCAAATATTTCAACTTCTAAAATTTCCTGCAGTGGCATCTCATGTCTCTTTGATATGCTTCCTGTTCTTTGGCATCTGTCACACCCTCTAGCATGAGCATGTGCATCTTTGAACAAGGTAGGCCAAAAGAAACCCGATTGAAGCACTTTGGCGGCGGTCCTTTCTCCATTAAAGTGACCTCCATATGGTGAATTATGACAATGCCATAGGACTCCAGCAGCTTCCTCTATTGTAACACACCGCCTCAGTAAGTGGTCAGCACCCAGTTTGAATAGATAAGGATCATCCCAAAGATATTCTTTGGAATCATGAATAAACTTCTTCTTCTGCTGCCAAGTCAAGTCATCAGGGAGAATTCCTGCAGCCTTAAAATTAGCCATATCTGCAAACCATGGCCTCTGTTGAATGAGCATCAGACGCTCATCAATGAACTCTCCCTTTATTTCTCCCTCTTTATCAGTCACCTCAGAGTTAAGAAGGCGAGACAAATGATCAGCAATCACATTCTCACTCCCCTTCTTATCTTTGATTTCTAAATCAAATTCCTGTAACAATAAAACCCATCTTATGAGACGTGGCTTTGAGTCAGATTTTGCCAGTAAATATTTGATGGCTGAATGGTCAGTGTATATGATAACCTTAGACCCTATCAAATAAGGTCTAAACTTTTCAAGAGCATACACAATTGCCAAAAATTCCTTTTCAGTGGTGGCATAATTCAATTGTGCCCCATTCAGAACTTTGCTGGCATAATGAATAACATGAAAAATCTTGCCACGTCTCTGCCCCAAAACAGCCCCAATAGCATAATCACTAGCATCGCACATTAACTCAAAATTTTGAGTCCAGTTTGGTGCGACTACAACAGGGGCTGATATCAACTTCTCTTTCAATACTTCAAAAGCTTTCTGACACTCCCCATCAAATTCAAATGGAGTGTCCTTCACAAGCAGATTACAAAGGGGTTTAGCTATCTTGGAGAAATCTTTTATGAATCTCCTGTAAAAACCAACATGTCCAAGAAAGCTCCTTACCCCTTTGACATTCATAGGAGGCGGTAACTTTTTAATCACATCAACTTTTGCTTGATCCACACCTATTCCCCTGGATGAGATCTTATGTCCTAAGACAATTCCCTCACGAACCATAAAGTGACATTTTTCCCAATTTAGAACAAGGTTCGTGGCAATGCATCTCTTCAAAACTACATCCAGGTTCTCTAGGCATAAGTCATATGATTTTCCAAAAACTGAGAAATCATCCATGAAGACTTCAATGCAATTCTCTACCAAATCAGAAAAGATGGCTAGCATGCAACGCTGGAATGTAGCAGCAGCATTACAGAGACCAAAAGGCATCCTTCGGTATGCGAACACACCAAAGGGACAAGTGAAAGCGGTCTTTTCTTGGTCCTCTGGATTCACTACTATTTGATTGTATCCTGAATACCCATCCAGGAAACAATAATAAGCTTGTCCTGCTAGCCTTTCCAACATTTGATCCATGAAAGGGAGAGGAAAATGGTCTTTCCTGGTGGCTTGATTTAATTTTCTATAATCAATGCACATTCGCCACCCTGTGACTGTTCTTGTAGGAATTAATTCATTTTTCTCATTCTGAACAACAGTCATACCTCCTTTCTTTGGAACAACATGCACAGGACTCACCCAAGCAATATCTGAGATAGGATAAATCATTCCTGCTTCAAGCAATTTAAGCACTTCCTTTCTCACCACCTCTTTCAACGTAGGATTCAACCTTCTCTGAGGTTGTGCTATGGACTTATAATCCTGTTCCATCATGATCTTATGCATGCAGTAGGTTGGACTTATGCCTTTCAAATCAGAGATGTGTCAACCTATTGCCTTTTTATTCTCTTTCAAAATTTTCACTAATTTTTCCTCCTCACTGTTTGATAGAGAATTGCTTATGATCACAGGCTTCTTAGAATTTTCTTCTAAAAACACATACTTGAGATGATCAGGAAGCACTTTTAATTCCATTTTTTCCTGATCATCCAAGTCAGCCTTTTCCAATTTTTCCACTCTCACATCAGTGGAATTCTCTTCTTTTAATTTTTCTAGATGTTGTGAAATCTCCTCCACTTCAGATTCTTCTTCAACAGTCAGCTCTTCACAAGCATCAACCAATACACGCTCTAAAGGAGATTTCACATACATCTGATTTTTTACAGTCTCAATTACATCATCCAGTACTTCAACTTTGAAACAGTTCCCTTTATCTTTTGAATGTTGCATAGCCTCCACAACATTAAAAGTTACTGTTTCATCATGTAGCCTCACCTTCAAATGACCATCATCAACATCAATTATGACTCTCACAGTTTTCATAAAAGGTCTACCCAATATAAGAGGGACTTCAGTATCCTCCTCCATGTCAAGAATAACAAAATCTATTGGAAAAGTAAATTTATCAACTTTCACCAGTACGTCTTCAATTACTCCATGTGGGTATTTTAAAGACCTATATGCTGATTATAGAGTCATCCTTGTTGGTTTTACTTCCACGTCTCCTATTTTCTTTAACATAGACAAAGGCATCAAATTAATGCTTGCCCCTAAGTCTATCAATGCTTTTCCAATAGGGAGTTTTCCAATTGTACATGGAATAGTAAAACTTCCAGGGTCTTTGAATTTTTGTGGTAGAAGTTTTTGGATGATGGCGCTACAATTCCCTTGCACCTCTATTGTTTCTTCCTCAATATACTTTTTCTTCTTGGTCAACAGATCTTTCATGAATCTAGCATAAGAGGGCATTTGTTGAAGTGCTTCAGAAAAAGGAATTGTAATTTCCAGCTTGTTGAAGAGAGCCATAAATCTAGAAAATTGACTTTCTTTTTCCTTTCTAGAATATGTCTTTGGGTACGGTAAAGGATTCACAATCTGTTTTCCTTTTTGGCTCTCTTCAATTTTTTTATCTTTATCTTTCTGCTCTTCCACTTCTTCTTCTTTATCTTTATGTTCCTCATTTAACTTTTCCTCTTGATCTTCTTTCCTCACAACTACACTTTCTAACACTTTACCACTCCTTGTTGTTATAGCTTTACAGTGCTCTTTTGGATTTGGTTCAGTGTTAGCTCCAAATGTATTTACAGGCTTCTCTTCCAATTTCTTGGCCAACTGACCCATTTGAACTTCTAAATTTCTTAGAGATGCATCTGTGCTCTTTTGATTTGATATGGACATCTGCATAAATTGTTGAAGAGTTTCTTCCAGTTTTGATGTCCTATCAGAAAGAGTGGGTTGTTGTTTAAACTGTGGAGGTGATCTACTGGAACTAGCCTGACCCATGCTAGGATGAGGTCTCCATCCTTGATTATAATTTCCATAATTTCCTTGACGGCCTTGATTTCCCATGTAATTGACCTCTTCCTTAGCATTAGTAAGAATAACACACTGTCCATTTTGGTGCTCTCCACCACGCAGTTCACACCCTTGCACAGTATGTTGTGTCTGTGATACATTTTGAATTTGTAGTTGTGATACCTTTTTCATCAGAGACTCAAGCTGTTGAGTCATAATTTTATTTTGGGCTAATAAGGCATCTTGGGATTGCAACTCAAACATTCCCTTCTTTTGATTTTGTCCTCTCTCACTCTGAACATCATTGTCGCTTGATGCCATATTTTCAATAATTTCATGAGCTTCATCAGGTGTCTTCCCCCTAATGTTACCTCCTGCTGAGGCATCTAGCATCAATTTTGTGTGAGATTTTAAACCTCCTAAGAACAGGTTCAATTGAGTGGGGACATCAAATCCATGTATGAGAGTCTTTCTTAACAAACCCTTAAACCTATCCCATGTCTGACTCAAAGTCTCTTCAGGTTCCTGTTGGAAAGAGGATATCTCTTGCTTTCCTTTGTTTATTTTTGATTGAGGGAAATACTTCTGCAAAAACTTTGACACAACGTCATCCCAACCTGTCAGACTTCTCTCAGGAAAGGAATTTAACCATTTCTTGGCATTGCCTGCCAAGGAAAATGGAAAAAGACTAAGTCTGATTGCTTCTTCTGACACATTCAACATTTTCACAGTGTTGCAATATTCATTAAAAGTTGCCAGATGATCATAGGGATTTTCGTGTGACAATCCTGAAAATTGATTACTTTGAACAAGATGTATCAATGCTGGCTTCATTTCCATGTTAGCCGCAATTATCACAGGTTTGGCTATACTGTTGAAAGATGTAGGTACAGTCACTGAAGCATAATCTTCCAACGTACGCCTTCTTTGTTCATTTTCCCCATTTTCCTCCATCTTTTTCCTCTCTTGGTCAGATGAAGAACAAGCGTTTGAGGATAAGCTGGATTCTCTAGCTTCCTTTTTCCGATTTTCTTTTCTACGCCTACTATTATTTCTACGGGCTGTCCTTTCAATCTCAGAATCAAACAATAAATCCTCAGATTTTGTTCTGCGTGGCATACAGAACAAAAATCTCCAATGACCAACCCAAGAAATAACAACAGGAACAAAACACAATATATACAGATACACAGAAAACTAAAACAATGAATTTACGGAGATGGGAACAAAATTGAAATTGATAAACAACTAATTAGAATAACAAAACAATCAAATTCCCCGGCAACGGCGCCAAAAACTTGTTAACTTTTTGGCAAGTATACCAAATCGTTCCAAGTAATACATTGAATAAGTAAAGTATCGTTCTCCTCAGGGAATTTGTGTTACGTTATTCAATTAAACTTTATTTATCAAGATCAATTGAACAACAAAATATAGGTGAATTAATAGTATCAAACTAGATGACAATTTAAAATTGAAATTAAAATTTAAAGAAAGCTTCATTGGAATTGACTTCATGACCACATTACAGTAACTATTCTGAGCAATATAACTTGCGTTCACACATCAACATCACAGTATCTTGGTTTAATTCCTTAAAACAAGTTCTAAAGAATTATGTTCAATTATTAATTCCTTAAGTAATTAAACATAAACTTTGCATTAAGAACGATGTTATTGATGACCAGGAGAATTGAAACTATTCCTAGCATCTTTCCTTCTGGTTGCTTTTCTTGCGTTAATACTCAAATTTACTTCCCAGTACAATTTGAATATAAAAACAAGTATATTTTACTTCCGTAAAATAAAATAAAAAGAAAACAAGAAAAGCATACGAACACAATTTATATTGAACAGGAAAGATTACATTAAATGTCAGCCATTACAGTCAATTCCAACGAATAAAAGTTTAGCCTATCCTAGACATCACAAACATACTCATTTCTGCAATTCCTTGCATGATGTGCAGTCTTGATGTCTTCAGAGAGGTCTCCTAATTCTCCAGAGCAGTTCTCCAAAAATTCTATTTTCCAGTCTGATCCCCCCTTCTCTCCTCCAAAGCACGTCTTTTAAGAGACAGTTTATTTCTCATAAAACTGCTCCATTCGCTCAGCGCACAGAAGCAGATTCGCTGTGCGAATTAAAATTAATTCAGCACTCAACTGCACCAACTCGCTAAGCGCACAGCCTCTGGTGCGCTGTGCGAATTCAAAACTTGAAATATCCAACTGGCATGATTCGCTCAGCGAACCAATGGTGGTGCGCTGTGCGAATGTATTCTCCTGGCTCTGCGAATTTTGCTTCTGCTATGCGAAAATTGGCTGACAAATTCACTTTTGTACAACTTTTCCTGAACAATAATTTACAACACAATCTACTTCCTATTACGACTTTTCACTGAGTAATAACATGAATAATTACAAAATTGAGATCCTTTATAAGTGTCAAAACATCTGTTTTTCACACTTATCAAAATGTAAGTGAATAAACCAGAAGTGTCACTCATTGCCTTATCCTCCTCATCAAGTTTCAATCACTTCTCTCGGATGGTCTTTAAGTCCAGCTTATACATTTAGTTTTTCTTTATTTCTAGTCAGGAAATCAAATGTTTGAGTTTGTTATTCTAGTGCAGTACTCAGTCTTTCACTAAAATTAAGTAACCTTTCCCCATCAATTGTCAAATGTTCAAAATATTACTTTTGAGATCGTGTACATAGTACACATCTTAGATTTCCCCAACTTAGTCATCCTTCTACTATTACTAGATCCTTCCTCGACCTTTCATTACAACCTTTGAATCATCTCTACAAAGACAAGTGCCCATCTTCTACTTTAGTTAGGTCTTCGAAAATTTGATTGTTTGTGGTTGCTTACACTTATGTCAAGGTACCTCACCGAGTTGGTTGAATTGTTGGTTGTCCTATCGAGTTGTTAAGTTGCATATGCTTGGCTCATAAGCTACTTGTCAAGTTGAGGACAACACCTAAGCTTTGTGTCATCATGAACAACCCCTCTTTTTCTTCAACATCTTTTTTAGAAAGATGGTAGTCTCTTATCTTCTATTTTCATATCAAAACTCTTTTATAGAATGTCCAACCTTACCATAATTGTAACACCTACTCGAGTTACAATCCTTTGCATAACGACCTACTTGCAACATTTGAAGCACTAAACATTTGAGTTGCTAGAACGACCTTTTTTCCACTGACCTTGTCCTCATCCGCGTCAATTTATTTGGCTATGTTGCTCCTTTTCTTCATCTTGACCAAGATGTCTACCTCCAAGACCATTTCTTTTACCTCTTTGAACCCTTCCTTGGCCTCACGTCTCTTGAGTACATAACACCTTCTCCCCTTGATTGTTGTTTTTGGTTTGAGTGTTTGTTCAAGGGACTCCACAATCTTCTTCTTTTGTTGCTCATATACCTCAAGAGACTCAATAAGCTCTTCAACCGAGAGTATTGATAGAGCCTTGGATTCATCAAGTGTGCATACCATGTTTTCAAAGTCATATGTTAGCGACCAAAAGATCTTTTCCACAACTTGGCTAGCAGGTAACATCTATCCATGAATAGCCTTAATTGTTGACTTCAATTGTCATACTTGTCAGTTTTTGTAATCCTCGACAGTAACATATTATTTATAAGATTGATCATGTCACTCAAACTTCTCAAAGAAACACTTAAACACTCAAGTTAAACTCTCGTACCAATAGACAATAAATCTCTATTGTAAATAAACTGATTTACCTTGTTGTATTATTCATGCACTTAACAATACAATTTATAGACTCATTCTTAACCATTTTACTCCAAACATAAAAAAAACAAAACAGTTACAAACAACTAAAAACCACTAACACATTACCTATTCATAAAACTTAGAACTTCAAAGACAAATTTCGATAGGTACCTAAAATACATTAACTAGTCACAGCAGCTATAATATATTTATAATATATTTAAGTTTATTCCAAACTCAATATTATGTGAGTTACGTAACTGTTATAATGTACGTATATGCGATGGAGAGATTAAAAATATGGAAATAGATTATGATATAGATTGTGAAAGAAAATTGTAATGTTTGAAGAAAATGAAAGAAAAAGAAAAGGAAACTTAAAAGTGGTCTATGGGTGAGGCCTAACTAGACTACACGTGTTGTGTTAAGCTTGAAAAGAACCGAACGAAAGGAACCAATCTGTTGTACATACATAGTGACAGAGATAGATAGGTATATAATAGCTTAGTGTGTGATGAAACATCTGAATGAGACCAAGATTCATTCCATTTCAAGTGTAATTTGAATTCCCATTCTCGTCCAACGCTGACTAAGCACTCTTTCTGTGTTCCTCTTTCCAGAGGAAAAAATAAAAGGCAAAAGTGGGTAGCATCAGAAAGTGATTAGTCGCATCAGAAAGGTGGAATTTAAGGAGAATGAATGTTGATAGATAAACCTTCCCCTCTTAAGCTCCAAACCATACCATATGTCATAATCACTTTAAGAAACGCTCATTATTCACTTAGTGACTGCCTCTTTCACCTACTCCACATTTATTTCATTTTACTGTATAAACATAGACTCCAAAGAATACAATTTATAACTCAATCATTGTAATTTTTTCCCAAAGTTTTGATATGATAATGTTTTGGAACAACTTCTATTATAAGAAAGGCATTCCGATGTTGTTTTATTGTTGATGTTGGTTTATAAAAAATAAGTCTAATAACAACCAATCCAATAAAAATGGTTTCATTAGCATTTTTGGTTTTACCGACAGCAGCCTAACCCGTGATAGTTGTCTCTAGCATGCAAGATTAATGGCATGAACATGTGAGGTGTGCATGTCCTTATCAATAAATTAAGCAAATCGATGGGAGAAGATTTGAAAGCATTTATAAAAGGAAGAAGGGTAGGATAGAGGGGACCATATTGCTTTATGGTCCTTGTTGCAATGATGCCCTCATTGTTTGTGATAATGGCGAGGAATGAGTTGAAGAGGAACGAGTGATTATGTATCATTGGTCGGCTCCTCGTGGCGCACTCTCGCCAACAATTTTTTCCTCACATAAACCCCACTCCTTCCTTCCTTCTAATTAACATTTCACTTTATCACACGCTCAATCCTTCATTTTCTACCTTTTTTTTACGATTTTTCCTTAACATATTATTTAGGAAACTTAAATTCTACAAAAATACTTATATATTTTAAAGTCTCTTTAAGAAATTAGTATACTGAATTAAAAATAAAATAATTTAATTATACATTTAATCTTTACAATATTGCATGATACAAATTATAAATACAATACTCAAAACTTAATAGTAGTTTTCGCAAATCATCATTTAATATGAATTGTCGGTTATATAACTAATTTAAAATTACACATGCAGTAGGAAATTTCACGTGCTTGCCAATCTTTAACAACAACAAACCCTAATTAACCAAATAGGGTTTGGAAACTTCACGTGCTTTAGGTTCAGAACCACATTCCTCTCAGATTTTTAATCACGAATGAAATCTCATATTTAAGTTCAAATTCAACCCTAAATCCCATTTCAGAAATCCATTTTATTAAAATTTAACAAGTTGTCAAATTCCACGTTTCAACTTTCAGCATACCACGTTTTAAAAAATTGACACATCAACCTCCCACCTGTGCAAAAACTTACCCCGTTAAGTAAATTTAACGGCAGGGGTTCAATTGATTTAAATTAACACTTTTAAGGACTCAATTAGGGATTCCAAAAAAAAGAGATCAAAATGGGAAAAACCCACAAAAATAAGGACAACTAAAGGGTTTAAACCAAAACAATATTAAATATTCATCTTTATTTTCCAATGTTATGATGATTTGTTCATTTATTTTTTGAAAATATATTTATATTTTAATATATAACACTAGAAAATAGAATTTTAAAATTGACAGTATCATTAATGATTAGATTTAATTATTTTAATATTAAAAATTTTAAATATAAAGAAGTTTTATAAATGAGTTTCATTATTTAAAAACATATATTTTTTTTAGAAACCTTTTCTTAAAACTTCTTTCTAAGATTTCTTACGATTCGTTCATTTTTTTAAGATCAAATATTATAAGATTTCTCTTAGTAGTGAGTTCATCAAAATCAATTAGTCAGTTTCTTGAATATGGTAAGCTGGTTTTCTTTCCCTTTCTTGGTCTGGTGATTTTTATTTTTTATTTTTTGAATGTGGTCCTTTTTGGCTTGCATGTAGTGTTTGTGTTCTTTTTGGTAGTCTCTTTTGATCAGTGATATTAATTATGCGTACTGATCATGTTTTTAATGTTCATATGGACAATTTAAGCTTTTTGTTCGTCTAGGGTGTTTTAAAGGGTCATTAAGTTGTTTAGTTTTATTTTAGGTAAGGGAAGCTAGTTACTTTAGAATGTTATCGGTATGTTGTTTGAATCTAATGTGGTGTTTATATTTGAATTAATTATGTGATTTGATGATTGAATTGAATTGCTCGTTGTTCTGACTATTGTGAATGAGAGAACAAAAGAGTTGAGCAATTAGGCAAATTGGTATAAATTTTAATATATAAAAACTGTGTTTAACAAATTCTTAAACAATGGAATACCAATTTGAGCAATTATTCAGGTTCGAGTTCACTTAAATCACAAATCCAAGTTTTGTATATCTAACACAGGAAAATATTCATCATAAAACTTCTTGTTGAAGATCTCTTACCTCTTTTCTTAACATCAACTTCATGCTAGCCCTCCAATGGATCACTTCTCCAAACAGTTAATACTTGAAATAGGTCAACCTATTCTCAGTCAAACACCTCTTGGCGTCAAAGATCCTCTCCATGTCCTTTAGCCACTAATCAACCCCATCAAGACTCGTCTTCCCATCAAACTTGGTCGGGTGATGTTGCAAGAAATTCTCTAAACTCCACTCTTGGACTAGAGAGGTGGAGCTTGAGAAGGACCAAAAACAGCTTATTCTCTCTCAAGTATCTCAAAGCCTCCATATGTTGCTACCGGGTGGCTTCAGAAGCGAGCCTAGCAAACTCCATATTTGTTGCAAGGTCATCTAATGCTACTACATCATGGCAACACTCTACTATTGGAGGCCTGCTTCCATGAACTCGGTTTCCCTTGTCGTGTAAGGCATATTCGAGGTTGGAGGTGGAGGAGAAGGTGGCCTAGGTGCCATAACTCTACCCACATATATAAAAGTCATCAGTCTAACTCAAAGAAACTAGCATACTAGTCACACAAAACTAATAGCACACAACAAAAACTATGCAGCAAACCTACGGGTTTCTTAAGGAACAACTGCTTTGATACAAAAAAATGTAGCATTTCATCTTTAATAGTATTCAACTACTAAAACTGTTATTACACTGAATCCAAAACCATGATATATTCTTTCAAAAACTTATATAAATAGAAAACAAATATTCTACTTTTTTCTTCAACATCATCACCTTCCTACTTTAGATCTATCAGAACATCCTCATCATTATAGTGATAATTACAAGCAAGAAGACAAACATACAAACAAACAGAGATTAAAGCGTAAGCTAATGTACCAAAAAGAGTATTCATACAACATTTAAGTAAATGATATCACATATAAAGATTTATATCAACCAATCCTAAGTCAAACAATCATTCATTCTAGACTTGACCATTTGTATACATATATTAATATCAGACTCTAGGAAGTTATGCACTTGTGGTGACCTCTACTATTAAACCATATCATACATAAGGTTAGTTCGTTAATGCCTTAAGCCAAGGTAAAGCTCTTAGACTAGGACCTCTTACTCCTCTCACCACATACCTCACCCCTTTCTACTTGAGATTGAATTATTATTAAAGCATTAGGATAACTCCCAATACAAAATTCATATATCAATACATACATTATTATAACCATTACAAGAAAGTTCTCCTTGAAATTCCTTTCACAACATACACCATTCATAATCACAGCCATGTTATAAACCTATGAAACCACATAAATCCATAATAAGTATACATATAACGCATGGTAAACCACTTCAATCAATCAAAGGATCAAAAAATCACAAAAACCTACAATAGCACTCAATCTGACACTTAGCACAAAACCTCTTGCAAAAACGGAGCGCTTAGTGCCAGATCTCTTCCAAAATGTCTCACCTAGTGAGGTCATTCTGTCGCTCAACAAATTATGATTAAAAACGGTTATAAACATGTAGTGGAAAGTGACGTTCAATGGTATCCTATCACCACTTAACATCATATCATTCACAAAAATGGTCACTTATTAATGAAAATGGACACTTAGCGGTATGGAGCACAATTGCTTTCAGACTTGCAGAACCAAATTGCACTCAACGCCACATCAACACTGCTTAGTACCATATTAGAAATCAACACATTTAAATTTATGATTTGGGGAACTAGGGACCTATCCAAATGATCAAATTAGTATTCCTAACTTAGTGTTTGGTTCAAAATAGGTTTTAATGTCAATGGTCAGATCTCAATCCCTCAACTCAACACCAATTCATACAAAATCAAGCAACATATAATCATCACACAAAATAGAATTTTAGCATGCTCAACTACCAATTACAACAACTTAACTAATTTCATACAACTTCAACATACCAACTTAGATTATCAAAGTACTAAAAACTTAAAAATAAGGTATATAGCTTCCCTTACATGTTAGATGATCAAATAGTTCTAAAGATCCTAAGACCACCTCAATAGTTCAAGAATCTTTATTCGCTCCTATAAACCACAAAAACACGATTAGGACACACTATTAGGACCACTGATCAATATAGAGTCTTATATAAGACTTAGATGTCACATGTAAACCAAAGTAGCGCACATGCATAGAAAAACACACACTCTAAAGAAAAAAAATAGAAATCTACACTTACGCTTTTGTAGAGAAATTGATAGAATGAAGTTGAAGATCTCAACTCAAAGATCACTCTAAGCTCTATGTGATTTTTAGAGAGATAAATATGAGTTTAAAAAACCTAGAAAGAGGGTAAAAAATTCTCAGAGAAAAATATTTTAGAAAGATAATATATTTTTAAATAATAGAACTCGTTTATAAAAAATTTATTTATACATTGAACTTTTAATATTAAAATAACTAAATTTTATTATTTAGAACATGTTATCAATTTTAATTTTAATTTTAAGACATAATTTTCTAGCCTGTTACACGTTACATTCCTTTGTGGTCATATGTAAAAGGTTCTATATTGAACTCCTAACATAAGTGAAGTTTTTTACATCTTATCATAAAGATCAAAGATTAAAAGAAAAAACTATTCTTATATATAAAAAGGTTGTTTACGTTTAATTCAAATGTAAATTATATAACATAATTAACCTATAGCTTTCTTAATGTTCATACGTTTAATGAACCATACTTAGACCTAAACCTGGACCGTAATTCTAAATTAGTTTTAGAATTGTACTCTTTTAAAGTGAGAAAAATTAATTTATAGAATAAATTATAATAACATTCGTTGATTAGAAAATATTATTAGATTAAAATAAATAAACTCAAAAAAAAAATTTAACGGCACTTATTAAAATATGGCCCAGCACATTTCTGAAAACTGAGCGGCCCAATTAGATTGGAAGCCCACAACAAAACGCGGCATCATTTGGATAAGGTGGCTGGTCTTCGTGTCAGACAGTAGAGAGAGAAAGAGCCTAGGGCTCTCCAGGCGCTAGCGAGAAAAGTGAAATGGTGCCTTCCAAGACGATGCAGCCATGGATGTTTCAGCGAGAAGAAAAAGGATTTACAGAGGCTTGGTCAGAGGTAAGAAAAGAATACTCTTGCTATATTTTCTGTAATGGTGTATTTCTGTATGTTTTGTTACAACTGAAAATAGCCTCCCCTCAAGCTAGATGGTGTATACTCACTAATCCAAGCTTGGGAACAATGGATTTGAACCGCACGCGATGGGAAATTTAGTGAAGATATCAGCCAGCTGTTCATCCGACCGGACAGGGAAAAGACGTAGGAGATTTGCCTGTATTTTTTCACGAACAACGTGACAGTCAAGCTCTATGTGCTTGGTCCTTTCGTGAAAGCTCTGGTTATGAGCTATGTGTCGCGTTGATTTGTTGTCACAGTATAGGGCAGGAGTTCCAGCTTCTTGTGCTTGAAGATCTTGTAGGAGATAATGAACCCACTGTATCTCACATACAGTGGCTGCTAGGGCACGATATTCCGCCTCAGTGGAAGATCTGGAAACAGTGTGTTGCTTTTTGGATTTCCACGAAATAAGGGATGATCCAAGGAAAATACAAAACCCTGTAGTGGACCTTCTAGTATTTGGACACGTTGCCCAGTCTGAGTCACTAAAGGCTTTTATGTGAACTGGAGAATTAGCTCCAAAGAACAATCCCTCCGAAGGCTTAGACTTGATGTACCTAAGAACATGTTGTATAGCCCGATAATGATGGTTAGTTGAAGATTTCATAAACTGACTTAATAGATTAATAGAAAAACACAAATCAGGTCTGGTATTGGTAAGATATAGTAACTTCCCTATCAATCTTCGATAGGAGCCAGGATCTTCTAAGTAGTTGTCTGTTCGATACAGTGAGCTTGTATCACTTAAAAAGGGGTAGAAGACGGTTTGCATCCCAGCATTCCTGTTTCCTTAAGGATGTCCAACGCATATTTCCTTTGACAAAGGTGTATACCTTTCTTAGATCTAGCCACCTCCAAGCCTAGGAAGTATTTGAGTTCTCCTAGGTTCTTTATTTGAAATTTATTATGCAATAAAGTCTTTACATTGTTGATTTCAGTCATGGAGTTTCCAGCCAATATGATGTCATCTACATAGACAAGTAAGGCAGTAAAATCTGTAGAAGTGCCTTTGAAAAAGAGAGAGTGGTCAGATTTAGACTGAGTATAGTTGACAGAAATGAGAAAGGAGGACAATTTTTCAAACCATTGTCTGCTAGCTTGTTTTAGTCCATATAGGGACTTGGTAAGCCTACAAACCTGACCCTCTTTATGGGTGTTAAGACCAGGTGGTGGTTCCATATAAACCTCTTCATTTAAGTCTCCATGTAAGAAAGCATTGTCCACGTCAAGTTGATGTAAAAACCAATTATTAGAGGCTGCAAGGGCAATAAGTAGTCTAACAGTAGTGAGTTTGGCAACAGGGGAGAAAGTTTCCAAATAGTCTATCCCTTCTTGTTGAGTGTATCCTTTTGCCACTAGGCGTGCTTTGTGTCTTTCTATAGTGCCATCAGCATTGTATTTGGTTTTGTATACCCATCTACATCCAATGGGTTTCTTTCCTGGAGGTAGCTGTGTTAAGTACCAGGTGTTATTGTCTTGCAAGGCCTTGGTTTCCCTCTGCATAGCTTCTTCCCACTCGCACATGCCTTTGGCTTCATTATAAGACCGAGGCTCATCATTGGCAGAGATGGCCATAGTATACTTTAAGTGCTTTGCTGTCAAAGAGTCACAGGACAATAGATCAGCAATGGGATAAGGGGTTTTGAAATTATTTTTCACAGATAAGGATTGATTAACCTGATGCACATAGTCATTGAGATATTCAGAGGTCCTTCTAACCCTGTTGGATCTCCTGCAGTTATGATTTTCTTCACCATTAGCAGCACTGTCACTGTTATTGTTATCAACAACAGTCTGCTGAGTCTCCCTTTGCTCATTGGCATCCATCTTCGTATGTCTTTCATCATCAATGAGGTTGTGACTGCCTAGGAGGTCATCAAGAGATGTGGTTCTACCTTCTCCTCTGTCAGTAACTTCCCTGTTGTCACACTGGTTTTTGTAGGGGAAAATATCTTCATAAAAGACAACATTTCTACTTATGAAAATTTCCTTAGTGTTAAGAACAACATAGCCTTTGACACCACCTTTGTAACCAAGGAAAACTCCCTTTCTAGCTCTTGGGTCAAGCTTATTTCTGCTGTTCTCAAGGGTAGAAGCAAAGCATAGGCACCCAAAAACTTTGATATTCAAATAGGTAGGGGGAACACTATAAACAAGATCATAAGGAGTCTTGTTATTAAGAATGGGGGAAGACAACCTATTTATTTGACATGCTCTATTTCTCTGTACTTCAGAGAAATCTTTGAAAGCTCACAACTACAAGGGATATCACAAGTACAAGTGGGTATAGGTCTAAGGGATTCTAATTCTTCCCAAAGAATTTTTAAATCTGTGAAGAATTGGCTAACACCTCTCTCTCCCTGTTTAATTGAATGGATATCTTGGAGCAAATTAGAAATTTTAAAATAGTCACCTTTGGAGAATCTTTCTTTCAATTCTTCCCACAGTTCTTTGGCCTCTTCAACTTATATTACACTTTCTGCAATTTCTGGAGAAAGAGTCTTTATCATCCAGGAAAGAACCATCATATTACATCTCTCCCAAGCATCGAATAAGACCTCACTTCTTTGAGGTTTCTTGATTGACCCATCAATAAACTTGATTTTATTCTTGGAAAGGAGAGCCCTCCTCATGCTTATGCTCCAAGACGAGTAATTGTTGTCATTTAGGACTTGAGAGATGAGAGTGAGTCCTGGATTCTCCCCAGGATGCAAGTAGAAAGGGTTGTAGGGTTTGCAGATTGATCCATGTGTTCCATATCAGTAGAAAACAATTCAAGAAGAAAACAAGAAACAGTTCAAGAACTTATGTTAGTCTTGAAAACAGACACAACGGAAGCAGAGCAGGTTTAAAACCTGCTCTGATACCATATTAAAATATGGCCCAGCACATTTCTGAAAACTGAGCGGCCCAATTAGATTGGAAGCCCACAAGAAAACGCGACATCATTTGGATAAGGTGGCTGGTCTTCGTGTCAGACAGCAGAGAGAAAGAGCCTAGGGCTCCCCAGGCGCTAGCGAGAAAAGTGAAATGGTGCCTTATGCAGCCATGGATGTTTCAGCGAGAAGAAAAAGGATTTACAGAGGCTTGGTCAGAGGTAAGAAAAGAATACTCTTGCTATATTTTCTGTAATAGTGTATTTCTGTATGTTTTGTTACAACTGAAAATAAAGGGGGAGAACTCTATTTATAGAGTTCTTTTGTAAAAACGGGAATAACAAACTAAAACTGATTAGACAGTAACCGTTTGAGATTAGCTCAATAGCACTTTCATCCCCTTAATTTTTTTTATTTGCAATATCAAACAACCGTTTGGTATTTGTTTTACTTTATTAATATCTTTGATTATTCAAATGAGATAAATATATTTAACTATATAAATCCTTTTCTTTAATTTAATATCTAAATATTTTCCCAACTATAAAATGATCTGTCCTCCATTCTTGCGTAGGATGCTTTGTTCTAGATGCCACCAGAATTTTCAAGAGAGCATAAAAATATGAGAATTTTTTTAGTTGTGGTCACATTTGCAAAATATCACTTTGAATTTAGAATCTGCATCATGCAAACAACAACGTACCAACCCCATTATCGTATTTGCAATTATCTTGAATTTGGCAATTTTTAAATTATTGAAAATAGATTCTTTATATAAATAAATTAACCTAAACGGTAAATTTAGTTGTAATGCATTATTAAAAGAGATAAAACGTATAAGAAAAATCAATATAACTATTAACTGTCTTCTACTGTTTAATATTTAGCGTTAATATATATATATATATATATATATATATATATATATATATATATATATAGAGACCATGAACTGTTATTTACACCCAATATTAGAAGAGAGAAAAATATTTTCCAAATGTCACACTAAAACAGTAGATATTATGATTAATGTTTTATATATTAAATTGATTAGTAAATAATAAATAATAGTATATTGTAAATACTTGTTTTACTTCAAAACTAGGGTTGTTTTAAAATGTAGTTTTGTTCCAATTTTACAATTAACTGTTATGTTAAATATAGAGGTATTTTAATTTATAAATGTAACAGTTGATATTTTTTAATCAATAAATGTAACTGGTTAAACATAATTATAGTTTTGAAAGAGAGGGAATAATATTGGTTATAAAGAATTGTTGTTTAAAAATAAGTCAAACCCTGATATTTAATGTTTCTCTAAAGTTGACTTCTCCACTTACTAGGTAAAAAGTTTTTTGTGTTCAATTAATAAGTCAACTAAATATAGACCTAACATGGACCTTAGTTTAGGTATTAGATAAGTTTATGCATAAATTTCACAGTCAACGATGATAGAGAATAAATATATCATGAGTACGTACATCGATAAATTTATGATTCTATGTATTTAGGTGAGTTTTATTTTTAAGTTTTAATTGGATTTATAAAAGAAAATGTCTAATGTTAATATAATATTCAATAGAAACTGAAAATTAGTTCGTACTTTAAACGAAAGTTAAACTCAGATAACATTAGCCGAAGACACGCCAAACCTGTAACATTTTTTTAATTAATTTCACACTTATTTTAGTTTGCCTCTATATAAAAATTTTAAACAATTAAGATTTTAGTTGAGTAAGATTAAGTGATAAAAAAATTATCTACTAAGCATGTCTTTTAAATTTACGTATGCTTTAGTTCCGATACAATATATAAAGCTTTTTTTTAACTTTTAAATATTTCTTTTATTATTATAAACTTTAAAGCCATCTTTTAAAAAATGGGTAAATTGTATACTTTTCTTGTATTGTTTTTCATTAATTTAAAATAATTATATTTAGTTCATAACAATTATTTTAAAATAGATAGATAACATTTATTTTATTTTTTCAAAATGCATGACACTAATGTTATACATATATTTTTAAACAAATACGTAGTTAATAATCATATAATATTAATAAAAAATTCATACCTTTAGATATAAAAATAAAAAAATTACAAATACTAGAAATCGAAAAGCATTCATTTTAAGTATATCTTAAAAAATTCAAACAATATTATGAAATTAAATAAGTATAAGTTTACGTCAATTAGTGGATATAATCACATTTAAATAGCTTTGAGGGATGAAAATCTCCTATTCCTAAAATTCCCACATAAAGAGTCTAGACCAAGTGAATTTGACCAACTATTTCCTTAAAATAAAATTTCAGTTAAATAAATTAAAAATAAAAAAGTAGAATATCATTATTATTTTAAAATTTTATTTTCAAAATAGTCTTTATTTATTTATTTATGATATTTTTTTCAAATGTGCTGAATTTATTAAAAAAATTTACTGATGAAATTTAAGAAAAAACACATGAAACGTGCTAAAAAAAGTTCAAAAATGTTTATTTTATTAAGTTTTGGTTATTGGTTACAGAATTTCTTATGTCAGACCACCTGATATAGTCGAATGTAAATTTACACATTTATACTGGATCAATATAATCTTACGTAAATCTATATTGTGTCTTTCATGCAATGTAAATTTACGTAACAAACAATAAAATCGGAACTAAGATTGACATAAAAAACTTAAAATAACTAACGTAAAAAAATCTTCGTCAGTGATTAGTTTTATGAACTTGATAAATTTATTTACATATTTAAATCCTTAGTTACTTTAATATTACGTTATACTATTAAGATGTATTTTTATAATAAGTATAAATACATTAACATTTTTAATAAAATAAATCTAAAATAACATTATTTAATAATGAAAATATATATATTTTAATGTATAGCTAATTATAGTTTTCCATAATTTTATTAACTTAACATTGTAACTTGATGTACTTCTTTTTCAATTTAGACCATTGTTCCATGTGAAAATATTATGAATATTTGAGTTTATGTATCTTTCTATGAGCATTTGACTATAGAGATTTGTTTTTGTAAGTTGTGGATCAGGATTAAGTTGAGGGTATAATGACATGCTAGATTATCTTCCTCTTTACTAGACTTTATCAAAATACAATGACACTGAAGATTTGATTTGATTGAAGAAGTTCTTCAAAACTTGGTGAACCTTTCATATGAAGTTTATCCCCTTTTTTGGTCCCTCAAACCAGATATTTTTTAGTCAGCTTAATGGTTGTGTACAACAACAACACGTCTACGAAAATAGGTCAAAAGCAGCACTGAAGAACACAATCATGTGACTCTTATCTCTTAGGAAATAAACATACATGAGTCGAATATATGTAAAAGTCGTTTCATCCAATCATTGAAGATGGTTGGTTAGGACTTATTATGATGTTTTGAAAAAAAATGCTAAGAATTCAAGTGTTTTTATGAACAGTAATTAATATATAAATAAATGAGATATTAAAGATGATTCAATTCATGTATATCAATAAAAATATAGAAGATGAGAAATTAAAATCTATGAATATTAGATCTTATTTGTAACATATAAATAAGGATTACCGACAACGGAATGATCTTATATGTAAGGATTATATATCTCCGGTGATTAGACGCGTGAGAAAATAAGTGGGAGAACCATCTTCCAAGTCAACTCGGTAAGAGTCCTGTTTTAGCATGCAAATGCAAAAACAGAAGGAAATATATATATGAAGATGGTACAATACAGTGAACGAATTTTGATCGGAATCGTTTTCCGTTAACTTTTTGGCAAAGGAATTTTAGTGATGCAATGTCAGAGGCATTAGAACCACACGATGTGACCGACCATCGGACCACCCACTCCACCACCTTGTACGACTTAGTATGCTTTTCAATGTACTTTCACATTCTGCTCTTTTCTTCATATATCGTTTATTTATATCTTAACGTATTAATAACTGTTATCATACCAAATAGTCAAAAATATAATGTTTCGTTACTGTAACATTTTCCCAAACAATAGTGGAGCACATAATTCTTTTTTTAATCTAATGCAATTTTAATTCAAACTTATTAAAATAGTTTTTTTTTTTAAATTATACAAATAGATAAGCTATAATGTAGAAAGACGGCTTAAAAAAAGAATCCTGTAGAGAAAAAAATCATGATATAGAATGACAACTTAAATCTGCATTTCGAAAAAAAAGACTTCTAAGTTTTATAAAGGTATAGATGTACATAATTTCAAGCTCTTTATTTGTTTTAACTTTTAATCACATGACTTTGATTTTAATTTTTTCAATTTACTTCTTTATGATATATATATATATATATATATATATATATATATATATATATATATATATATATATATATATTTTTACTTTTTAAATATTTTTAATAGTTTCATTCGTTCATTAAAATATAAATTTTAAAATATTTTCACAATTTTTAAAACATTCACGTTGTTTACAATTTTAATAAAGCCTTATTTTCTAAATAGGACTTATTCATTTGAGTAATTTTTGTTAAAGATGAGCCATTTGAATAGAATAAAAATTTGACTTGGAGGAAAAATCGAGGAAATATAGTTAATTTAAATGCCGTATTGTACGCATGTGATGTATTTTTACAAGTAAAATGATGTATTATTAAGTGAAATTGAAAGACATTGGGCTAGTTTGGAAATAAAGTGGTAGAAATGAGAAAATAAATAGTAGAAGGAAATGAACCACACTCATCACATAATATACCCACAATTACAAAACTTATATCGCCTGTCTCTCTTAAAAGTGTATTAAAAGAAGCTTTTCTGTACTGTTTTATTTTTCTAAAAAGAAGAATTTTACTTCCTGTACTCCCCTAACTTCTTCGTGCATCCCTCCAAATGTTAAAATAACTATTTTACCCTTCCAAAAACTGACTTTGATGTTATGAAAATGTTCTCAAGCTACCAAGATTTTTGGAATAGGATTTCTGGAATGAAATTTCTGAAAAACAAAATTCAGAATACCGAAATTCATGGAAAAAGTTTTCTTTAATAAGATTTTTGAAATACATATAATACCTTGCAAAACAAGTTTTTCGGAAAACTCACTGGTACAGATGCTACATATTTTGTAACAGTTTAGTGGCTACATAAATTAAAATGTTGTCTATTCTAATTAAATTATAATACTTTTCTAATATTATAATAAAAAATGTTGCCAAAATAGATGTAATTACCGATACACATTACATGATATATCTATTGTTCTGATTTTTGTTATTTATTAAAACATTGTTTACCTATAAAATTTATTTTAATATCCATTTTATTTTATGAATAAGTGTTCTATATAAATTATTTTTTTAATCATTTGTAATTTTTAATTTTTTTTTATTTATATTAATTGTACTCATGGACATGAAAGTTATTTTACTTTTTTATTCATTTATTTTGTTTTTTAATTTTTTAATTTATATTTATTTTGCTGTTACATGTTATTTTTACTTTTTATTCATTTATTTTATTTTATTTCTTAATTTTTTATATTCATTTTACTTTTTAAATTTTTTATATTTATTTTACTTTTAAATTATTATTTTTTTTAATATTTTTATATTTATTTTCTTGTCACATATACATAGAATTTATTTTACTCCTTTTATCTATTTATTTTATTTTTAAACTATTTTGTTTTTATTTTGTTGGTACATATTTTGTTAATCAATTATCTATTATGTAAAATTTAAACTAATATCTCATATTATTGTAATATAATAAAAGAGATACTAAGAAAGTTATATTCTTATCCATGTTATTTTTTTGTCATTTTAATTTTTTATGATATTAATTATTTTATTATACTACTTTTTTTATGATATTTCATTACTTAGTCACTTATAAAATTAAATTTAAAAAATATATTTTAATTTTATTTTGTAAAATACTATCATTCAAAAATAATAAGAATAATTTTATCTCAAGAACACCTATCAACAAATAAAATATTTTTATTTATATTCATTTTACTGTTACATGTACATAAAAATTATTTTTGCAACTTTCCATTTTAATAATATATAATTATGAAAAAACATTACACATTCAATATTTAATATTTAGTAACAGATAATATATATATATATATATATATATATATAATATAATATAATATAATATGTTATCACAATTATGTTAAATATAATCATACTACCAAAAATATATATACACGGTACTATTTTAATTCAAAAACATAATAAAGATTTAAAAAAAGGAAAACATGTACATATCCATATCATTCTAAACTTATACTACATCATGCTCGTTTTCTGAACTGGATCAATTATTATATCATGATTTGCTAATATTATTAAAATGATAATTGCAAAGAAAGAGAACATATAGACAAAATAAACATATAGAAGAAAGAGTAAGCTAATATGCACAAAGAACAATCATACAATAAATATATATAAATAATTCATATCAACAATCCTAGCACATACAAATACTTACACTAGATTGAGCCATCTAGATACATATATTGATATTAGGCTTTGGTGAGTTATGCACTTGTGGTGGTGGAACAACTCGCCCACCCAAACTACCATACATAAGGTTAGTCCGTTAACCATCTTCGGTCAAGGTAAAAGCTCTAGACTAGAATCTTCTACACTTCTCACCACATACCTGATCTTTATCTACTTGAGATTGGATGGTTATTAGAGTGACAAGATAACTCTCAATATTGAATCCATATATCAATACATATACTAATAAAACGTCCCCATAGAACCTCCCCATGAGATCTATGAAATTAGCGAACACATACCATACTCCTCATCATCACAATTTCATACATAAATGAATACCATATACTTCTTAGACATGCATAAAGTATATTGCAAATTCATTTCAAACAGCCATGGAATATGAAACTCAAACATGTATGTTAGTGCTCAGAACTGGCTCACAACATTAGGCTTCTCGTAGAAGGTCACACTCAGCGATAGTCTAGGCACTTACTATTAAACCTTTCACAAAAGGTGGTTCTCAACAAAAGTCTTAACAATTAGCAACAATCTTGGCACTGAACAACAATGTTGACGCTTAGTGTCATTCTTCTTGCGAAAAGACGTGCTCAGCGAAACCCTCATGCTGCTCAACTTCCTTAAACAAAAGTGCTTTAGACTTGTAGTGAAAGATGAAACTCAACAGTGCCCTACTACCGCTCAACACCAAATCATTCACATTTTCATGTGCTCAATAATACAAGACTTGTCGGAACAATCGGTACCGTTATAGAGTCGCGCAGCGGAATAAAATATTTGGAAAGCGTGTTACGGTCACAAATCAAGTTTTGATGGTCCGTTTTAGAAAAACAATTTTCTTAGAGAAAATTTATCAAACAGATAACATGCGTTAAAAGTAAAGAGTATAGAGAGTAGAAAAATTGATACACTAGATTTTTATCCTGGTTCGATTCAAAAGAATCTACGTCCAGTTGTTAATCACTATAAAAAGTTATTAACGTTTTCACTAAAAACAGTTTCACAAATTACAATAAGAGTAAAAAAATAAATAAAACCTTCCTTCGACGAACGAACCGGAAGATGATCACCTTGCCAACTCGAAGAGAACCGCTCTGACTATCGACACACGAAACGCGAGATTCTCCTATTCATGAGACCAGGCAAAGCACTTGAACTAGCTTTTTAGAACTTCCTCAGACACACTGTATTCTCAAAAAGCTCAGAGTTATCTTCTTAGAGTTTTGGAAGAACCTTATATAGCCAACTATTCTAAATTCGCAGAGATGAATTATAACTACCACAGATAATCGATTATTGTTAGTGATAATCGATTATTTGAGTCCGTTACAGGGTTTGTCAAAAGTGATAATCGATTATCCTGAGGAATAATCGATTATTCGAGAGACTTTGGCAGTTCTCATCAGAACTAGTGATAATCGATTTTTTGGAGTAATAATTGATTATTCCAGACCAACAAGGTTTTCAGAAAAGCTCAGGATAATCGATTATAGGTTCTAATAATCGATTAAATGCGTAACAGTTCTGGAAGTACAAGTTTTTCTAAGTATTACATGTTTAAAGTCTTTCCTAATACGTTTATAATCTACAAAGTGCTTTTAAAACAATTAGAACAGTATATCTTCTTGCAACATCATCAAAATCATTTATCTTCAAATTTACCAATGCTCCTCATTGGTAACAAGACTAGCTCTTAACGGTCTAAAGCTAAAATGATCACAAACGTTCACAATGAACTGGTGCTCAACACCAGCTTACAACAACTCAACATTGCATTAGATATCAACATATCCAAATTTTGTGTTTTGGAAAATGGAACCTGTTCAAATGGTCAAATTGGTATTCCCTTCATAGTACTTTCGGCAAAAAGAACTTTTAATATCAAGACACATACCAATTGCTCAATTGATCAGATTCTAAGTTTCTAAATCAACACAAAGTCAAACAAGACAAACAACAAGGCAAACATCCAAAACAACCAAATTAAACATATCAAACTTCATCATACAACTCATTCATGCAAGTCACAAATTTAAAGATGTTTAAAACTTAAAACAATTTCCTTGTCGCTTACTCCTTAGTTTTCTCTTCTCATTCGAATAATCTATTTTCCAACATATCAAGTGTACCTTCTAAAGATACTCACTACAAGAAATAATGGATTTATATACAGAAGTTTATATACGGATTTAAATCCGTATATAAGGCAGGTATTATATACGAAATTTATATAGGGAATTTAGAAAAAATGTTATATACGGATATTATATACGGTTATTTATATACGGATGTTCCGTATATAAAGTTGGCGCGTGATAGCGGGAAAATTACCCAAGGATGGGATTCGTATATAAGTTGTATTATCCGTTTGTAGTTAGAACCAGGTGTTATCTACAGATATTATATATGGATCAGGGAAATAATTATTTTAAAAAAATATATTTGTGATTAAGTGGAAGCTGGGTGTCATTTCTCAACCTCGAGCTTTCCTCTTTTTGTCGAACCCTCGAGATTTCTTCTCTGTCGAACCATCACGCTTTCCCTTCTCTTTTGAACCATCTTCGGTCTCAGTTCGGTGTCCTTCTGTGGAGCCATCTTCGGTGTGGGTGTTGGTCTCTAGAGCCCTCTTCGGTGTGGGTGTAGATCGTGCTTTGATTCTTCCTCGTCTCTCTCTGTCTATTATTGTGACCTTCATCAATCCTTCATCAAACACTGTGGTTGGGGCTCATTGTTGGGTGCGGTGCCGTAGTTGGGCGTTCAGTAGCTTAATCGGGTAAGTAAATCAAACCCTACTGCTTAGTAAATTTGGTTCTTCTCTGGCCATTCTTGTCATCAAGCGATTGTCATCAATCATAGGCTTAATCTCGAACCATCATCTTCGTCGCTCGAACCGTAGGAGTCCTTGCCTCCAATCGTGGTGTTCCAGTCGTGGTGCCGTTGTGGGGTAATCATGTTCTCCGTCTCCAACCTTCAGTCACCTCTCCTCTTGAACCTCTCTTATCTGCAGCTGTCGGTGGACTCCACCCCTGTTCTGTGAAGCCTTAAATGTGGTAAGTGATTCTTCTCTTCCCTCATGTTTATGGTAATTTAGAATGCCTAGAAATCCTTAAAATTGAACCCTAATATGTGTTAATTTTATTTTCATTGCCCCATTTTTGGTTCGTCTGGCAAGACGTATTTGGATTTTGACTAGGCATCGATTGAGGCTGTTGTGTTGCGGTTTAAACCGAGACATAGAACTTGGGTGCTGCGAAGGCCGAAGGAACCAAAAAAAGGTGTTTTTAATTTCCTCTCCTTCTCGGTTTGGTATGCAATGTACTTTTGTGTGTGTGTGTGTGTGTGTGTGTATATAAACTATATATAATGTTAATTTTTAAGTATTATTGATTGTATTAAGTATGTGAAGTCGTGAATGCTATGATACATGTTAGTGTAATATATGGACATGAATTTGTGGCTATTCTGCATTGCTAGAGTTGGCTGCCTTGTATTATAGCCTTTTTGAATCTGAACCTGGTGTAATTTGTTAATTTTATTTGGTTTAGAATTTTCTGGTGTAAAGTCAAAGAAGTCCTCTAGTTCAGAAGACTCTAGCTTGCTTCCTTCAGATCTTCCTTCCTCTGTTCATTCATTATAAGGAACTTTTTCTTGTAGAGTAGTGCTAACAAATTAAGTATGCTCTCAAGAGGTGTCCTGTTATGGCTATTATTGTTGTTGTTGAGGTACTGGTGTTGGATTTTACTAAGTTTTTTTTGTGGTGGTGTTAGTTGTTATGGTTGTGGTTGCTCTTCTACCACTATAACTACACTAGATTCCCCCATTTGAAAGGGTCTGTCTTCAGGCCAAGCCATTAGGTTCAGAACATGAAACTTTGAAATCTCCTCAGTTATGACATCTGCTATGTCCAACAAGTATCCTCTTTTGATGTAGTATATGAATTGGGCTTAAGCATGGTGAAGCTAGGTACATGGGAGCTAGGGGTCACATTAGAAATGAGAAAGGTGACCCATATTTTTGATAGTTTTCATGTTTTCCCTTTGGAAGTCTTTGAGGTTGTCCAGACCTCCCTAGCTTAGTGTCACTCCTCTTATGAAATCCTTGAACAATTCCCCTTCCTCATTGGATTTATTTCTTGTGAGCTACAAGAATCCTTGATATTTTTTGATTATGCATTTATCAATTTTGTCCAATTGAAGTAAATCATCAATTGAACTTTTAAATTCATTCAGCACCTCATTACTCCCAATCAAAAAACTAAGTTAAATGAATCTGAACTTTTGGTTCAATGCTGCGGCATGTAACAACTAAGATGCCTTGTTTGAAAGGCTTAGACATTTATTCCTGCCTGTGTAAGTAGCTTGATGTTTCAGCCATGCCAGAGTTGGGTTAATATATTTAAGTTACCATTTAAGTATAACAAAACATAAAACTGTAGCTAGTGGTTCTGATTAAATAACACAACTTACATTGCCCCTCATAATGCTCAATGCCCTTGTATTAAAATTTATCGTTAGTTTTTAAATATAGTGGCAAGGAAATTATTATATTAGTTTTGTTTGAAGTTTTTATGTGAATAAATGCACACCAAGTTAAATAATAGAAATTGGACAGTGGCTCTGCACTCAGGAAAGGTAGATAAATGAATATAGTTCCAGAGACTGCAAAACCCTTTGTCCACTTGATTAGTATGCCAGAATCAAGAGATGTCTGCTTCACAAGAAATGAAAAACTGAATCTAATCTCTTTCTTTCTTCTCAGTGAGACATGAAACCTACTATCCTCCTTTGACATTAAACACCCCCTACAATGAAACTCAGGTTGTGTTTGATGAGAAAAAATAATTTGACAGACCTAATCTTTAGGGACTTGAGCAACCCAAATCTATCAGACCAATTTAGACTGCTTTACCTAATCTTATAGGCTAAACAGAAGACGTAGGAGTGACATCTTAACTTGAGGAAAATTTCACCACCTTTTCATTTCACCTTTACTCATCATCAACCTCAATTTGTTCTGAACATCACCTTTCAATATTACTATTAACTCACATATTTAGAAATCTATAAGGAATCATCCACAACATATTTCATTTAGGGTGCTACTTCCATTTTTGAGAATCATAAAAAAAATTTTGTTGAAATCTATAAGGAATCATCCATTGTGCTATGATATGTGTTTATTTTTTTGTTGAAATTTTATTTTGACTTTGATACAGGTGTTGAAGTGGTTGAGAAGTGTGGGGTGCCTCATTGGGAAGGCTTAAAGTGTTGTACAGTGAAGCAAAAGATCTATCAGAAACTAAAGCAAGGTATGTTTACTCCTGAGTTTTCCCCTGTGTTGTTTTCTTTGTTCCTTGCATGTATGGTGTGGTTGTGCTGTGTCTGGTCTGTTTTCTTAGGACTCCAGTAAGATGTGTTTATTAATCTGTTCTTTTATTTGTTTATTGTGGGGTTTTACCTTCTTCATAATATGTGCTTTTATCTTTGTATGATCTTAATGTTCAATGTTATGGTGATTGTCATTACAGAGGTTGATATGATCTTAATGTTCTTTCTTAGTTATTGGTACTCTCAATACCCATCACTAATAACCATTGTTGCCAAATCAATACCCATTGTCCCTACCACCACTCCTATAGTTAAAATATGTTCCAACTTCAACACTCTAAAATATGTTCCAACTTCAACACTCTAAATTTTCTTGTTCATTCCAAATTATATAAGTTAAATTAATTAGATTCTCTGAACCCAGGTCTAGTGGTTGTGTTTTGACTCATTAAGCACATTTTAGGCTACCTAGACTAGCTAGAATTAGGAATTTTATTCTACTTTAGTTTTTTGATATATTCTTTATTTTAGACTTTAATTAGGATCATACTAAACATGTTAGCTATTAAGATCATGCATTTAGGCATTACTAAACATTCAGACCCAAATTGAAAACATATGCAGAACTACCTTGGTGTTCTTACTTTAAAACTTGTTCATCCACTTTCCATTGACTTTTTCTGTTTTATTGATTCCAGTAGGGATTTTATTATTCAAACATTTTTTTTTAATGTTAGATTCATATGTTGGTATCATGTTTATACAGTTTTAAGTCATTTTACAGAATTTGACCGATTAAGTTGTTTTCCAGGTTCACATGCGTCTATAAAATTAGGCATTTCTTATTTATTACACATTCTATCCAATTCTGCATTTTAGCATCTAATTAGCATCATATTAAGCATGTAATAATCATAAAATCATCCAAATATAACCTTCAATATATCACAATTAAACTTAGGAGAAAACCCATTTGATGTTAACACTAGTTTTGACTAGTTTGCTTTCAAATTTGGTATCACCATTGATTTTAAGTTTCCCTTATTCCAGTACTGTTTTGAGCATTTTATTATCTTTCTTTAATGATGTCTAAACCCCCCAATTACCCTATTCCATGCATTTTACATGTTTTGACTCATTAAGCACATTTTAGCCTACCTAGACTTAAGAATTTTATTCTGTATTATTTTTTTTATATATATTCTTTGTTTTAGACTTTGATTAGGATCGTGTATTTAGGCATTACTAAACTTTTAGACCCAAAATTGCAAACATATACATTACTACCTTGGTGTTCTTAATTTAAAATTCTAATATGCACATTGAAATTTTGAATTGGTGTTTACTATATTGTCCTGAGCTTTCATTTTTCATATTTTAGTGTATTAAAACTTCTTCACAACATTCACAGTTTAAGAAATTCAGTTCTCATGTTCATTGCTACTGGTAAATATATGTGAATAATTAGTTTTTATATGATATTTTATTATATCAAGTGCGTTATATTAGGTAGGTTTTATATATGTATTATATTAAAGAGATTTAAGAAGGATATTTTATTATTTATTATGTTAAAGATATTATATTATGTAGGTTAAAAACGTGTTGAAATTGACTGCCCCTCTATTACTTTATTATAAATTGATATGTGATGTTGTTTCTTTTGTAGTTGCACTCGGTACCTACAATCCAGTATAGAACAAGCTTATTTTGACAATCAATCAAAGCTCCTAATAAGACCTAAACCTTCAAATAATTGTACTTTTGCAAATGTATGCTTATGCAACTGTATGTAACATATTATAAGGGTTATTTAGTTCTTTAAATGTTGATTTTTTAATTAAAATTATTTAGCTAAACAATTAAACACATCAACCACTATCTACCCTAATTTGATTTTTGCTTAACTATGCTTGGTTGTAGTGAAAGTTTTAGCTCAACGTTGTAGGTTGGCCCATATCCTTCTATATTGAAAGCTTAAAACAATATTGTACATAGTGATTAATATAAAACAATAATATTTTACATAGTGATTTACATGTACAAAACAAGTAGTAAGATAAAGACATGTTGAAAAACATTGTAAGATAGAGAGAAGAGGACTTAAATTAATTTAGGTTATTCTTTAGGAAGCCATTTGATAGGGTACGTGTCATAATATAGAGACGTATATTAAGCATTGGCTAATTGTTTTGTAATCGATTTATGTACAGAACATGGATCGTTCTCCACCATGGATGTACGATAGGTGTCATAGAGGAAGAGGTGCTTTGAAAGAGTCTTTTGTATTAGGTGTTGAAGAGTTTATAACTAAAGCTTGTGAACAAGAACGTTATTGTAGAGATGGGGGTCTTCGATGTCCATGTTTAAAGTGCGATTGTACAAAGATTTTGCACGAAAGAGTTGTGAAGGTTCACCTTTACAAGAACGGTTTCAAGCCTAATTATTTCATTTGGGAGGATCATGGAGAAAGAATGCCAGAAGATGATGTACAAAATCATGAAAGTTGGATGGCTGTAGAGACGGAATGTGGTCAAATTAACCAATTTCAAACAATGGAAGACATGGTGCATGATGCTCTTAGGCAAAATGAGTCGTGCTAAGCATCTACTTCTAATAACATTGAAGAGGCTCCGAATGAAGAAACACAAAGGTTTTTTAATTTTTTGTTGGATGCAAACCAGTTGTTGTATGGAGGAGCATCAGACTCGAAATTATCAATGTGTGTCAAACTATTAGCTTGCAAGTCAAATTGGAATATTCTTAACCAATGCATAGATTTTATTGCAAAAATGGTTATGGATGCAACACCCATCAAATCAGGTTTGTCTAAAACATACTACGATGCAAAAAAGTGTGTATCAAAGTTGGGATTACAATCGCAGAGGATTGATTGTTCCGTGGATGGTTGCATGCTCTTCTATGATAATGAATATGGTAAGAATGATGGCGCGTTACTTGAATGCAAATTTTGTGGAAAGCCAAGATATCAACCATGTAACACGGGAGCAACTACTATAAAACAAGTTCCTATGAAATCAATGTTTTATTTGCCATTAATTCCCAGACTGCAAAGAATGTATGCCTCAACACAAACTGCAAGACAAATGACATGGCATTATCAGAACATGTTGACGAATGGTGTTTTGCGTCATCCATGCGATGGAGAGGCTTGGAAGCACTTTGATAGAGTATATCCTGACTTTGGTATCGAGCCACACAATGTACGACTCAGTTTATGCTCTGACGGTTTTAACCCATATGTACAGGCATCAAATATACCATATTCATGTTGGCCAGTTATTGTCACCCCTTATAATCTTCCCCCAGAAATGTGCATGTCTAAACCTTACATGTTTTTGACATGTCTCATTCCTGGGCCATTCAATCCAAAGATTGGCATAGATGTGTACTTAAAGCCCTTGATAGACGAATTGAAGAAGATGTGGACGGGTGTGATAACATATGATATTTCAAGGAAACAAAACTTTATTTTGAGGGCCATGCTAATGTGGACAATTAATGATTTTCCTGCTTATGGTATGTTGTCCGGCTGGAGCACTCATGGTAAACTGGCATGCCTACATTGCATGGAGCATACAAAGGCTTTTAGATTATATCATGGGACAAAAAATTCATGGTTTGACTCCCATCGGAGGTTTTTAACGAATGACCATGCTTTTAGGAGGAACAGGAATGCTTTCAAGAAGGGGGAAGTGGAGATGGATGACGCACCACCAAATCTTACGGGACCAGAAGTTTGGAATATAATCAATGGTTATCCTAAAATAACTGAAAATGGTGCACCAAGAATTGATGGATACGGTGAGTGGCATAATTAGACGAAAAAAAGCATCTTTTGGGATCTACCCTATTGGAAGGATAATTTGTTAAGGCATAATCTTGACTTCATGCACATTGAAAAAAATTTCTTTCACAACATCTTTAATACTGTGATGAATGTTGCGGGGAAGACAAAAGACAATGACAAGCCCGAATGGATATAGATTTGTACTGTAGACGAAAATAGTTGGAGCTAAAAAGTCCTAGCAATGGAAACATGTATAAGCCAAAAGCAAATTATACACTTTCAACAGACCAAACAAAACAAGTCTGTCATTGGGTAAAAGCTCTTAGGATGCCTGATGGATATTCTTCTAACTTGTCAAGGTGTGTTGATGTGAATAGGGGAAAGCTCATTCGGATGAAAAGTCATGACTGCCATGTGTTTATGGAATGCTTACTTCCTATAGTGTTTAGTTCTTTACCGTCTCATGTTTTCAATCCCATTACAAAGATAAGTCATTTCTTTAGAGATTTGTGTTCTACTACATTGAACAAGGATGACCTAGCGAAGATGGAAGAAAACATTCCAATCATTCTGTGCAAGATGGAGAGAATCTTTCCTCCCTCATTCTTTGATTATATGGAACATCTCCCTATCCATCTTCCATATGAGGCACGACTTGGTGGACCATTCCACTATAGGTGGATGTACCCATTTGAAAGGTGACAATATGACATGTTAATGTTCAATTTACTAGGCATAATTCAAAAACCCTAACACATCAGTTTCAAATTAGTAGGTTCATGTGGGATATGCTAAACGTTCAGTAAAGAATAAAGCTAGGGTTGAAGGATCTATTTGCGCATCATACTTGCACAGAGAAACAACTCATTTTTTTTCCCACTATTTCAAAAACTTCATGTTAACACCACAAAGCAGTAGAAATGAAGTAGACATTCAAATAGAAAGTTTTACGACAACATTATCAGTGTTTGACCAACCTGGCCGTCATTTATGGGAGGGAATCAACACATTGGTTAAGTGATGAAGAATTGAGATCAGCTCGTGTTCATGTATTGATCAATTACAATGAGGTTGAACCTTACCTTCAGTAAGCCTCCAAAATAAATTATATTTCCCAATTCTTTCATTTGATATAATTAATTGTCTTTGATCTAATCTGGTCGTACATGTTGACAGCTCATTCTTACATACCTATCAACTATCTGAGTCAAACAGTTTGACATACATACATGTTAATTTCCCATTGTGGTTCAGGCAAAAAGTACGACTTTCTATCATTCTTACACATTCATTTCTTCCTTAATTCTTTAATCATTACATTGTTGAATAGTTTCATATCCAGAATGGTTGTAGGTTCATAACGATCCTTTAAGCGTGAGAAACCAACATCTTAGAGATTTATCACTTGCTCCTTTAAGCTGTGTAAAGGAATGACACACCTTCTTTGCTAATGGATACAAATTTCATACCCATGCATGGAGTCAGGGCAAGAGGACAATAAATAGTGGGGTTCATGTTAAAGGGCTAACAGAAGAAGGTCAAGATGATTTCTATGGTGTCCTTAAACACATCTATAAATTGGAATACAATTCAACAACCACTGAAAAGAAAATTGTACTATTTTATTGTGATTGGTTTGATCCATCGAGAGTAGGTACAAAGGTGGATTCAAAGTATGGCATTGTGGATATTCTAATGGATAAAAGATATGTGTTGTTTGATCCTTTTATAATTGCACATAATGTAAAACAAGTCTATTATGTACCATATCCTACACCACGCACGGACAAACGAGGTTGATGTGTTGCAATAAAAACGAAGCCTAGAGGTCGCATTGATTCTAATGATGTAGAAGCCGATGTGCCATACCAAGTGGAGGAAATGTCACATGTTAATGACATCATTGAAGTTGAAGAAGTAGTCCAATTACAAGATGTAGAAGCTGGTCTTGAAGAAGTGGACCCTAACAATATTTCATCATTTCAAGGGCAAATAGATGAAGATACAACGGAATCAGAAGAATACAATGCAGAAGGACAGGGTGAAGATGACAATGAAGATGAATTTCATAATTCTAGCACTGAATAGAGTTAGGGTGTGTTCCTCCTTATTTTTGTTGCATTTATAATGTTGTCCACAATCTTAAGACTTATCAATGTAACTTTTTTGTTAAACATTTACTAATAAAGTTTTATTGGAAAGCTAGAAACAATGTGACTTCATCTGTTGTTGATGTGTTTGGTTTTTACTCGTGTTTATGGTTTGTTTTTGGAGTACAATATTGTTTTTGGAGTACTTGTTACACATTTTTATCTCTGATTGTACTATTTCTAAATTTTCTTTTCTTCTATTGTATAAAAATATATATTATGTTCAAGAATATGGCATCAGGTGCTTTTGGCCCTCCTAATCCACCTTCAGGAAATCCTGATAAGGGGAAGGAAAAAAAATCTTATGTAGTGAAGTTGATGACACGTTTCAATAATGAAATTGGTTCAACCAGTCAGCCAACTACACCTACCTCTACCTCCACTGGTAGATCTGTTCCACCTCCATTAGTTGTTCCTGCCTTGACTCCCACTCCACATCAAGTTCCTACATCTACACCTACCTTCATTGGTACATCTCTTCCACCTCCGATACAAGTGCCTGGCTTGACACCCACTCCATACCAAGTGCCTCCTCATGGAATGGCTTCACTCTCTCCCAATGTTGGTTCTAACTCATCAACTCCTAGAAATATTGCACCATCACCTGGTATAGAGGATGCAAATCCACATTCCAGTTCAGCCGCCAATTACGTGGAAGAATGTTCCAATAGTCGTCCAATGATTACGCCTGTTGGAGGAGGGTAAGAAAAAAATTAACTCAATTAATATATAGACAATTCATTGTTGTATTATTCTAATGTTTAAGTTTAATTTTGGTTTAGGTTTTATCCTACAAAAATTGCATCGAAGGCAATCACAACCACCATCAAGCAACAGTTTGATGAGCCATGTTAACATGGGGCTCAATCCCTAAGTCAACCAGAGATGTCTTCTTCGAACGTTTTAAGGTACACACTTTTCAATCCCAATCCTATTACACTAAGCAATTATTCTCTGTATGTGTCAATCAAACCTATTATTCATGTGTATAAAAGATAATAGAATATTGCAATCTTCCTGGAACAAAGTCAATAGTTGGTGTCCTGCATTTAATTTATACTACAACAACACCAGCTAGCTGAAATACAAAATAATCCAATGCATGCATGTTTCCAACCCCTTGTTTGTTGTGTGATTCAACTTTGCTGCATTTAATTTATACTTTGAACTGGTTTACGTATTCAAACCTATTATTTCTAATATAATAGAGAAAGGTTTCATGGAAGCCTGAAGATGAGAAAAGGTAAAAAAAAATTATCACACCAAGGCATCTCATAGACTCTCAGAGATGTATAAAATAGCTAGAACTCTAGGAAAAAGACCTGATTGGCTGGGGGATGATACTTGGAATGCTCTTTTGGAAAAGTGGAACATGCCACTTTATAGACAAAAGTGTGAAACGACAAAGAAGAGTCGGACATCTGAAAAGGGTGGTTGTTTGCATGCTGGAGGATCTATAAGCGTGCATGAGCATGTTATTCGTTTGGTATGTAACTTGTACATTTTTTTTCTTATATTTGTAATCATAAACTTTACAAATATTTATTAACAACTCATTTTGTTTGCAGTCACATGAGCTTGGTCGGTCTGTGCATGTTGATGAAATATTTCAGCAGACACATATTCGTCAATTAACAGGGGAATTTGTGGACGAAAGGTCTAGGTGGACCCATGTAAGTTTGTACTAACTCTATCACATTATAAAATTTTGATTTTTAAACCTCATGTTTAATGATAATATCTATTCATTTAACAGGAACAATTTGTTGCAAAATTTTCTCAAATAAGATCTGAGACTGCATCTATTGGTGTCTTAGCATCTTCTCCTCTAGACCCTGCGGAGGAGGAAAGATTGAGAAACCGATGTTGGTTAGAGGCTGTTGGTGGAAAATACAAGGGACGCGTATACGGCATTGGAAATGTCACTTCCCAAGATGACTGTGTTGATAGTTAAATCCAACAGACACATGCATCTTCTACTGCTCAACAACAAAATTCAGAAGAAATTGTTAACCTGAAATCGCAGTTACAACAATATGGTCAGCAGCTTGAAATGTTTGAAGCCTTTATTGGCGTTCTCCTGCCATTCCTTCTGCCTTCAGCAGCCGCAACTGCACAAGACTTTTTAAACCTTCAAAATCCTCAAGTTCAAAATGAAGTACCCAATGATGTCCAACCAGAACAGCAACCTCCAGAACATCAACCACCACACCAGCAACCACCAGATGAACAACCACAAGATGGAAATGATTATATGCATTATTAGGCATTTTATAGAACTTATTTCCATTACTGTTGAACTTATTTAGAACCACAACCATAATCCGTTTATGAACTTACCTAATGTTTATTCTTGCAGTTATATTGATGTAAACAATATTTATGTATTCATATACAATGTTTCCTTTATGGATTAAGTGTATCTGAAAAGCTTATTGGATTTATATCTCAATGTGCAATGTATAATGTCCAGGTTTGCTTATATCAGTTATGAATGTTCACTATAATGTCTAGGTTTGCTTGTATATTGTGCATGGGGAACTGCCATATACAGGTATATATATTTAGCTCTTCTTAAACCATTATATACGGATTTATCCGTATATAACTTATATACGGATAAATCTGTATATAACTCCCGTATATAGGTTATATACGGATTTATCCGTATATAATTTATATACGGATATATCCGTATATAATTTATATACGGATATATCCGTATATAATTTTTGTATATAAGTTATATACGGATTTATCCGTATATAAACCTAGCTACGATAGTATTATATACGGATTTTTGCCCGTGTGTAATCCGTATATAACCAAATATTATATACGAATTTTAGGTTTTATATACAGATTTTTACTGTATGTAATTCATTTTTTTCTTGTAGTGACTATGATACTAAAGTCAGCTCAGTTTAATCATTTAAGTGATCAAAGTTATAATAAATGTGTCATAAAAATTACAACAATCATATCTTTGATCTATATTTATATTTTTTTCGTAAAATTTTGATTAGGGAGTTTAATTTCGTTTAAATTTGATTACTAATCGATTTAGATTAACTCGATTATTAACTAATTCTAATCATCATGACCGATTGATATCTCCTAAACCTAAACGATCAATTTTCAATGGATATATATTGGGCTATGCAGATACTATACATTATATTTTAAAAAGCCCGTGCGTTGAACATATCCAAATCCTACGTTACAATATGAAATGAGTAAGATTTTTATATGTCAGAAATTTGTAGCGTTCCTTTTTGTATAGCAGCATGGCATGAACATAATAAGACTGTATCATTGTTCGTAGTGGTTAAGTAATAGAAAGGTATAAAATTCAAATAATTGGTAGAACAGTACTTTTCGATTTTGGGTGGGTGGGTGGTAGTTGTTGAGCTTCTTAACCATTTTCAAAGTTAACTCGGAGACAGTATCCACCGATGATCTATGCAACGCAAAGCTATACTAACTTTTCTGTGTTGAATTGGACAAACAATAACAATGTTGATATTATTGCAAAAACTAAGAAATTCAATCATAACAACAGGAGTTTGGCGACAGAACATTAAACAAACAAAGCAACAAAAGCATGTACTAAGAATCAGTGTATACAACACACCCTCACAACTCATCACAGGACGTAGGGATAAAAGAAATGGTGTCTTTCTCGAGATCATGGTTCACCAAAATGTTCTGCTGTTGAACATTCCCGAATATAGACATTCCACTGGAAGCACCCATGGCCAAGCAAGCCACTCCCAAGCTGGAGTCACCAATCATGTAGTTCTCAGCGGGCAGCTCCAAATCCCCACCGCTGAAGTGGAAAATCAGCTTCGGAATTTCCACTTCTGTTGAATCTGATGGCAAAGAGAAACAAAGATCCAACCCAGTTGAGCTACTTTTGTCGACAGGAAGCTTGGTTTGAGAAATGAACTCTTTCTTCAGTTCATCAAAGGCTTTTTCTTCAATGTACGTGATTGTGGTGCCAGAATCTATGATCGCACCTCCACTCCCATCATCACCCACCTCAAAAGTGGACTTCTCAATGGGCAATCTAGTGTCCCCCACAGAGATACCTTCAAGAGAAAGGTAGTAAAAAGAAGGTTGCAAAGGGTTTTTGATAAGAGGAGTTGTCACCCCTTTTGAATCTTTCACCTTTGCCGAAGACCCTAACAACAAAACACTCTTTTTTCTGTCATCTATTGGGGTCAAGCAATAAGAAAATCTGGGTTCCTTCAGTTGAGAAACCAAAGACAAAGGACCACGTCCAAGCCCCACCAACCCCGACGCTTGTTCAAACCCATCACCTTCGTTATCCTCCCCACAACCAAAACCAATGTTGTGAACCGAAACTTTCTTCTTGGACTTTCCGAAAGTGAAGGTCTCAGTGCCCAACACCCCTTGTGTAACTGAATAATCACCGTATGAATACACATACTCACACCCATCACTGCATGTAGATGAAGGCAAAGCACTGCATAAGCTGCTATCACATGAGACCTTGGAAAACGAAGAGGACTTCTTGGGGTCGAAAATGGGTGTTGGCTGCTTGTAACATCGTGTGCAAGGCTTGCATTGTGTCCATATGAGGTCACTGCCGGTGTCCAAAACCGCAGGGTAAGACAGTGGTGGAGTTCCTATGGCTAACTCCATCAAGTACTCTCCATTCCCTGCATGGGTAGGGGCTTCCAACTTATCAGAATCCGGTGCGGTTGAAGCTGCCAACACCATTGCGTTTAGCCTCTGAAGCCTACTCTTTCCACGCTTCATCCCGTGTTGCACACGCTCTAGTTTGGTCAGGTTTTTCCCCGAGTCAACGTGGCGAAGCTTGACTCGGAACCCATCTGTAGGACAAGGGTGGTGCTTGAGGATTTTTCTGGAAGTGGAGGTTGTCGGAGCCACGAAAAGAGACACCGCCAGAAGTGCCAGCAATGTGACAAACAATGAAGGTTGTTTCAGTGTAGCCATGATAATTAGGGTGCTCAATGTCGAAGGAATTATATAAAGTGAATGAGTGAAAGAGAAGAGTGATGATGAGAAGTGTAGTAATGTATATATGAAAGGAAAGATCTTATCTTAGCTTGTTCGACACACGAGAAAATTTTGGTGTTTTTTGTAACGTTCCCTTCGAATGTGGTGAAGAGGATTAAGGGAAGAAGAGTTTTAGCTTGTAAGTTTTTTCCTTCTCTTTTTTCTTTTAGAAAAAAAACAGAAGAGTTACAAGAGTGAGAGAGAGAGAGAGAGAAGTTTTTTTGGTGTAAAGAGAGAGGGTCGTGCGTTTGATGATGAATGGAGGTTGAGATATCAGCGTTGTGTCGCAAAAATTAAGTACCGAGTCTTGCGTTGAGGTTGGTAAAGATTTTACTTCTTAAAGGCAACATTGTTGTGACACAGCACGAGCCAAGAAACACATACGGTTTAGGGGTTCTTGGATTATATCACCAAAATAATAACATATAGACTTCTTGGATTAGAGGAGCACCCCAAGTTTTGGATTGTCTTCAAGAGGTTCGCTTAGCTTTGAAATTATCTATTTGTATTTGTCGGCTTCACCACTTTTCTGACTAATCTTGGAGCAGTAATCGATGTTGATCAATGATCACGAATTGGGTGAACCACATAATTTACATCAATTATGAAACCCATATAAAATATAGTTTGTAAGAAATTAGGCAGTAGGAATATTGATATATTTTATACATGCATCTTTGTGCTTCGTCATTTGATTTTTATGTGTAAGTTGTGGAGTGATTGGATTGGATGAATAGGTTGGGTGGACAAACTGGTTTACTAAATGCTCCAAAGAGTGGAAACTGAGCTTTGTTTCAATTCCACGCATCCAACAGGAAAAAAAAAGGGTTGGTTGATGATCCTTTTTTAGTTAGGTAGAAGGCCTTAGAGACAAAGATATTATGCCAATTATTTATTTATCAATCTCTTGTAACTTGCAATAACATTGGTCAAAACGTTCGATACATTTTCTTCGTAGCAAATTTTGATGCATTCTTAATATATATAACTAATTACGTTGAGCATTTGAAACAATAAAGCTTTGGAATTCAAAAGGAATATTGTAGTCGAAATTTGAAACCAAATTATCATAATAATTGGCATGAAAGCGTGGCTTGTATTGCGACCAGCAATAGTTAACGGTAATATGATGGTTAAAGTAGCCAGACAGCTAAAAATATGTAATTGATGAGATATGCTTGAAAATACTACTTGATTCTAAAACAAGAAAGAAAAAGCCTAGGAAAAAAAGTGTATTATTGTTTTATTTACTTATCATTAATTTTTCCGTTTTTTCTTTCCTCAAATATAACTTATTGTTACATATGTTTTTAGTTAATGGGTGTACATTTGATTTGAAATGACATAATCCAAATTAGTGATAGGTTTAGGAAGATTACCTACATTAACCCAAACACAAATAAATAATAAAAAGGGTAAAAAAGGAGGGTGGTCCAGGGTGAAATTTGACCTGTTACCTTTGAGTAAAGCTAAGTGTTACTCAATTCTAGCATGATTATTGGTGCTGCCTACCATCTCTCATTCCTTCCTTAGTCACTCTTCATATGTAACAATCACTTAATTTCATACTTTTTTGCTGTATAAAGTTAGACATTCATTTTTTATGAATCTCTTAAGAATCACCGTGAGATACTGGGATAACAAATTAGACTAAAACACCATTTACTGCTTCTATTTTTTTCTCCATTAACCTGGAATATGTCTCGACTCAAAAACCAAAAGGTAATTGATTTAAGAAATTAACTGTTATTATCTCCGTACATGTAAAATCTAAACATCAAATACTGAAGTTGTTTGTTTCCTTGTCTCGTGTAAATTGATCAACATGATTGCAGCACATAATTTTTTGAGTAAATTATACTCGTCTCTTTTGTATCTCTTCTTCTTTACTACTTACAAAAAGTTTCTTAATCTCTCCAAGAATGATTGTCGTAGACCTAAAAGGTGGGTATTGTGTGCAATCCAAAAGACTGTCATATGGAGTCCCAGTTTAATTTACTTTTACTAAAGAAATAATTAAATTTATTTAATAAAAGGGAAAAGTGATTACTTTTTGGCTCCAGTAATAGATGGCATCTGAGCATAAATTCCCGCAGAAAAGCATGCAAACAATTGCGAGAATGTGATAGTTAATGGGGGAAACAAATAAAGTAAAACATGACATATTATATTCCTTATAACAGGGATGGATGGCAATGGTGCTGCTTTCCCCCACCCTCACGTAAATATAACAAGTACCTATGCAAAAGAGTAAATATTTAAGACTTTGAAGATTATATTTATTTGTTAAACAAATACCATAAAATGAAATTATATATATTTATCTCGTCTCAAAATTACATAAATAAATTTGATACGTATAATGAGTTTAGTAGTCATACTGAGTGGAAAATATTTTGTCTAATTGTTGCAGAAGTTAAAAGTTTATTATATATTATTATCCGTTATTGCATACTTAAAACTCCGCTCAGGCTCTTTTTCATTTTGTCAAAATATAATAGAAAACAAATTCATAAATATATTAGTCAGTCCCACCTGATAAATTAAAAGAACCGGGAGGCTTTTCTAGAAAACCATTAAGTTTTAATGATCTGCGTTTAAAGATAATAATTATCGCTTTCTATTATGAGACAGTTTTCCTCTGATTTTGCCACTTTTGGTAGATATAGTGGTCATATCATAACAGTGACGGCCAACCTGTGACAACGGCAACAAATACTTAGTTGTGTTTTTGACAGGTGCAAATTATCTACCAATCATCCTTGTTGAGCATCGAAAACTAACTTGATCAAATTATAACACCATTTTTTGTCAAGACCAACACAACTAGTCATAACAAGCACAACAATTATAGTCAGAACCACAATGAAATTAGTTTTAAATCTGATGCTCTTAGAAGCGTTTTTAATCCATTGTCATCCAATATATTTATATGTCGCTAAATAAGAAAACATTCTGGGGAAAAAATCGAGATAAACTTTTTGATAATGCATAGCATATTTACAAAGAAATTTTACTCAAATCGAATTCTTTAAATTGTCGAAAAACTGTTTTTTCCTCAATATTTCTCCAGAGAAAGCATGATGTGGGATTACAACTTCACAAGCTCATGTACCGCAATAAGATCTATCATTATTTTATTGATCATTCACTGCATTCTGACTGATAATATCTAAACCCAGTGACATAGGCAGGTAGCCATTTCGCAAATAAATCTCATCATAATAGTAACTTCAAGAGAAAATTATACTTTTAATTTTTCTTATATCTTTTAATAAAATAGGTTGCATTTATAGGAGTATCAAATCGTTCATTCAAGATCATGGTTTCACACTAGGGTACAGATGAGTACAAATTGATATGATATGGTAATTAGAAACCATAAGACTTAGGCCTAGATTTGTTCTTACCCAAAGAATTAATTCGATTTGCATGTTCTTCTTCCTCCTCCAGCTTCTTTCTCCGAGCAGCCTCTTCTTTTTGTCTCTGAATCATCTCTAATTCCCTTTGTCGTTCCTCCTCCTTTCTTTGCTGCTCAAGTGCTTCTCTTCTCTGTGCTTCTTCCACTCTTCTCCTATTCTCTTCAAGCATCTTATCCAGCTCTTCTCTTTCTTTACGAGCTTGTTCCTGTCGAATGACAACACCGCATCACAATTTCCAAAAGACATTAAACGAGACCAGGAAAAGAAAAAGAAACCCAATTAAGATTTTACCATACTCTCCTAGTGGTTACAAACATGGTAGTTGAATCAGAATACAAAAATGGCTAATCGTAATGGGCCTTTCCCAAATCAAATCATAAGATTTATGTTCAACAACACAACATATATTTTAGAATTATGAAGTCAAATATAAAGTGACATGTAAGCCTCAATAATTCTCATTTTAGTTTCCAAAATGAGAATAGAAAATAACATTATTTAAATTTAATTAGAAAATGAAAATGGTGAATCTAGATTTTAATTTTATTTTTTTTAAATTTTGATTAAATAGTTGAAAGTCCTATATGAATAAAAGAGTTCAGTAAATAATGGATGGCCAAAAGTCAAAAGGTCACTTTTCTTGGAACTATTGTTTAGGTTTAGGGCTGTGAATCGGGTCATGTCTCTTTTCAACCCACTAGCAGCATGTGCAGCCGCGATTAGAATAGAAGATGTAGAACTTCAGTGCAGCATGATTGGCCCGCTCCAGTGTCCATTTTTTACACGTTTGGCTGCAAAAATCAATACTACAACCACAACAGACATGAGACATGATGGCCCTAGGACAGCAAAGTGTTGCAACGCACCACAATTCGCATGTAAGATACCGATTCAAATGATCACGATTCATGTGCGATTTGCACAGTTCATGCACGATTCAAACACGAAAACAATACAACTCACAATTCATATCGCCATGCTGAAAATTTGCTTCATCGTAATTGTACAAACTACTGATAACCATGCTCACAACTTAAAAGGTAGTATGCATACTTTTAGATACAAATCACAAACAGCTTATTTGTCAGTCGTCGCAGGGAGAGACACTTCAACACTGCTACCTGATGACTTATAGCGCTAATGAACAAAGATACCAAGAGAAAAAGTAATTGGAACCAAATATAGATGTGAAAATTGTATACATATCCGAGAACCTTGATATAATCTGATTAGTATTTGACATACTGAGATTATTACGATCTGATCAATATTTTAACAGACAGGGTAAACCTAATTTCAGGATCATGGATTCTGGCAGGGTGACAGCTTGTTTAGCAGACAAAACATGATTAAAAGGTATCCCAAAGACCAGTATCATTTTTCAACACTAAATTTTTCAATTTCTGATGAAACTTCCTCCATTTTTTATGTGAATTATTCAGAGAATGATAAATACCTTGCCCGTGATTCTTGTTCAGATGAAAAGGGGGAAAGAGGAAAAAAAGAAGTCCCAGTGAGAATACTTACTTCTTTCCTTCTAGCTTCAGTAAGAGCATCTTCCTTTTCTTTTCCAAGTTGAGCTTCAACATCATCAAACAATTTTTTCACTCCCTCTGCCACACGCCTTTCTATTTCTAACTTTACTTCCTCTGATTTAAGCTTCTCCTCAACATTTTTTCGAATTGCTTCTTCCAGTCTTCTTGCAGTTTCCTCTTCCAACAGTTTCAACTCTTCCTCATGTTGACGCCTGTGCCAATGTTAGAAGTTGGAAAACATAAATTAATTGGCATTGATGAAAAAAGAAAGATGCACAAGCAACTAAGCAAGTCATACTAATTTCTATACCAGAAAGTTAGATAAGTATGTAAAACCAATGTTTTTTTTCAAATCTGTTTATTATTTATCTAGCCATTTCATCCATTGACATGGAAAATATGAGCTTGTTATGCTTACAAGGCATACCTCTCTAGCACGTTTCTGATCCATAACAAATGAAGTTTCTAGTGCAAGAGGAGATAATTGGAAGAAGCCATTGTTCATCATATTTAACAAGTTGAACTTCCTTCAGAAAAGCCAGTGAAGAATGAAATTAACCTGTTGCATTTTAAAATTACATCACTTATCTTGAGCATAGACTGGAATTTATTCAGAAGCATCTAGCAAGAGAACTCATGTTCAAACGGTCACTAACTTATATCAGGTCAAGTGTAGTACCAAAACCCTTGCATTCTTAAAAAGAACAATCTTATACAATAAGATGTGTCTACATTTTAAGATTTAATCCCTGTACGGGAAAAATATTAAATTTTAGTTCCTATACAGTTTTTCGCAGTAGTTTATTATCACCACGACTGTCAGAAAGTCTTCCCTGTATTAGAGCAAGAGGGACCAAAACTAGGAAAACATCCCCTAGTAGAGACTACAAATTATAGCTTTCTCATATACAGACTAAAGCTATAAAAGGAGAAAAACATAGAAAACAAGTGAATAGACTAACAAGCTGCTCTAAACTCTCATATATCTTAGTAAATGGATCTCCTCCACAATATAGATTAGTTGTATTCATCTTTTATTTTGATAAGTAAAGAGGATTTTAATTAGATCTAACGCATCAGCAGCATAGATGAGTAGTATTCATGAATTTGAATTATCTCACGTCTTTGTTTCCTCCTTTGAAACAACACAAACTAACAATGGCATAAAGACTAAAAATCTGCACAGAATAATAATTGCAATGCAGCATTGTTTATTATTACTATTATCATTCTCATTAGCATTATCAATTTCAAACAAAACAAATTTTTAATACAAAAAATGCAAGATGAGTGCGGCGAGCAACCGCATGCTTAAAAATGCCATTCAATAGTGGTGATATGTGCATTTAATACGAAACCCAACTAATGAAATTTCTTAAAGCTAAGATCAATTCAAACGAAATGGAAAGAGAAGAAAAGGAATGGTTATGGTGATGGTTTACCTTTTCTTCTGATCTTTCTTGAGCTTAGGAGTTGGGCTGCGAGAAGGAGAGGGGGAGGAAGAGGTTCTGCGCCTTCTGCGGCGTTTGTGGGAAGGAGAGCGGCGCCTGAAACAACAGAGAGAACAAGTTAAAGAGAGGGAGAGCGAGAGAGGGAAAATGAAAGAGAAAAAGGAGATGAATTGGTACCTGGAAGTTCGAGAGTGGCGATGAGAAATCGGAGAAGGAGAGTATCTTCTTCTGCGAGAAGGAGAACGTGAAACACTGCGACCCATGTCTCAGTTTTCAAGCTTTCTCAACACCTTACCCAACTCACTACTCTATAACCCTTTCAATTAAAAACCCTACTCATCGCTGCTCACCAATTTTCCCCTTTCTCCCTTGCATCACCAAACTTCTATTCTACATAGCACAGTGAAAATCATGAATTTAAGAATTAGGATTTTAAATGCCTAAAACTTAAGAACAAAAATAAATTAACTTTTTATGTTCTAAAAATGAAAGTATAAATAAAAGATATAAAAGAGTAGTTGTTCTAAAATTTCACTACTTTAACAATGTTTTAAAAATGACAGTGAACATTGATAAAACCTACTTAAATTAAAATAATTGAAGTAGTTTTATACCAAAGTAATTTGACCAAAAAAATTATATATATAGTCTTATAAATCTCTAGAAATATTTTTCATAATTTATACTTATAGTAATTCTTTTTCACAAAACAGCATTAATCAAATTTTAAATATTTGTCAGAAAAGCATAACTTTTTTAAATTTTGAACTTTTATATTCAAGCTAGCGAGTACTATATTAGAATAATTTAATTATAATTTTTCAAAATATTTCTTTCTCTAATAATTTAATTATAAATTTTTAAAATATTTTTATCTCTAAAAATTTATTTAACTATTTGCAACAATTTAATTATAATATATTTTTATTTTTTCTTCTAAATTTTTGTTGTCATAGGTCATGTCTTTGATGTACAGTGTTATATTGATAAGTATTGTGTCATTGTGTTATTATTTTAATTCAATTTAATTTATATATATATATATATATATATATATATATATATATATGAAAGTATAAGTATTTTAAAAGAAAATAAGTAATTAAAACAAATATATTATTAATTCATTTTAAAAATTATCTTATGAAAGTGAGTAGAACTTGGTGTTGTTGGTGAGACTGAACTGGTTGGTGCAGTTTGAGTGTTAGTCTTCTTGGAGAATATAGACTGGAGTGAGATAGAAATCTAGCTAATTTATGTTTTTTTTTCTTAAATTTCTTATATTTTATTTACTTAGCTTCTCTAAATGGGTCTTGTTTTGATGCTTATTACAGTATGTTGACGTAGTACTTATTTTAACGATGCTTTTTAAATTGTAATGATGAAAATAAGTTTATGTATAGAAATTAATGGTGTGCATAGATTTTTTTATGAGCAATAGTGTGCATACATCAAATAGGTATTTCTATCTTTTAATTTTATTTTACAATATTTTTAGGTTGAGATCTGGGAAACAAAAATGATTCTTTGACACGGTTAAAGGAATCTACGTTCATTTGACACGCCGTGGGACCCAATAATCGTCAATGTCATTAAGGTTATATTGGTCATTTCAGTCTGTGGGAAGCTGCTGAGGTGGTTTGTGAGAGACTAAACGAAACGTTGTGTTTAAGTGAATTGGAGCTGCTGATTTCAAAATTTCAAAGGGCGACCATTTCATTTTGAAAGACGCAGTTTTCGTGCTAGGGTTAGGATTGGGAGAGAACACATGAAAGAAAGAAAAAGAGAGAAGTCCATGGTTGCCACCGGAGGATGGACGTGATCGGAGACGTTCTTACCGACAAAGTCGAAGGCGAAGGAGAAGTTGTTACCGATCGTGAACGGTGTGCAGCGCGGAAGGTTTGTCCCCTTTGTATTTTCTCCCCTTTGTAGTGTTTGAAGAATAGAAAGTATATGATGTTGTTCTTCCTTTCTTCTTTTGTCATCATGTGTCATGTTTCCTTTAATTTTTAATTGGTTTTCAAAAACCCTAAACTAAAGGGGAAGGTTGTGAGAGAAAGTTGCAGTAAGGAGAAGAGCAAATGCTGAGTCGGTAACGAGTTTGAGTGAGACGCATTGAGAAAACAAGTTTGGTAGTTAGAGAGTGAACACAAGAGCGGAGAGTGAGATACATGAAATTTGAAGCTAGGGTTGCGAAAAGGGGGAAATCGAACAAGGTATGTGGAGTTAAACTTTATGGTTTGTTGATTGTTTACCCATGGTTGTTAGTCGCTTTTTGAATACTGTAAAACAGAGAAAAACGGTAAAAACTAAATTAAGCACGCATAAGACTCCAAAAAAAGAAGAAAATGTTATGGCTTAATAGTTACAAAAGCTAACACAGTATCATAATAATTACACTTACTTCCATAAATCCACATACTTAAGTGCTTTTGGAAATGTGATTTCAGCGACTTTTTATTTGAAGTTTATGAATGTTTTTGGATATAAAGTTGGAAAAGTTTAGTCTATTATTAGAGAAAAAAACTTTGTATTCTTAGTAGAGAAACTCTTGAAAGCACTATATTTTGAATCCAATCATACCCCATATGTTTATCATAAAGTTTTGTACAAATAAATTCCAGTTATAATGAAAAAAAGAATCAATTCATGATTAACTTTTATTGAACAAAATTAAATCATGAGAAGAATAGCTTCATTCTCTCTAGTTATATGAATATAATAATTTGTGAAACTTGTCTGTGGTGCGCCATTTTTGTGTGTTTGAAGTCAATACTCGTGCATGATCCAATCTGATTTTTGTCATTGGGTGCTTGAGCTTTTTAAAAGACTAGGGTTTTCCTCATTCCTATGGAGTCATGCTTTGAATAGATAGCTTTGTCTCTTCCAGTTTCTTTCCAAAACCCTGCTGCAGTTGGTGTATTTGTGCGAGTTCTTGTTGGATAGTTGTTATCTTTATGGCTAAAGAAGTACCATTCATTATGCTCTTCTGTTCCTATTCTACAAAGCTCTTCATATTTTCAATAGACCAAAATATCAGTGACTTTTCTGTTAAGTTTGAATTATACAATCCAATTGACTGTTACCTTGAAGATCCCATGGGTCAATTCTATATAAGTCAACATCTTTTATGACATGTAGATGAATCCTTCGTGAGGTAACTTTCTTCCACAATTAGTAGTCAACAAGTTCCTCATCAGTGGGGTGGAACCTATAACATTAGAAAAACTATTCATATTGTCCCTCTTTCACTTTTATCCCTGCATGTACACAAGACATATATTTTAGAAAAGATCCATATATGAAGTGAATGTAGATGTTGGGTTAAAAGTAAGCCAATCTTGTATATGCAAATATATAGTGTGCTACTATCTTTAAACATAAGGTTGTGTTGTTCTAAGTAAATAAATCTAACAGAGGGTAAGAAATGCATGTAGAAGGTTAAAAACCTATAAGTCCAATCATTAATAAAATTGATTAATATTAGACACTGAAGGTAATAATCACCTCTACTTAAGAACTAATGCATATGAATAATAATAGTGCACTGCAAATTGGTTATAAAAATTGTTATGAAATATTTTAACATAGCATTAATTTTATAAATTTGTTCTCAACATTAGGGTTTATTCCTTAGCTCGTTTCTGGAAGCATATAGAGGTTAATTTTTTAACCTAATTCACCATGAAGGACAAGAGAAAATAAAATTATTTCCATAATTTCGTTTATCTTTTTAACATAAGGTTTTATTTTGTACTCCTGCAATTGTCTTCTTCTGAGGAATTATATTTACATATTACTTACTTTCATATAGAACTTTTACATGCATCATAAAATAATATTGCATATTTTATCTCATAAAATATTGTTTTTTGTTTGAAAGCATATCTAAGATTAGTAACAATAGTTAGAGATAACTAAGCTTAAATATTTCAATATTTCGTTAGCATAAAATGAAAGTATATTTCCTCATATCTCTTGTATGCAATTACAATATAGGTACCATGTTATGCAAAAGATTAGCTTAAAATAATTAAATTATGCAACACATATGAGGAAGACCATTATTTCTAATCAGAGATGTCTTGGAATAATTAACATAAAAGAGTAGAAACAGAAAATAGAATAACTATTGTACATGTTTGGGTAGTTATTTTTTGTCTGGTAAAAGCATAGACTATGCCAGAATTTGTATTCCAAGTCCTGTCCGATGTCAGATTTGATTCTGCAACCAGTATAAAAGTTGTTGTGGTGTTTGAATTTTATCTAGTTACCAATTATCCCTTATAGGTTTTTGAAGAAAAGAATTTCAACATCAAAATTCGTAGCTGTCATTGGTTAGTATTGGTTTGAGTTTATAGTTTGGTAATTATAGCTTTATATTCCATGACCTTTTGACCATATGTTATAACTGAAGAAGATTATTATTTGTTCTGTACTTTATAGTTTGGTAATTCGTGTAGGTTTGATTAACATTTTGTGTACTTAATTTTTTGAACTTTTTTTTAATGTTGATATGTAATTATGGTGGAGGTTTTGATATTCTAAGATGGATAGATGTTGTTAATTTTAAAGCATAGCTCCTCTTGACAGGGTTATTCTCTTAATTGTTCTTCCTGGTTGCAAGTGGCTGGTGCAAAAGTTGTTTCCTGTGGAGATTTTTGTTCAATTAGTGAAGTATGTATTTCATTTCTATCTTTATTCCGACTATTAGGGGAGTATTATGTATGACTTTTACCCTGTGATTAGAGGTTGAAAGAAAAGTAAAAAGACATTATGAAATTATTAAAATGGATTTAACGATGATTTATATATCAGGATTTAATTTTGAACCAAGTTTGATGATATTCTTTGATTGTTGCACTTGAGTTTATCTACTTGAATAAGTCTATTAAGGTTGATTATGTCAGGCTGTTTATTGTTATAAAGTAGTCATCATCCCAAAAAGAGCAGAAATAAGTGTACACTTAAAAGTTGGAAGTGTGATAATCCTACAAGATGTAAGTATATTTTATTTTCATAAATACTTAGCTATTGACCTTATATTCCCACATCAAAATATGGATTCCACCAATAATATTTGTACAGGTTTCAATTTTTTCACCAATACGTGAAACATACTATCTTAACATAACTCTGAGGAATATTGTTAAGGTAAACATTTTTGTGAACAATTTTGTATTGTATTGTTATATATTGTGAACTTTTTTATGACTTTAAATGATAGTCTCGGATTGTGCAGGTTTTTGGAAGTGATATTGGGGGCCCAACTGATGACCTAGTACGTCTATCAATACCAATTGATACCAACAAGCCTCCAACACGCTTCGTTGATGACATTCTATCCAAATTGATTCCACCTCTTCACAAACCTGAAGGCACTGGATGAAAGAAGAACAATATAAATGCAACAACTTCAAAACTTTCATAATTTGCTTGCTTGTATTTCAGATTTATCGTTCTTGTTTGTTGTCGAATATTGTGTGTGATTACATGGATGTGTTATTTAGTAAAATTTGTGAACTACTAAAGTTATCTTGATCAATTTGTTGTTGCATTAAGTGCTTATGTAATTTTCGTTATGTTATAAGTTTTATATGAAGTTCATTTGCTGAAAAATAAAATTTTGTAAATTGGTGCAGTAGCCGGTTATTCCTTCTTCATTATGTGGTTATAAATGAACGTAGTTCTGTACAACTTACAATATGACTAATATTGAAATCAATTCTCATCCAATGTTGCAGTTCAACAAGTCTTAATATGTACAAAAAAAAAATACTTTACTTGAATTTCAACGATCGTATTACTTTGTTTGACTAAGTTGTTCTGAAATGAAGGGTATGTTGTGTACTAAAAAATTGGTTATGTACGTGAAATGTAGTACTTCATGACGACATATTTTCATCACATTTGGTTGCAATAACTTGTTATGTTGTTAGACCTATGTGGTTATTTCTGAATTCGATTTTGTATAACAATATGACTGGTTAAATTCATTATCAATGTTTTAATTCTTTGATGCAGTAAGTGGATATATGGACAACTTTATTCGGTTATTTACTGAATTGATTATGTACAACAATACAAGTGTTCAAATTCAATTTCAATGTCAAAAATTTTTTGTACAGTGACTAGTTATATGTTAAGTTTTATATGGTTATTTGCTCAATAACTTATGTACACTACATGTTCTGCTAATTTAGTTAATAACTTATGTACACAAAATGGACATTGGTCATTTAAACCTTTTCATTCACACCTGCTGGAACTACATTGGACATTGGTGGTACTAGTACATAACTCATGCAATTTGTGATCCTTCATTATACATAGTAAACAACTTCAAAAACAATAACAAAAATGGTATCATATTCTATCATATTCCACCAACTTCATTACAAGTTCTATCCCTTCTTTAGTGTCTTCAAATTCTTCATGTTGTCCTACTTCATGACTTCTTCATTTGCTATAGCATTCCACAATTCTTCATTACTGTACTTCTATGAAGATTTCCTTCATGTAATAGCCAATCACAAACTGTTTGTTGTTGAATAAGTTGTAATTGCTCCTGCATTGATATTACAGTTGTGAAATATTATAATTAATAACCTCTTTTCAAAAACCATATAAAACAATACAAACATATACTTAAAGAAGACCAACCGTTGTGTAATCGGGCATTTTTTTGCCATCAAATTTAGGTTGGTTGTCCCATAACTCCATATATTTCATCACCAACAAACCACAATCATACCTACACATTAAACTAATATTAGAAGGATCACATATGAGACAACCCAATACATTGGTTATGGATAAGGTGACTAACGTATTTGGTTGGATTGGCAAATCTTCTTTAATGACCTTCAATTGTCGCTCCTTACAATTTGCTTCATTATCTATCATATTGAATAACTCTTGCAAACAACCGACCTTGCAAATTTGTATTCAACACATTCATTATTATTGTACAAGAACAAGTCTACAAAACAACTTCTCTTACCATTGCCTTGTCAATACCATATTTGGTCCGCCTCTTATGACCAAGAGAATCTAAAATGAAAAATTCCCTTGATTAGCAATTGACACAATAGCACCACCAATGGTCATCACTCAGTGGGCACAAACAACTAAAGAACCACAACCACAAACATCAATATAGTGAACAACACATGTTATGATAAAGGTATAGGTTGAAGTACTTACAAATTCAGAAATTAACAAATGATTTAATGAACAACTCTGAGGTTGGAAGAAATAATGGTAATTTGTTGCTTCCAATAATTCTCTCTTTTTTTTAGGAATCTTCATTCTTCCAATAATTTGTTGCATCAGTAACATTAGTTCAAACATACGTACTTCACCAAGGTGAAACATCAATGAATAATTAACGTACCGCAAAAAATGGATTGAAACAACATCGAGTAATCATTCCTAATTTATGCAATTGATTGTACACAGTCATCGCAGTCGCAAACAGCATAACCTCTGCACCAAAAGTTCATAACCAATCATTGAATATCCTTTTCAAATTTATATTTCATTAATATAAAATAATGTAGATATTTTGAATCTTAACCATTCTATATACTCCTCACATAGTACTTGCACAACAACTTTCGGGTATTTGAACTTACGATGTTATCAATTTTTGCACGAGGTCGAAAGCATTGCAAGTCTCCTCTAGTTAAGATGTTGTTAGACACCTCCACAAGCGCTCTATATACAAAACAAATTCATCATAAATTTCAATTATAAAAACATTTATACATCATTTTTTTTATTTTTGTAACCATTGTGTTATGTATAACTTACACATCACCATCATTACAAAGTGATGAAGTGCAGGTGGTGTAAACACTTCTAAAATCAATGTTCTCATGTTTGGTAGCTCCCTCCATTACCACATCCACAAAATTGACAATAGCTAAATCATTCATTTTGTCAGCTGTGGATGGTCCCTCCATACCATCATTAAAAGATGGCATTTCATTGTGTACTTGTTCTTGAAGACATCTTATTTCCATTTCTAACTCATCAAGTCATTCTGCATGCTTGTCAACTCTTCTCCTTAATACTCTCTGGTCTTCCACAAGTCTAGCAAACTCTAAGTTCTCATCATTTGACTTAGGATTACTTTTCCCACCGTAAGTTTGTGATTCCTTTATTTCATTATTATCTAATTGCTCTTCAGACAAGTTGCATTCCCACAATATCTTCAAAACAAAATAGAATTTTAACAATGCTAATTAATAAATCTTATTAAGCAAATAACACAACAAATGTAAGGATTATATAAAAAATTATGGAATTACCTCTGTTTGTTGAAAAGTTAATTTGATTCTTTTTCTTTTATCTTTAATAACAACCCAATGAAGAAATCGGGGATAAATACACCGTCCACCAAGATGATACAAACTGATGTGTTCAACAACCCACAACTGTAAAGTTCATTACAATAGTTATAACTCTTTCAAAAAATATCATCATTTATTTTGTAACAGTTAAATAAATGAATGTATAAACATACCTGCAAAACTGTTGCACACCCAGCCATGTGTATAATTTCATGGTAAGATCTGCGATTGTATTTATTGCATGCCCGATAAAAACTACTTACTATCAAACCATGTACAACATCACCCCAATTGTATATATTTAGATTATTAATGTTATTTAGTTTACTAAAAAGGACACTATTTATCACATTACTATTCCTAGGAAAATAAAATGCTCCAAAACCTAACAAAATATACAACCTACAAAACATGTCAACACTTCTTTTGGATTTAAATGTCTTATGCTTCATCTTTTCCATTATACTTAAAATTGTGATGTCCTCATCCTTAAACAAGTCATTGACAATGTCACCGACATCATTCTCTAAATTAACACTCTCACCAACATTAGGTAAACCTAAAAAAAATGAACTTCATCAACTCTAAAAGGCATTAAATTCTCCCTAATCCTAAACGCCATATGAACCACGTCCCACCTACTGATTAACTCTATAAGAATAGGGCTAAAAATAACCATATTGTCAACCATATCCACCAACCACTTGAAAGGTATTGACTTTAAACGTTCCTTTTGAAAGGATGATAGGCAACCGTTCACTTGAACTATATGTTGTGTCTGGACTCGATGCCTAACTCTAAGTGAGACCTGCAAGTATAAATCAAACCATATGTTACTTAATTGAATACAACAATATGCATATTTAATATTAAATTAATAAAATTACACCATACTTACCATTTCACTAACTTCTTTGTTCATATCACTATATCCTGCAAATTTAACAAAACAAAATAAAATTGATTGTATAATACTATGTATCTCACTTGACAGTCACATGTTCAAATTAATAAATTGGTTAAATACAATGTATCTAACTAATGCATGCATAAAGTGGAACTGTGATATTAAAATTTGAACATTGACCACTTACTATACCAAAAAATACAATGTATCTAACTAATCCATGCATAACTAACCATATCACCACTTATTGCACTTTAAAATGTAAACATTGATATTGTATATAAAAACTTCTACAGTTGTACAAAACCCGATTTACAAATAACCACATCCGACTAACAAGATAACCAGCTAGTACACCTCACTACTTAACTAATGCATGCATATAGTGGAACTATAATATTAAAATACTACCAACTACATACGCGACTTATGGTGCTGATCAAACTATCATACCACGAACAATGGAACGTGTAATAATAAAGTGGTTGGTCAACTTTTCAATTCAGATATGCCTTTTATAATCATCAAATCATTTTTAATCCAAAACTCTGTTGGTAGGGATCCCAACCACTAGGAGAACCCACTTCAGTTTAGACTACAGAGGTTTGTTAATGAAGAAGGAAGTGGTAAGAGCCCGTTAGATGTGAGGGGAGAATATTTTCATCTGATTCCGTTTGGGAGTGGAAGAAGAGGTTGTCCTGGAACCTCACTGGCTTAGCAGGTTGTGAAGGGTCTCATTGTTTCTAAGGCTCTCATTGTCTCATTGAATATAAAAAACTTCTACGGCTGTACAAAACCCGATTTACAAATAACCACATAGGACTAACAACATAACCACTTACTGCAGCTCATTACTCAACTAATGCATGCATAAAGTTTGTTTTAGGAAAATGCTTCCTGGACATGCATTGGGCTGTACACATCATTTTCATATGTGAATGTCTTTTTTTTGCAAAGTTAACACATGATTCTGTTCTTAAAATTTTGTCTGTAAACCATATGTTGTTATCTTTTTACTGGGGGACAACAAAGGGAAGAGGATGGGCAATTTATCTGAGAATGACGCACAATTAAGAGGGAAACACACAAACACAAATTACATTCAACTCACTACAAAAATTTAGATTTTTACTGGGGGTTATCTTTTTCATTTCCGGCGGTTTTAACTCCCGGAAAGTACGTTACCCGCGGTTAGAAAAACTGCCGGGAAAAGCTGCGTCACTAAGTAATTACCGACGATTTTTTGAAAAACCGCCGGAATTAGCGAGAGTTTTGAAAAACTGCCGGAAGTAGCTGGGGTTTTGGAAAAACCGCTGAAACTAGCGGAGTTTTGCTGAAACCGCCGGAAATAGCAAGGGTTTTGAAAAAACCGCCGCAACTAGCAGGAGTTTTGAAAAAACCGCCGTAACTGACAGGGGCTTTTCAGAAAACCGCCGAAAATGTCTAATTTTTTAGAGGTCTCTTAAGTTGTCCACTCCCCTCAAACTCCTCTTAAGCTAATTGCCTCAGTTCCATTTGATTGGGAAGAAATATTCATCTCGTGTTTCCCAGACCCGAGAAAAATATTCATTCATGTAGAGCATCATCTTCAGGTTTTTTTGTTGCATGCAACTTTGGCCACGATGACAAAGACAAAGGAACCTGCAATTATGACAGTAAAAACATAACTAGTTTAGACCTTGAAGCTTGAAGCTTTTACGTTTGATGGAACTAAGATACGAATATTATCTTGAAAATCACCTACTTTTAACGGATAAAATCATCATATACATCTATCCACTTTTCCACCCATTTACTCTTACCACATTCCCATTTTCCACACGATTACGATATTATAATAGAATATCTGACTATTGTTTCACTCATTCATGTAGAAATATAGTGCATTTATACTATAAAGGATACAATACTCAAATGAAAAATTTTCTTACATATATAACAAATTTAGTTTAATTAAGTTAAGGTAATCAAAGCTATTTGACAAAAAAAGTTGTAGGGTTTTTAAAATATTTAAAATATTATTCACATGATAAATTATTCAATATTTTAATCACACATGAGTGGATTTCTTTGAATTTTGTGTCTACTAGTAGTACTTTATATATTTTATTCTGACTTAACTTTTACAATTAATTATCAACTTCAAAATTTCACTATCAAATTTAACTGGCCTTACATGTGATTTTCTAGTTTATTAAATGTGAAAACTTACAATAGATATTAAGCATTCAACTTTTTATTGACACATTGTGAAAGTAGAAGAAACATAGAAGACTTGTGGATATGTTTGTGACCATAAAGCTTTAATTTAGAATGCATTTTTTGGCATAATTATAGAAGTCTTCCAAGGTATTGATTTGATCCATAATACCACCCTATCATCATTTTTTGAGCTATGTATCTCCTCCATGCTACACCTTTGCCTCTCCTTTTTTTCTATTCTCTATGGATGTTGTCACTTTTTTTATTATTTCAATTAAATATTTTGATACCTTTAATTCTCTGGTATCATCCTTCTCGGCAACAAAGACAGAGAAGTCGTCAAACTGATTGGAAGAAATTTTGGCACCTACTAAAATGAAATCAAATTCCTAGACAAATTACTTATTTATAAACCATGATTTATGATTGAAATAATCATGCAGCCAGAAAAGAAAAAACAACACCTGATAATACACCAGCCGCTGGAATGCATTTAATATCTTGCCTGTAAAGAGCAAATGACGTTTCAAAATCAATTTGACTCATTTAAATAAATTCAGTTAAAAAATCATATGGACAACTGCTAGAAAACTCTATCAAGAAAACATAGCAACAGATACTATACTTAAGGAAAAATGTCATGATGCCCCCAGCTTTACTGTGTAATCATTATTTGAGGAATTTAAATGGATGTTGTATAATAAAGTATACACTCAAATAACCTATGCAATTTGAAATATATTTCTTTGCCTCCATATAAATACAATGACTTAAAGCATTCTCTGCAGCATTATGGTACTTATTTGCATACTTTGGGCCAACAATGTGGATAACTTTCCTGCAGGTAATTTATCAAAGAATAAAACATGGTATACAAATAATACAAATTGTAGACAAGAGATTGCTAAGTAAGAAATTTGATTGGGTCAGTAACAAGGAGTATAAAGTAGAATGCATCCATATAATTACTAGTTAAGATGTTTACTCATTTTAACAAGTTGCCACTCGTTAGCATTTATATCTTATGTTGTGTGAAAAGTTTCTATTTTACTCCTTAACTAGTGCTGGTGCCCACCGGTTAGGATTTTCCCTTTTTTCTTTAGTCATTGGTTTAGTAGAGAAATTTAATGCAATAATTAAACATTATTCCCTGACAAAGAAATACAAGAAGTTGACTTACCAAATAGTAAACCAGATTAAGAATGAGATGGTTCAAGACATCAAGATCTGTATTCTTACCAAATACAGAAAATGCAAGCTACATCAAAGGTGAAAACAAACATCATGTGAGAAAACAATAACTTCAAATAAATACAGTAGCTTTAAATGGGAAGGAACTCACCAATCACATCTTATCAGAAAACAAGTGCAACAAATACTAGTAACAGACCCAACCTACCAAGGTGAAACGTTAGTCAAAAATAGCAAAAGCTTTAAAGCATAGTGTTTTTACCCTTCCTGTTACATATTATTGGAAAATCAAACAGTTGATGAGAAAAAAAAGGAAGAAAGTAGGTTAACAGAACACACAGAACACATAATATAATTAAATCCTTAAGTCTGACAAGCACTGTGCCAACTGAGCTAGAAACTCATTCTAACTTTGTCTAAACTTCAAAGTTGTGGATTCAATAACACCATAATCTGGATCTGCATAAGAAGTGTTTGTAATAAATGGTATGCAGAGATATACACTATAAAAAATAACACATATTGCAGTACATTGAAAGGAAGATAAAAGAGTTCAAACTGTGTGTTCAAAGATGAGTAAATGATATATCTTGCCTTTATGATATATAGCACAAACCGCTGCAACCGCACTATCTACTACTGAACACACAAACAACACATGCAAAAAAATAAAATGAATCCTTTTAACTAGCATAATATATGATGCTTCAAAGTCATAGAAATGACAGATTAGGTAGATGATAGATAAACTAAAAAAGAATTAGAAGTTTCAAAATGATGAGGATAAATCTTTTCATATTAGCGTTATTGCGAATCATGAATACTTCTGCCGATTGAATTCCCAAGATATTAAGGGGAATACCCTAGAATCTGCACAAACAACAACAATGAATTATTCTGGAAATTATTAGTAACGAATTCTTATTTGCTAATGCTTCAATAGACAAATTAAAATGAACTACCATTGATGAGGCACCACTCTAGAAAACTCGCGGAGCCAAACAAGGGGTTGCTTCAACTACCGGCTGTTTCGGTTCACAATAATGCATAGAAAGACACATGCAATGATTTATGGAAATGAAAATGGCGACTGAAATAGAAACAAATCGAAGATAGGAAAGGATAGAACGGAGGAAACAAAAACGAAAAAGAAAGAGAACCTTGTGTATCAAATTAGGAATTGCAAAGTGAAACAAAGAAAATGGAAGGGAAGGTTGTGAAGATGAAAAAATCAAGACGAGAAGGTTGGATAAAGCAAGATGCGAAGCCTGCGAAGAGAAAAAGGAGAAGTCGAGGCGAACGTTCTAAAGAAGAAATGGTGAACAAAGACTTGAGGTGCAAACGAAAACTTGAGGCGCGGCAAAATGAAAATTATAATTGCTTTAAAAGTGTCAAAAAGTTATTAAAAAATAAAATACAAAATCTAACTGCGGATTTTAACTATAACCACGGAAAGTAGTAAGGGTTTATAAAACCCCCTAAAACAAACCTCTAGTAAAATAGGTTATTTTTGTAGTGACTTCTCTAAACTTCACACTACCACTGAAATATAATCCAATGGAATCATTGCTCATGATGTTCATCAATAATACCTAAACATAAATTATGAAATTTAAAATTTTAACTATATATATTATAACTATTTCCAATTTATTTTGGGTGAATCTAAATTTTGTGTAACACCCCGATTTAGGCGTTACAATTTATATTCCACAAAATACATATATAATTTTTCTTTAACAAATTTCAACCCAACAAAATATTACGTTCTTTATTACAATACAAGTCTTCTGAAAATAAAATTTCACACACTTCATAAACTTCTGAAATTTATAATTTCACACAGTTCGGAAATTCAAACATAGATTTATTTTAGAAAGTCCCCATGTCTCCTTTTTCCCCACAGATCTCTCATCTTCTAAGCAAGTCCAGAACCATCTGCTAATTCATCTGATATAGTTTCTGCTCCCGTATAATATCACACATTATACGATCATTGCATTCACATGCACAAACACAAACAGTAGGGTGAGCTAACTGAAACAAGCATACAATCCATTCACAATCCGTTAATAATACATCCACAGTATTCAATACAGTTAAGCACACTCACTCAACATATTATCACAATATCATTGCTCAACAATTTTACTATTCCACTTTTCAAAGTGTTATAACTTCACCTCATCCGACCTACTTACCAAAGTAGTACAAACCAAGTTATTCTCTCTACTTATCAAAGTAGCACCGCAAGACAATACTGTCTACTTACCAAAGCAGTACAGTATAATTAATTCGCCTACTTACCAAAGTAGCATGAACCAAGTTCTTCTACCTACTTACCAAAGTAGCACAAAACAAGATCTTCTGCCTACTTACCAAAGTAGCACAAACCAAGTTCTTCTGCCTACTTACCAAAGTAGAGCAACAAGACAATACTGTCTACTTACCAAAGTAGCACAGTATAGTTAATCTGCCTACTTATCAAAGTAGCCCGATTTATATCATTCTTTTTTTTTTATCTCTTCATTCATCATCTCATCCTGCCTACTTATCAAAGTAGAGCAAATCACCCTGCTTACTTACCAAAGTAACGCAGACCCAACATCTACTCGCCTACTTACCAAAGTAGCGCAAACCAACATCATTTACATTATTTCAACAATTTATTCATAATCAACCACAACCCATCCAAAACTAATCATACTCAACAAGCATAAGAGAACCGATGAACTTATCTCAATTCCCTTCTGTCTACTTACCAATGTAGTACAAATTAACCAAATTACATTTTTTCTAACATATCATTCATAACCAATCACATGCCATCTCAACCACTAATCCCAAACTAATCATGCTCAACAAGCACATAATAACCAATCAACATATCTCAGTTTCAATTATGCCTACTTACCAAAGTAGCACAAATTAACCAAATTACCTTTTTCAACATATTATTTATCGATGATCTGAACCAATCAAACTAATCAACAACATGTTTAGATCATATGGTAAGCTATTCAGTCCAATCCAATGGTTAATGAGGCGGAAATCATCAATTTTGTATAAATGATCCAAAAACATAAATTAAGCAATATTGAGATCCCTGAGAAGATACGAAATTAATATCTCTAAATCTGTAACTCCGATCTAAAATCCGAACGGTCGAAGTATGCCACTATCTCTTAGGAACAACATACTAAAATTTCAGATTAATCTAACGGTTATCTAAGTAGATACGGAGATTTTACCGAGGTAACACAGAGACAGAAATTTAAGTGGTTCTCGGTTAAACTCAAAATGTGGAATTAATTCCTCTAATTACAGATATCCAATTCCAAATCTGAACGGTCAAGATCACCTCCTATATCTTATAAACTACATACTAAAGTTTAGGCTCAATCTAACGGTAAATGAAATATATATGAAATTTGTTACCATGATAACTTAAGAACAGAATTACAGTAGTCATCCGATTGTTTCAAACTTTCGAAATTTCTTTCTCTAAACACAGACCTTCAATTACAAATCCGATCGGTCAAGTTGTAGTAATATGTCTTAGGGATCATATATCAAATTTTGAGGTTGATCTAACGGTCAAATAGGTCAAAATCTAAATTTTTACCGAGACAACTTTGTAACAGAACTACAAGGGTAACTAATTTACTCAAACTTGCAGGATTTATTTCTCCAATTACAGACTTCTATTTTCAAATCCGAACGGTCAAAGTTTAGTACTAGGTCTTAGGATTCACATACTAAAAGTTTAGTTAAATCCAACGGTGAAAACAATTAATAGAAATGTTTCACCACAGTAACTCGAAAATAAGAAATTATAATCATGAAACCCAAATTTTTCACAAGTCAATAGATAACTACCATTACCAAATTTTAACACATTCATACTCATATTCATGATCATAACAAGAAAGGATTAGCTCCCCTACCTCTTCTCCTTGCAAGAAATTATTCACTCTTGATACTCCTGGACCACCACCTTTGCTTGATTTCACTCTCAATTTCAAAGCAAATTCTAACTTAAATTTCTCTTCTCTTTTCCTCCTCTCTTATGGCCTTAATAAGTTTTTATAAAGAAGAATAAAGCATCCCCGTATGCTGCTTGCAATAATACAATGCAAAAAAAAAAACAACAATTGAAAGGGATGGGTCCCCTTTACCAAAACATGCACCCATGTTTTACGGGAAAACAAAACATCAACTCCATGCTTTTCTTATTTTCCATATTAGTATTAATTTTTTTTTATTATTTATAATTATGTCCCTCCTTTTAACCAAAGATGGCCAGCACAAATTGTATTAAATTTAAATAATTAATACAAGAAAAACCAAGTTAACAAAATGGTAGAAAATATATACAAACAATAGTCTTTATCACCATAATTAATTATTCAAAACCACAACATTCATAAAATTATTTTGATTTTTCTATGGGTCTTACATTTTGCATCACCCAAGGTTCCATTGTAAAGCAACCCAAACCCGCCTTAGTCAACGACATAGCGACAAAATCAAACTCAAAAGTCTTAAAACCCACCTCCACAATTTTTAACCAAATGTACCCCGTATTACGCCTACACCCTTCTTCCTTAGGGTCAAAATCAAACTCAAAAGTCTCAACCTTTTTACTAGTGTGCTTCCTGTCGCACCACACATAAAGCTCCTACAAAAAAGTCTCAAAGAGTACTAATAAAACACGTTACCAGCAAAGCAACCCCACCTCCAACATAGAACACATCACCAACAAACCAACTCCACCTCCCATCAACCCAAAAATAAGAGATTGGTCCCCCACAACCCCACATCAAACATGAAAATGGGAAGCATATAAGAGTGGTGGAAATCGAGTTTTGAAAGAAAACTTAAATGGGGATTTCGATTTTGAACCCAAACAAGAAACAAACCCCAGTAGGTGTTTTTCCACTTTTACCCTCCATCACTTTGCAATTTATTTTTAGAAAAGCTGACCTGGACCGTGTCAAATGAGTGTAACTGACACGTAGGCGTGTCAACCTATTACTACTCTTTGGGAAAATTTTCATGTAAAAATGGTTAAAGTCTCTCATGTCAATTGTCTTTGTTGTATTAGTTCAATTTCCTCTTGCCAATATTGTTTGCTAATATTGACTCAACATTTGATGATGCTTTTTTTTTAAAAGATGTTGCCAACTATGGTTCAGCTTCAAAGAAGTTAAAGCTACTGAAGAAAAAAATAGAAGAAGAAAAAACAATGATAGACAAATTGTTGGAGCCACTAAAGAAGAAAAAAGCAAAGGAGTTATAATACTTAAAGATCAAACAAAGAAGAATAATTGTTTTAGGGTAGATGTTATATTAGACTTGTTACACAAGCACAATCCTATTTAGAATGCAAATTGAAATTATTGAAATTTATTTTCCATTTAGTTTATTTTTATTAGTTTGGGCTTATTGATTCACTCAAGTACTAGTAATTCTTGAAACAAAGTACATGTGATTCAAGTATATGTCATTGAGTACTTTCACAATTTTAGGTTTATTGTTAACTTTTCCCATGTAAAGAGAGTGTAATAAAGCAGCGATAATGAGTCATTGAGTACTTTCACAACAAAATCATGCATTACTTATTAGGAGATGATTGAGAAGCTAATAATGAGTCTTTCTTCCTTTTGATTGGACAATTTCGTGAGTCATGATCGGTTCCACTACAATTAGGATAATGACAATGACAAGGCTTCTTTGCAGCTTCAACTCCTCCTCAACATCACACTCATCAACACTTAGAACACCATGTTCTAGATCAATTGAATTTTCGTGAACTCAGGCATGCCTTTTAAATAGTGAATGACTTTCTTTAACTCTTTAGTAGTTACTTCAACTCAATCTTTGTTCTTTAAAGATTCAACCTCTAAACATTGCATGAGTGATCGAAACTCAACAGAGCAGTTATCATTAGAGTTGATTATGTGTCTTGGTTGTGGGATCAATGAGCTTTCTCTTATCCATCGAGAAGAAAGACATTCTTCTAGAATGCTAAAATAGTCACAAAAAATTCAAATTCTTTACAAGAACAATGAATTGAATTTTTTTCCTTTATCCAAGTTACAAAACGATCTCCATCAAGTTTGGTATGATGCCGCACCGAGTAAGAGTCTTTTCAATCATAGTTGCTGCATATTTTGTAGATAACTCAATCTCATGTTGAAGCAACTCAAAGACATATGGTGTGAGTATGGATATAGCATGTTCCTCGATTGGAAAACTCGTTTTTATTAGAGGATTATGATACTTTTGACGCATTCTCGCCTCTTCTCCAGCTTGATTTCTAATGTTCATTCCAGATCTCATCTTCGGATGTTGAATCATCATCTCTAAAAAGAACTTCATACCAATTACCAATTCCTTCGGATATAACCACATCATGCTTGGCCTTTATCACATATAACCACATCACACTCTGCCTTTATCAAATATAACCACATCATGCAACTATACTCATCTACAAAAGAAACAAAGTGCTTGTTTTGTCCTAAAGAAGATATTCAAAAGAACCACACACATGATAATATGCTACATGCAACAATTCAATAGCTCTCATATGCCTGTGAGACTTGAAAACATTTCTTGGCTGTTTTCCAAACAAACATTCTTCACACATTTTATCAGGTGGAGAGTTATTAAGTAATCTAATCACCATTTTCTTGTTCGCTAATTGCTTCAAACTTTGGAAATTTAAATGGTCGAACCTCATGTTCCAAATTCAATTTGATTTATCAAGAATAGTGGTTGTGAAGCACTGACTTACCACCTTGTGCAATCTGGTTTAAAACATTGTATTCTTTGACAAAGGAAACTTTAACACCAATCTTTGTCTCGAGTCATAAATCTTCAGAAGATTATCCTTCATGGTGACCAAGAAGCCTTTCTCAACTCTGACCTACACTCAAAAGATTACACTCCAAACCAGAAACATGTAATACATTCTCAACGATTTCTACCTTGTCTTCATCTCTTTTGATCACAATGTCACCAATACCTGCAACTGTCATGGTTTTATCACCAACAAGCCTTACTTTGCTTTGTCTACTTGTATCAAGATTGGGTAGTCAGTCCGTGTGTCAAATCATGTGATTGGAACATCTAGTATCTAGAAACCAATTTTCTAAAGAAAGATAATCTTAATTATGTTGTAAACATGAGCCAAATAGGGTCTTCGTTAGACTCATCTTGACCTGCATAAGCCTTGTTCTCCTAATCTTTCTTCTTTTCTTCCTTTTCCATGCCAAAAATTAGCTGCATAATGCCCCCATTTTTCACAATTATAGTATTGAATATTCTTTCTATCTTGACTTCGATTTCCACTTCTACCTCCTATGTTGCCCCTACCAGGGGATTATGGTTTATCATCATGTTTAGACTGTTCTTGATTAAAAGAACTCCTTCGTTCCTTGTTAAATCTGCTATTGTACTTACCTTTCGTCCACCTTCCACGTGATCAACCAGTCTTCTTGGAGACTTCCGCTTGAAATGTCTGTTCTTTAACACCTCTGTCAACAATCCCCGACAATATTTTCAATTCATGGGCCTCCAACAATCCTTGGAGCTCTTCTACCTTCATCTTTATAATGTCCTTAGACTCTTCTATTCCAACTACAATGTAGTCAAACTTAGAGGATAATTTTCACAAGATTTTCTCCACCATATTTTGTTTTGTCACCATTTTCCCATAGGCTCTTATGGAATTCTGTTAGGTTTCTGTAATCGAAAACCTAATTCCCTTCTCTCGCGAATCACAACAAGAACACAAAGTAGAAGAATGAATGAAACATAATGATTTATTTGCACAATAACAGTATCGAAAGTTAATGTACAAGTATGGATGTAAGTATGGATAACTACGGGAGCCTAATCCCATTCCTCAGGCCAATGCCCTGACTATACGAGTAAAAATATATCCTCCCCCTACAGACTGATGATTATTCTATTTATAATAAGCTCTTTCCACCCAAAATCGTTAATACCGTTATGCTTTCCATTGTTCAACCAAACGTCTCTTGTTCCACCGAACGACTACTTCCCCCTCTCCCTCAGCCGTTCGACATTCACCTTATGCTCTCACTTCATTTGACCGCTCCTCCCCTGTTGCTCCCACTTCATGTGAACGATCGGTTCCTGCTGCCCCTCAACATGTGACCGATCGGTCCTTACTGCTTTTAACCGTTCGACTCCTTCCCCGTCGCCCTTAATCGTTCATTTCTTTCTTCTCACATAAACTTTCCAGGTCCTATCATTACCCTCCGCCTGAAAATTAACCTTGTCCCCAAGGTTAAACTCTGGAAATTAATCTTGTATTGCCACCGAGTCCTCCCAAGTGGCCCCATCAACTCCACCTTCCTGCCACTCAATCAATATTTGTTCAACCAGATCCTCGCCCTGTTGCTTCTGTCTTTGGTCCAATACACGTAGTGGCCAAAATGAGGGCCCCTTTGCCTGCAAGCCCTTTGGTAACTCCTTTTCCACCCTCTTTGTACCTACCCCCAGCTTTAATTGTGACACGTGGAATACAAGGTGTATCCTCGCTGTGTCTGGTAATAGTAGCCTGTAAGCCACCGTCCTACTTGCTGCACCACCTTAAATGGCTCGAAATACCTGGCCAAAAGCTTTGGATGTAGCCTTACAACCATATAAGATTGCCTATGGGGCATGATCTTCAAGTAGACCCAGTCATCAACCTTGATCTCTACTGGTTTCCTCTTGCGATTAGCATGTTTGGCCATCAAATCTTGCGCTTTCATCAAATGAAACCGGAGCTGCTGCAACGCCTCATCCCTAGTTTGCAATTCCTGTGCCACGACCTCCACTAAGGTTTCTCCTGGAGTAAACCTTGTCAATGAGGGAGGGGCTCTTCCATACACAATCTCAAATGGTGTACATCTAGCTGCCCCTTGATAATTGGTATTGTACTAGTATTCCGCTTAGGGGAGAATAGAACACCAACTCCTTGGCTGCTCATAACAGAAACATCTCAAGTATCCCTCTAGAACCAAGTACCCCTTGATAATTGGTATTGTACAAGTATCCCTCTTGTACTCATCTGGAGTTGGATCCCTTGTATTTTGAACAACTCCTTCATAAACAAGCTCAAAAATAGAGGATCTCTATCACTAACAATCGTCATTGGCACCCATGCAACCTTACCACTTCCTTCACGAAGATTTCGGCCACTCTGCGAGTTGTGTAGGGATGTATCAGGGGAATAAAATGCTCGCACTTACTCAATCGATCTACCACAATTAGCACAACATCATAACCCTGCGATTTGGGAAGCTTTATTATGAAATCCATATTAATCTCTTCCCAAATTGCTTGGGGAATCGGTAAAGGCTACAACAATCCTTGAGGTGAGGAGGTTAGATATTTGTGTTGCGGGCAGATTAGATAGTGGGCCACGAAGTCTGTAATGACTAGGCAACCCGGCGGTACGTTTGGTATACTCTAGAATGACCCCCAGTAGCAGAGTATGGAACTCAACTATTATTTTAGGTATCCATGTTGACTTTGCTGAGATAACCAATCTACCCATATAGTAGAGCCTGCCTCTTTCCATGGTATAAGCGGAGTTACACTCCGAATCCTCCTTCAAGTTTTCCTTTATCTTCCTCAATTGTTCGTCCTCCTCTACTTCCCCCAAGACCTCCTGAAAATCCTGCCAATATGTCCGAGCCACTATTCTCAACTCCTTCTCCTCCTTTGCTTATCCCCCTTCCTGGATAAGGCGTGTGCCACCCGATTTGCCGCCCCTGCCTTATACATTATTTCGAAATTGTACCCAAGGAGTTTGGCTATCCAATTCTACTAGTTCTATGTAGTAATCCTCTACTCCAGTAGATATTTCAGACTCCTCTTGTCTATATGTACCACAAATTTCTGTCCAATGAGATAGGGTCTCCAATGTTGGATAGCCAACACCAAGGCCATGAGCTCCTTTTCATAAATGGACTTGCTCAGTGTTCTTTCTGATAACGCCTTGCTAAAAAATGCAATGGGCCTTTTGTTCTGTGTTAGAACAACCCCCACTCCACCACCATAAGCATCACACTCAATATTAAACTGCTGGGTAAAATTCGGCAAGGCCAAAACTGGTGCAGTAGTGATCGTTGTCTTCAATTTCTCCATGGTTGTCCTAGCTGTTTCTGTCCATATGAAATTTCCCTTCTTCAACAGGTCAGTTAATGGACGTGCAATCTTCCCATAGTTTCGTACAAATCTTATATAGTACCCTGTCAAGCCTAGAAATCCTCTCAAGGCTTTAAGGGTCCTAAGTTCAGGCCGCCCCCCTTACAACTTCCACCTTATTCGAATCCATTTCTACTCCCTTATTAGAAATGCTATGTCCCAAATACTTTATCTGCACTTTGCCAAATTTACTCTTCTTTCTATTTGCCACCCATCCATGTTGCCTCAAGGTGCTCAAAACTTGTCCTACATGCTCCCTATGTTCTTCCTAAGTCCTACTGTAGACTAGTATATCATCAAAGAATACTAGTACAAATCTCCTCAGATATGGCTTCAACAAACTATTCATAGCACTCTAAAATGTGGCTGGGGCATTAGTAAGGCCAAATGGCATCACAAGGAACTTATAGTGTTCGTGATGCGTCTAGAAGGCTGTCTTTTGGATGTCCTCTACTCCCATTTTAATCTCGTGGTAACCCGCCTTTAAATCCACCTTTGAAAAGTATTTTGCCCCCCTCAATTCATCCAGAAGCTCCTTTATGACCGGTATGGGAAACTTGTCAGAAATGGTTGCTCTATTAAGAGCCCTATAATCTATACAGAATCTCCAACTCCCATCCTTTTTCTTGACTAGATTAACCGGGCTTGAAGAAGGACTTGTGCTAGGCCTTATTATTCTCGTCTTAAGCATCTCCTCCACCTGTTTTCCAATTTCTCCTTTTATCATATGTGGATATCTATAGGGTCTTACATTAATGGGACCCTCTCCTTCTTTCAATGGTATTTTATGCACCATTTCCCTATCTGGGGGTAGTCCTATAGGCTCTTGGAACACCACTTTATATTGTTCCACTATGCTCTCCAATTCTTCTCCTTGTGCTACTGTCAATCCTTGAGTTAATTCTTTGGTTTCTTTTCCCTCCATACGTCTTAAGCCCCTGGATTGTTACCTGCTTCACTCCTTGCCTGAAGACCATAGTTAATCTTCCCTAATCAGTAGTTACCTCTCCTAATTTCGCCAACCAATCTACTCCCAATATCACGTCTACCCGTCCTAACTCAGACAAGTAAAATTGTTCCTCTATCTCTACTTCTCCTATCTCTAGTATTACATTCCTACACAGCCCCTAGGTCCTTTTCTTCTGCCCATCTCCCAGGCTCACCTGATACTGCCTGATATCCTCCACCTCTAAGGCCAACTCCGCCACCAACCTTTGAGATATGAAGTTGTGGTTGGCGCCACTATATATCAGAAGTAGCACCGACTCCCCTTTATCTTCCCCTGAAGCTTCATCGTCCTGAATTGAGTTAATCCTCCTACATATAAAGCCAAAAGTTCCATTTGCCACTGTTCCACCTCATCCTTCGCTCCTTCATCCTCTTCGACCTCATCTTCGCCCAATATAGTCACTTTCAGGCTTCGTTCAGGGCATCTATGGCCAAGGCCGAAAGGCTCGCCACAGCGAAAACAACGACCCTCATCTTGTCGCTTCAGATACTCCTGGTAAGGAGGTTTCTCACCCCTTTTCCCCTGTTATCACTTCCTCTTGTCGCCCTTGTCTTGTCCGCCACTCCCTCAGGTGCTCCCTCTCTTTTTACTGAGCCAACACTTTTGTTTCCTCCTGACTTACCCATTCTGCTCCGGTTAGGTTCTATTCGGCCACTCGTCCCTCCACCGCCTGTGTTGCGTCCCCACAGTGATGGGGTCTTACTTCTGCTCCAACCTCTCGCTTTATTATTCCGGCGAGCTTCTTCCACATCTCTAGCAATGCGCATGATCGTCATCAATTCGCTAGGGTCGAGTATTCAAACCTGATCTCGAATCTCCTCTTGTAACCCCACAAGCAAATACCCTAACAATTGCTCCTTCGGTAACCCACTCGTTTGACCCACCAGTACCTCAAATTCATGAACGAATTTGTCCATAGTGCCAGTTTGCTTGGTCACCACCAACCGCTCGAAAACAGTACCCCTATTTCGTCCTCCGAATCGCATTACCAGCGCGTTCTTCAATCCTTCCCACGATTGGTTTCTCGCCTTCGTCCTCCATAACCGAAACAAGTACCCCGCACTCCCTTCCATACTAATGTAAGCTAAGCGGATCTTCTCTTCCTCCGAAACGCCTTGTAATTCAAAGAATTTTTCTGCGCGATTGATCCAGTTGAGCGGATCCAATCCCTCGAAAAGGAGCAACTCTACCCATTTTCGCCACCCGTCATTTCCTTCGCCGCGCTCCGCCCCTCTTCCTCCCATCTCGTCGTCGTCTCGTCCCTCGATTTCTGTTTACTAACGCTTGACTACCGTCTAACCACGTCTCCTCGCGCGCCCTTGCTCCTAGAATTCACATGACCTCTGGCAAGTCTTGCCGAATCGTCGTCGTATCTTGGCGCAGCGCTAAGTTTTCTGCCTTTATTCCATCAACCGCTATCTCCATGGCTTCTAGCTGGCTCTCCACTACATTCAATGTACTATCAATTCTTCGCTCCATTGCTTTCTTCTCCCTCAATTGGATCCGACAGGTTGGACCAATTGTTAGGTTTCTGTAATCGAAAACCTAATTCCCTTCTCTCGCGAATCACAACAAGAACACAAAGCAGAAGAATGAATGAAACGTATTGATTTATCTGCACATTAAGAGTATCGAAAGTCAATGTACAAGTATGGATGTAAGTATGGATAACTACGGGAGCCTAATCCCCCTCCTCAGGCCAATGCCCTGACTATATGAGTAAAAATATATCCTCCCCTACAAACTAACGATTATTCTATTAATAATAAGTTCTTTCCACCCAAAACCATTAATACCGTTATGCTTTCCATTTTTCAACCGAACGTCTCCTGTTCCACCAAATGACTACTTCCCCCTCTTCCTCAACCGTTTGACATTCACCTTATGCTCCCACTTCATTTGACCGCTTGTTCCCTGTTGTTCCCACTTCATGTGAACGATTGGTCCCTATTGCTCCCCCAGCATGTGATCGATCGGTCCATGCTGCTTTTAACCGTTCGGCTCCTTCCCCGTCGTCCTTAGTCGTTTGTTTCTTTCTTCTCTCATAAACTTTCTAGCTCCTATCAAATTCATTAGCAGTTAAAGCTGATTGAAGTACTTTGAAACAGATTCTTGGTCAAGCATGGATAACAGTCTTCTGAGAGACTATAACTTTACTTTCTTAGTATGCTTAGGACCTCCATATGATCTATGCAGAATATCTCAAGCCTGCTTAGTTGTCTTGGCTTTGGAAAGTTTCTCAAAGTTGACAATATCCACACACTGATGAAGAAGAAAATGTGCCTTGAAGTCATTTTTCTTGACTACAATGCCTTCTTTTATAGTTTCCAGGACTTATTGATAACCAAGAATTGCCTTCATTCTTATCACCCAGTCATAATTTTTGCCATCCATAATTGGTAGGATAGACAAAAAATTTCCTCATTCGTTCAAAGTCATGTAAGATATCAGTATTCTTTGCTCTAGATACCACTTGTTAGAAGGGAGAGGAAGAATAGAGAGATGTTTCCAAGTATACCTCAATTTTATTACTGTACAAATGGTTTTACAAGCATGACTCTATAGAGTCAACTACAACATACAATCTTTACATGAATTAGTTACAACAATGAATACATTTAAATTTGTGCATATGTGAAAGCTTGTCTTCCTCTCAATGACTTCTCCGTAGAGAACATGCTCGTCTGGTTTATTGACAAAAACTGTAGTCCTTTACAATTGTTTTCTTTTTTTATTGTACCATAGAATTTGAACTGGTTTCCGTAACATGATATCAACTATTCTTGCACGTCTATAAATGAAATTAAATGTGACTCAACGATAAACTATAAAATAAAATAATAATAAAAAAAGCGGATAAGCAACCATCATGATCATGCTACATATAACATTCAAGTCAAATCAGAAACATTAAATTTTGGAGCCTTTTTCAGCAGCTGGTATGAATAATCAATAAACTAGTGTTAGAACTTTGATTCTGGAAACTGATTCAGTGCCCGTGGAGATCTATCTATGCAGTTTGTTTGGAGTGAAAATAGCTAGCTTGTTAATATCAGCAACAACTAGTTGTGGCATTGTTGGCTGGCTTGTCCTTAAATATGTTCCTTTTACTCTTAACACCCTCTGCTAAGAGGCTAGGCGTATCCAGAATCTGATGCACACACAGAACAATAAAAAAGTTAGCCATTTTCTATGATATTAACAGTTCATAATCACGATTCATAGAATGCTTATTTGTTTCCAAGTTTCCCAAGTTATCTCTGTATACGGTGGGCATTATATATATATATATATATATATATATATATATATATATATATATATGTTACTCAGTATACCTTTAGAACAAGTTCTTCAAAGCATTGTTGTACGTTAACTCGAGTTTTAGCACTGCATTCGATAAATAGGCAACCACACTCCCGGGCAAAGTCTACTGCCTCTTTCTTGGTTACAACTCTATCACCCTCCTGAAAAGTAAATGTTATCCACATGAATGTCATGTCCTCTAACGAAGACCGTGAAAAGAAATATTTAGTTATGGTGACAGGTTCTAATATCACACACAAATTCAAGATGAAACATACATTTTGAAAAGCTCTAACACCAAGGACAACACATAAGCACTAGGTCACTGAATCTTTTTGCAATGCCTATAAATAGAAACTCGCTCTGCACATAAAAACTTGATGAAACATTCATGAAAGACTCATTTACATGCATAAGCCCTTATTCTTTCATTCTTTAAGGCTTCTACTGCTTGAGAAACTTTCTCTTAAGACAACTTGTAAAAGAGTATGCTTTCATTGTATATCCTTCATGTTTGTGTGAGGTTAGATTTTAGACAATGAGTGATTGTATTTCATATCCATTTAGATGAGTGTGAAACCTAATAAAAACAACTTTATTATTGTATAGTCACGAAAGACTCTATGTACTTAGACTGGAGAGACATTGTGTACTCACCACTAAACTCAAGGGAGTTTAGTAGATGGTCTCGAAAGACTTTATTTACTTATGTAACCCAGAAGTGACATTAGAGAATACTTGTAAACAATTGATGGTTCAGTGGAACCCTTTGCAATTTGCACCAAAGGGATGAATCAGTATATAACCAAAGTATTCATTGTATCTTTTTATTACTCATATAGTGTTTCTCTTAGTGTCTTAGTCATCTGAAAGAACATTGTAAAAACCTTTTGAGAACACTTTAAAACTTATAGACAGCCCCCTTCAGACGTCTAATTGAACCACTTGAGAAAATCTTCAACACAATGTTTCAACTCTACTTAAACCCTCATTTTAGAACTAACCTTTTCTTTGAGGTGGGAGTTGGTCGAAGAAGAGTGCCCCACTTTATGACAAATGCCCGGGAAACTATGTCCTATTAGTGTTTTCTTTGTTTTAAGTGTAATACAGTAGTAAATCTCAAGTTTGTCCGAACCTCTTCTAAATAGTGACTACGTAGCATGTCCAATGGCTAGTTTAAGTGCTTAATCTCCATTTAAAATGTAATCATATATTATTATTATTTTTTTCACAGATTGAAATCTTGAAAATCATATTGAGATTAGCTAACATCATAGATAAATGGTGGCGTTAGATAACTTAAAATTTATCTCATCATATTAAGTTCCCGATAACTATGTAACTAAAAAACTTGGCATAATAGAAGATACCTTATCCACTTTGTTTCCAACAAGCATCTTGATGCATTCCAAATTTGTTGAATAAAGTTCTATTTCCTTTGACCATATTTCAGCAAGATTCGTAAACGATTCCCGCCGAGTTACATCGTATACTGCACCAGTTTGAGAAAAATAAAAATCCAGTAAAATTTTAAAATATATCTCGAGGAAGTTCTATCTCCTTATTTCCAAATCAATGCATCATTCCTACGAACAGCTAAATTCACTTAATAAGCCGAAGCATGATATATGTAGGAAAGTTTGTTTTGTAAGCAGAGAAAAGTGAACACAAAGAAGCTTATCTTTACCCTTTGCTTTCATATGGGCACCTTCACCTTTCATTTCATCCCTAGATTAATCCTATATCGGTAGCCCCTTCTGTTAACTAAAGAGTTAAGTCGCTTATGAAAATAAATCATGTCCACTGAATTGTTTCATTTTTATAAATCACTTTTCCCAAAATTTTTAAAAAGCAAAATCAATCTAGAATTCCATTAAGGTAGGTAAAACAGACTTACTTTCATGTTTGGTGGCTTCAACAATCATTGGTTAGTATGTAAGGTGTGCATTTTTTTGCAAATTAAATATTTTTCTCTTCATTTCTTATTATGTAAGGGGCAAGGATTCAATCCAAAGGTTGCTTAAATACACTAAAAAGTCTGAAACTATTGCTAAAAAAAGACTTACTTCCAGTTCAAGCAAAAATGCCAGAGAAATTAGTTCAGATAGTGAAAGATGAATGGGTAGCAAAGCCTAACTCCAAGGGCCTGCACAGGTCAACATTTTAGACCCTTGGTAAGACATTTTAAAAGTTTATCGTAGCAGTTTATTTACAAGTTAGTAAATTTGCCCCCCTCGCAAAACAAAAATAAAAATCCAGAGCTTTATGATTCAGCTTTTGGATGCTTACAAGAAGTTGTTGAATTTTTTACTTCCTTGGTAAATCTTTGAATTTTTTATGCAAAGTGCTTTTGAGCAGCTAAAGCTTCCTTACAAATACCTAGATTTACTTGTTTGTTCTTGGTCTGATATGTTCCATGAAGATAAACTTAAAACTAAAATTGCTACCGGATATGGTCTTTTGTAAGCATGAACTTGAAAATGGACCAGCGATGATTCCTTTACTTTTTTCTCAGTTCAGAAATAACTCATTGTTCAATGTGATTTACAAAAATAAAAAATACACCAATGACCTAGATTCATTTTAAATAAATGTCCCTGATTCATTCACTGTTAGCGACTTAAACCAAGTTAACAAAAGGGTCTCTGGAGATACGAGGAGTTTGAGGACTAACCATGACAAAGTAAAAGTTGAAGACTTCAATTATAAAAGGTGTATAGTTCAAGCTGGCTGTTTACACTTTTTTCCTTTATTATTTACTGAACAATGTCTTTATCATTTATCAATGAATGCACAGTTGAGTTCTCTCAAGCAACGTGAATGCTTTTCAACTCTCACAATGATATTGAAGTGATGTTCATGCAAATTCAAAACATTTCACCCAATTAATAAATATGACTGGGAGGGAGGTGAATGAGGAGACAGAGAATTGAAACTCACCCATAATGATCCCTTGTGCCCCTCGGTAATAAGAACTCGTTAATGTTCTGAATCTCTCTTGACCAGCTGCATAATTTAATCACACCATATCATTATCCATACTTAGCACTACTATACTGAGCAAAAATTTGCAGAAACATAATCTTATAAAGTGGAACATCAATTACTAAATAAATAAACATAGGTGACCACCTGTGTCCCAAATGGCAAGCTTCAGCCTTTTTCCTTCGATGTTCAAATACTTGACCTTAAAATCAACCCCTACATTGAAAGATAAAACAAACAAGATATAAAAGCATGAACCTCGAGATCACCTTTTTTTTTTTTCAAACAATCAGAGAGCATTATGCCTAAACAAGAACAATGGTGACATTTCACACTGAATATGTAGCACTAGCAATCCTATGGCCTGTGACAATGCCAATGAGATGCTTAACCCTTGATTAAAGAAAAAAGGAACACGAGTTACGGAAATGTGCAAAAAATAAGAATAAGTATATATAAACGAACCAATTGTAGGAGAAAGGTCTTCAAAGGAATCAGAAGTGAAACTGAGGAGGAGACTACTCTTGCCAACACCCGAGTCCCCAATCATCAACAACTTAAACAAATATTCGAATTCCGGGGATGAACTTGAATCCATCGCACTGATTCAACGATCAAATAGCAATTTAAAACAAAATAAATCAAACATGCATTTGATTCTGAAACTCATTTAATCGATAAGAAAAATGTGCACTGATATCAAAATAAAGTGATTAAAAAAAGAGAGAGAAATTAGCATACCTAAGATTATTTAGAGAATCAAAGAACTGGTAGCAGAGGAATTCAGGATGCAACAATAACAAGGAAAATAAAACGGAACTTTGTCCGAATTACCGGGTCACCGTTCCACTTTTCTCTTTTGTTTCTACTCAATTCTTTCTAATCATTATCATTTGAGATTTAACTTTTGTCGCTATAACTTGCCACCGTTACCATGACAAATATTGAACAAATAATTCAAATAAGATTTAACAAAAATAAAAATAAAGAGAGAAACTAATTAATAATCAATGCATTGTTTGATAACTAGTTTTTTAACCCGTGCAACTCACGGGATATTTATGCGATGTTAATATTTGTGCTTTGTCAAAAGAAGTTTTAATTATTGATGACATATATTCAATTAATAAGAATATTTAAAAAGAAATTACTTTAATAATTTGAATATGTTTAAATGTAATAAATGATAGTAGTTTGAATAATATTACTGGTAAAATCTATTTAAATTGACAAAGATAATATTTTGACAAATATTGCATTAAAAATTTGATTTTACTAAAATGTAAGACATAAATCATAAACAACTTTGTTATTGTTATCGTTGATAGATGGTATAAAAATTCGCATTCATATTTAAACTGAGAGAATGCATAATACTTAAGGTTTAATAATTTAGAACATCTCTATTTTTGCAGGAATTTCTCAATTAGGTTCTTATATTATAAAATCTCTCAATTAGGTCCCTAAATATGAAAAGTTGAATTAATTTAGACTTAGCCGTTAATTAGGCTGGACGGCGTTAAAAATTTTGATGCGTGGCTTGGTGACATGAGCAAGTTGTTCTGAAGTGGCATACATTGATCGCTGAGTTGATTTTCTTTTAAATAAGTTGGTGGTCAGCCAGATGGTCGGCCACTCAGCCTGGTGGTCGGCCAATCGGCCTCGTGATCGGTCAATCGGTCTGGTGATCGCCCACTCAGCCTGATAGTCGGTCACTCGGTTTGAAGGTCGAGCACTTGGCCTGGTGATCGATCACTCGGCCTAGTGGTCGGTCTGGTGGTCAGCCACTCGGCCTGGTGGCCAGCCACTCGGCCTAATGGTCGACCACTCGGCCTGGTGGTCGGTCGATCACCAGGCAGAGTAGCCGACCACCAAACCGAGCACCAGGGCCGAGTGATTGAGCACTAGGCCGAGTGGCTGACCACCAGATCGACCACCAGGCCGAGTGACCGACCACCTGGCCAACCACCAACTTATTTGAAAGAAAGTCAACTCAACAACCAATGTATGCCACGTCATAACAACTTGCTCATGTCACCAAGCCACGCATCAAAATTTTTAACGTCGTCCAGCCTAATTAACGGTGAGCTCTAAATTGATTCAATTTTATACAATAAGGGACCTAATTGAGACCATTTAGAATACGAAGAGTTATTTGAGACAAACCTCCACAAATAGAGATGTTCAAAAAGATTAAACTTAATACTTACTATAAAGTGATGGTAACATAAATATAATAATTTTTAATATGATAAATGACTAATATTCCAATACCCTCACTAGTAAAAAAAGCGGATTCTGTCGCCCCATATACGCTTCGGTTATTTAGAAACCGAAGCATACAAGGTTATATACCTCGGTCCCCATCCAACCCGAGGTCCAAAAGTCATATTGCTTCAGTTAAGACAAAACTGGTGCCTATGCACCTCTGCTGCGCTGTCTGAAAAGTCTAAAAAAGGACCTGAGAAGTCTGACACGTACCTACTGTCTCGGTTTGCTACGAAACCGGTGCCTAAACCCTTCCCTATTGCTTCGTTTGGGATGAGACCGAAGCCTATACACCTTTGTTGGTCACTGAAAAGTCTGAAAGGCTCCCTACTGCCTCGGTTTGCTAGGCAACCGGTGCCTAAACCAGTTCCTATTACCTTGGGCTGCAGGGGAACCAATGCCGAAACCACTGCTACACCTACTCCAACTACTGCTATGCTTGCTCCAACTGCTACTTGATTGCTACGCCAGACCTAGGGCATCGGTTTATCTCTGAACCGAGGTCTATCAGTGACACGTTCTACACCGTTTGTGCTTTCAACTGATGTTGTATTTCAACTTATGCCTCGGTTCAAGAACTGTCGCCTATAACGAAAAGCAACCACTGTCGTTTCACCTGGCTGTACTAGTGCCTGTAATGTAATAGATGTAATAGTTAATATAGAGTATGTTTATTTCATATTTTTTAAAAATTGTTTGCGAATGTAGGTTGAGATCAACCCTTCAAATTTTAGTGAGTCATTTGGGATCAAAAAGTTATTTTGAAGTCCAAGTCTTATCACAATTGTTTGTTGAAATTGTTCCAGAAGATGTATGTAAATGATATTCTCGTATCAAAGTCAGTTTAATGTTGAAAGTTTATTAATAACAGAATAAATGTAGGTTAGTTACATCTTTACCTTTCCTTACCTCAAATCTATATTTATTGGTTTTGAAGTAAACTTTTGATTAATATTGGATTAATTTTTCTTTGAAACGATGCAATTGCTTCGATGAGGTATGTTAGTATTTATTTTGACAGTTAAGTTGAGTCTTTTGATCTTCGATTTTGAATTCTCATTTGCATTTCTGACTCCACTCGTTTCTTATTCTTCATTTTGGACACACTATCATTGCTTCTAGTTAACATTTTAAGTGTTTTTTATTTGTAAAAGTTGGAACTTTGGTATGGCAATGATATATTAGAGTATAAATTTTATGCAGATAAAAGCTTTTACTATTTTCAATGTGATTTATAAAAGCATATTACAATAGAGTTGCTTTGTTTTATAAGTTGTTGTAATAGTTGTAATGATATTTAATGGCACAAAATATGTTCAATTCGAATAAACTGTTTTTTTTATACTGGGGCAATCAATAGTTACCAGGATGTAACTATTTCAGAGATCCTAATAGTAATGTTATGAAAATTGAATTCGAAGAATCCTTGTAGTAGAGATGTTTGTTTGAGGTAAATGTTGAGATCATCAATCTTTATAAGTTGTCTCGTCCTTATTTTCTTGTCACTGCTTTTTTGGGTGACCGATTCTTTGAGTTTAGAATCTTCAGTACATAATGGGAAGAGATAGAATATCCCCATTTCATGCATTATCCATCATTGCGTTCCAGGTTTTTCCGTTGCTAAATTAACTGAAGATCATGAACTACATATAAATTACGTCACATGAAATACCTTTCATTTTAGAATGCTTTCTTTGGTTGGAATAGAAGCTACTTATGGTAAACCTGAGTCCCACTACTGAACCTGATGCTCCACCTGGATTCGAATCTCCAATGTTTCATTATTTCATGGTCAAAATGCTAAGTGCTTCTAATGTTCCAAAGTCTTTGTTAGTATTTGAAGTTGTGAAAGAAATAGTTGATGGAAGTAGATAAAATGAGGAGATAGTAGAATATGAAAATAGTAGTTTTCTTAGTTGTATTATATGTTGTCTTACATTAAATTAAATGGTAGAGTATATGAATATTTATAGATCCATAGATTATTCTAGAAAATAGTCACAACTTATGTGAAATGTTATAGATACTTACCTATGTCGAACGTTTTTATTTTTTTTCTTTCTATCTTGGGATTTTCTACAATATTCTAGAATTTTTCTTAATTTTAATACTTTTATCTTAGGATTTTCTACCTTCTTTTAAAATTTGCATTACACTTTAATACTCTTCCTTAATGCAAATTCAGTAACTTTACATAGTGTGTAATAAGTTCAAATCTTGATCTTAGCAATACCTTTGTAAAAATATCTACAATTTAGTCTTCCGTTGTCCGATTAGAGCAAATGTCTCATTGTAATCGATTCTTGGTTGTTGTGAGTAGCCTTTAGAAACCAATCTTGCCTTGTGATTTTGTATAGTTCCATCAAGATTAAGCTTTGTTTTATATATTCATTTCACTCCAATGATGTATTTTTCACAACGGTAGTATACGAGTTCCCAAGTAATATTCTTCTCAATCACTTTAATTAGCCTTGACCTATACTTCATGATGTGATGCTTCTTCAAAATAGTTAGGCTTAATCATGACCATATTGCAAATTTCGTATATGTCAACCAAAGATCTAACTCTTCTTGGAATGGATTCAGGTAAAGAATCTAGTTGTTGTTGTTGTTGTTGTTGTTGTTCTGGAGGTAGAGAAAGCATACTTGGATCTTTTGCCTTTTCTTGAATTTCTTCTTGAGATTGTTGAACTGGAACGAATATGTTGCTTTTAACAACTTTTTCTTCTTCCTAATTCCAAGAAGCATTTTCATCAACTTCAAAATCTCGACTAATGATTTTTGTTTATAGGTTGTAGACTCGATAACCTTTTAATTGTGTGTTATATCTCAAGAGTATTCTTTGTATAGTCTTGTCTTCAAGCTTGTGCCTCCTTTGATCAGGAACATGTATGTTGTAGATAGATCCAAATACTCATAGGTGTTTAGCTTATGGCTTTCTTCCACTTCAAACTTCAATAGTAGTCTTGTCTTGGACTACCTTTGTTGGACATCTGATTACAATGTAAACTGCAGTGTAGACTACTTTGTCCCAAAAAATGTTAAACATACTTTTCTCTTTTACCATTGATCTTGTCATCTCCATGATTGTGTGATTCTTTTTCTCTGACACACTGTTTTTTTTGGAGTATATTTGACTGTCAGTTGTCGCTGTATGCCTTTATCTTCACAAATTTTGTCAAACTCACAAGATATGTACCCCTTTCCATGATTACTTCTAAGTACTTCTATTTGCTTTTCATTTTGCTTCTCAACAAAGGCCTTGAATTTCTTAAATACTCCGAAGACTTCTGACTTTGCCTTTAAGAAATAGACTCATGTCATTCTAGAGAAGTCATCAATGAAGATGATGAAATACTTGTTGTTGTGATGTGAAGGTGTTTTCATAAGTCCACAAACATCGATATGAATAAACTCCAATAAGTCTTTTGCTCTTCATGCTTTGTTTGTTGAGAATGGTAATTGGTGTTGTTTGTCGAGGAGACATCCTTTGCATGATTCATTATTCTCCTTCAAGCATGGAAGATCTCTCATAATGTTTTTCTAATATAGAAGCTTTAAGGCATGTGTGTTAAAGTGAGCCATGAGTCATCAACTTCTACCTTCATGGTAATATTAATTCTAGGTTTGAAGCTTATAGGAAAACTTTTATTTCTCTTCTTTGTTTTTATTTGGCCAATTTTTATCCTTCTATTACCATAAATTTTGCATGTATCTTTCTTAAAGTGAAGAGAATATCCATTCTCCGTCATTTGACCAATACTTAAAATATTTTCTTTAAGATTGGGAACTAGTAAAACACCCTTTGATTAATTTCGTACATTTCTTTGTCTTCATCATGACAGTTCCTTTTCCTCGAGATTCCACTGTGGTGCCATTTTCCAACCAAACTTTGACATTGATAGATTTATTTTCAAATTAATTATCAATCTTCTTCCATTGCAAAATCACTCAGGTATTCAAGAAGTTCAAATTCATCAACCTTAACATTATTAACAATCATGTAAATTTAGTTGAACTAGTATACAATAGAATCTCTACATTGTTGCACATATAATTATACATATATTCTTGTGCAAAAGCAATAAGCCTCATCATTTTGAATGATATTCTCTAATTGGTCATCTTATGACTAAATGAACAACCACTTTAGCTTGAAAATGTCTTTGCAAATCTAACAATTCACCATGTTATGTTCATATCATATAATATTTAAGAAAATCATGACTTAGAAGATGCTCTATAATCTTTGTAATATGTAGTCTTTTTCCCTTCAAACATATTACACATGGATACTTGATCCTCACTCCATCATAATTGTTACAAACATTATGATACACTAAAATCATTTTAATCATGACTTCATGTACTAATGTTTTTAACATTTGGTTTAATTAATTTTAGTATCACCATTAGGATGATATTTTTAGTTTTGTCTTGTTATTGTGAATTGAATCAACTTGATCCCATCCTTTTCGAAACAAATCAATGTAGTTTCTTTCATCAAAGTGATATTAACAACATTATAATTAAGATGTGTGTCATGAGCAATGAATGATATCTAGTTGACTTATAACTAGAAGTGCCAAATGATACGAGTAGCGAATACCACATGACATGAGTAATAAATGTCATATGTCATTGTAGTAACATAGTCACCATGAATTTGATAGAAAGGATTTTATTGATTTATTTTAAAAAAAAGAACAAATTAAAACTAATAGGACAAAATTGAAAAATCATCACAGGAGAAGGATAAAAAATCTATTAAATTTTAATATAAACTAATTAAATTGTAAACATCTTTAACTCTATAATAAAATTTAATTCTATAGATCTTTTGTAATATTATAACTATAATAAAATAACATACATAACAAACAAACATGTAATTTTGGTATACTACTTTTGAGGAGGAGTGGTGGGAAGAAGAAAGAACCATGGGTTGTTAGTATGACTTTAATATGAAAGACAATAAAAACACAATGTGAGAGGGGAGAAGAGTGGAAAAAAGAATGATAATGGGTGTCACTAATGACACATAAAAGAAGAAAATGGAAGGACATGAGAATTATTGTTTGCATGAAGAAAAAAGAAAAATTGTTGGGCATGATCATCGATAACATTAATTTTTACTTTTTATTTGTGTTAAGTTTCGTGAATAAATAAACTATTTTCTAGCTTTAATCTTGTATAATTCTCAGGTTTATCTTGTTTCTGTATTGTTTTGTATTTTACTGGTGTTGTGCTTGTTTTACCTCTAGTATCTATTTGTGTGAAACAAGGGAATAATAGGAAGCAATTTTGTTAGAGAAAAACAAGCCGAAACTCAAAAAAGTGTGATTGAACAAGAAAATATGATTTTGTGGAAAATACCTACTTCAAACAACATTAGATTCATGTTCAACACTGCAAACACAAATAAATGATTCACTTGTAAGGCTGCATTGCCACTGACTATTGTCGAGGTGAGCAGAAACCACCATTAGGCATCAAGCTGAGTCATTGCACATATTTGGAAAACAAAACTTGAATTATTTAGGTTGTTGGGCGACCATATGGCTCGCCCAACAAGTTGCAAATCAGAGAGCACCTAATTTTAAGCCTCACAAAGGTTAGAATGAAGTCATTGAGAGAGAGTATCAACCCTAATATCCGAAAATGGGTATTTAATCATGTTTTATGAGAGGTTGGGGTCATTCCTCATTTCGCACAAAGAGAAACATCTTGAGTGCTTTAGAGAGGCTCTTGAAGGTTGTTACGGGTGTTGGGAAGCTTTCCCTTCTCCTCCTTAGATCTCCTTCTTCATCCATAGGGGTTTTCCCCTTTTTGGGTTGGAGAGGAAGATGAACTATGAATTGGAGGTGTGGATGCGAATGAAATGTGCAAATGGAGCTTGGAGTTGCTGCTTGGTGCCTTGGCGTTCTTCTTTTCTTTGCTTCCAATTTCTTTCTTATCTCTTCAATTTGTAAACCCTAGGTTCTCCACCATGAATGTTAAACCTATTGTTGATATTAGATATAATAAATTGAATTATTTTGTATTTTGTGATGTTAATATATATGTTTTTCCATTTCAATGTTAGTATTTTGTTTTTAATGCTTACTTCTTCTTCTTGCGCTCACCAATGGCTTTACTTGTAGTTCTTGAGGTGTTGGAAAATATTTTTTTAATCTAGAACTAAAATTAATACCTAAAATAGCTTGTATATAAGGACAATACATGATTCATTACAAGTCTTACATTTACTAACTCAATTAAATAATAAAAGTCACAAAAATACAAAGAAACTTTTTTTTAGTATTTTTATTAAACCGTTGATCTACAATAAAAATTAATATAGAGTATGTACAATTATCAAAACTAGATTTCATCCACTTCATTTCCAAACATTCACAATTATCTCAATTCTAATTTTATGTCAAAATCAAATCACAAATATACTCAAATCATATTTCTAATAATTTTTAGTCTATAATATATAACTCAATAAGTACCAATTTCTTGAATAGTAAGTGAAGTCATACATTAAGTTTATGTTAGTGATACACTTATCGTATATCAATTATATGGGAGGACATAAAAAAAACATTCACACTTATAATAATCGTCATATGTCCTTCATAAGTTGCATTTATTTACAAAATATCATTGTATATTTTTTCAATAACAATCTTCATCATCATTAGATGATAAAATACCCTTAGCCATGGCGCAAACATTTTCAAGAAGAAGCTAGAATCATCTATGCAAGGTGAAGCAAACTCTTTCTCATAGGTCATCATGGAGGTTGAAGAGTAATGTAGCTTTATTTAGGCCTTGTATTCGGCCATGTAGTGTATGTTTGATTAAGGCTTGTATTAAGGCTTAAGTAGCATAAGATTTCATTAAAGAGGATTTGCTTTTTAAAAGGTAGTCACATGGCACCCTAAGAGTGGAAAAAATTTCTTTTTGGTAGTGGCCACATGTCCCACCATTAAAAAAGATTTGCTTTTTATAGTGACCACATGACACTCTATGAATAAAGATGATTGTATTTTGTGAGTGGCCACATATCCTCTCATCATTGGAGAGACTTCGTTTTTGGCCAATGAGAGCAAAGGTGGAAGATCATGATTTTAAGGTTAGAAGGAGACACCCTTGACTTATAAATAGAGGTGTCTCCACCCTTGTATTTAATCTTGAAAATTAGTAATGTTATGCTGTGAAATTATAATCTCATTCTTCCTTGATCAATACTATAACAATCTTAGAGACTCTTCTAGTCACCTACGTCATGGAATTAGCCAAATATTTTCTTAAACCTTTAAACTACACACCATCTTCATCCTATCACTTAAATATGTGAACGTAACACCTCACTATCATCATTTCCGCATCATATCACTTCATTTCTACTTATTTCCACAACCATACCCATCATAAGACCATCTCCTTACTCATAAGACCATCTCCTTACTCTTAAGCTTTGACTCAATCTAGTTAAAGGAGGTCCTCATCTTTTATATGTATATTTAAACTATAGTCATAAGAATTGTTCTGCTTAATATATATTTAAACTAGAGTCGTCAGAATTCACAGGTAACAAACGGTGTATTCATTATGTGTAAAGATGAAAAAAGGGAGTCACGTAAAACATCGATACATCAATCCTACATGTCACCCAAAAGAAATGTAACGTGTCGGTGGCAGCTTTCGATTCCCGTGTCAATTCCACCGCACGGAACGGTGGTCTGCACCCAATTGGTACTTTAAAAACAAACTAATAAATACGCATCTTAAGATATTGATATCAGATTCATTCTAAAATTTAAAAACAGAAGTATACAAAATACTGCAACCTCTATTTCTTTGGTATTTATGGCGTTAAATTAACTATTATATAAATCAATTTTGTCCATAAAGTAAGAATGATAAAAATAAATAGAATTAAAACACCATAAATATCTTTTTCTCCATCCATTCCATTGACATGACCAGCGAAAAGGAGAAGAAGAAAAGAGGAGAAAAAGAAAAGGGTGGGAGAGCGCGAGTGACGGCCGCAGTGGGGGTTTGACACGCAGACCAGACAAAACAAAACGAACATGCAAGTATCTTTGAATTTACAACATGGTCCCACACTAACCCTACTTTAATATTTTCTTAATTTTTAATTTTCGTCTTTCTTACACCCCACCCTTCCCTGTTGTGAAACGCGGTCACCGATATGCAAATAGTAGTGCAACACGCACTTTCTTCCACCTTCACCTCAACCTATCACATCACAGAACCACCACTCTCTGCTTATTTTCTCCACACGCTACCACCACAAACTCTTCCAACGTTGACAAAATCAAAACCATCCACATCTGTTCTATTCATACCATGGAATCCGACAAAACAACCTTTGGAGCTCTGCTCCTCGCCACCTTCAAGCGACCCTCCTTGGCCCTCATGTTTCTCCTCTTCACCCTCCTCACCTTTCTCTCCCTCCACCTTCCCGCCAGGCCCGTCTGGCTCCTCGCGGGCCCCCACCCTGGGCGTCATCCCACAACATGCGCAGCCTTCTTCCGCCACTGTCCACCCAGGAAGGTCGTCATGTCCATCAAGGACTTCGGCGGCGTCGGCGACGGCACCACTTCCAACACTGAATCGTTCCGGAGGGCAATTAAGTACATGCAGCGTTTCCAGAACCGCGGAGGGGGCCAGCTGAATATCCCCGCCGGAACCTGGCTAACGGGCAGCTTCAATCTCACGAGTAATTTCACGCTTTTTCTTGAACACGGTGCCGTTATTCTCGGTTCACAGGTCTCTAATTTTTTTTTTTATTTCGTTTGTTTTGTTCTTGTATTCCCTTTAGGTTGTGGTTCACTAGTAGTTTATGAATTAAATTGTTTCGTTTCAATAAAGATTGATCATAACCGGCTTTATTGAGGAGGAATATGCGCTTGGGTTCTGCTCGTTGTTTTTCATTTGTCTTTTTCTTTTTTCCGTTTTATGAAAAAGATTAGAATAAATAACTTCCTCTTAAAAGTCACCTTCTTTATTTTAATTTTTTTTATCGGAAATTGTTGTTTTTCTTCAGAAAAGAGGTGAAAAATTGCTTTTTGACTTCTGTGGCGACAAATGGTACAATTAGCAACCACATGGTACCGATCGAATCATGCTTGATTGGTGACTTTTTTATTGTGGCTTAGTTGGTAATCAATGCCTTGACGTTGATTATGCTTCTGAGAAATGATTAGGGTACTGTTTTGTTCATTCATTAATTTAAATTTTGATCCACAGGACCCGAAAGAATGGCCAATAATTGAGGCATTGCCATCTTATGGAAGAGGTAGAGAGAGGCTTGGAGGAAGGCATATTAGCCTTATTCATGGAAATGGCGTTAGCAATGTTGTTATTACAGGTAAAACATGAGGGCTTTTTTCTTTTTCTTCAATTCATTTGGTTCAACGACAAACTAATCCAGGAAATGTCAGAAAAATGTTAGAAAAACATTATGGGGGAAAATGTCAATTTGGATTAATTATAGTAGGTCTGTGGGACTCCACAGCCTACCCCAGACAGCGTTAGATTACATATTTGACTGCTATTTTTTACATTTCAACGCAGTTGGTGATTCCATTAGAAAGGAAAAAGACGAGATTATAATTCAACTTTGCTATACTTGTACGCCACCGTTAAATAATTGAGTATGCGGTTCACATATTGTAGGCATGCATTTTATTAGACATATCTGGCTTTGTAGGACAAAATGGGACAGTTGATGGTCAAGGAAAAATGTGGTGGGAACTTTGGTGGAACAGAACATTGGAGCATACAAGAGGGCACCTCCTTGAACTAATGAACTCTGATAATATTCTCATATCAAACCTCACCTTTCGAAATTCTCCTTTTTGGACCATCCATCCTGTTTATTGCAGGTTTGATCATTTTGGCTATTCTCACTTCTGTGAGTATGTCTGTTTCACAATTTACAAAATCACTCCATGGAATGTCAACTTGGAAATTTAATATCTTCATGTTTCAAATAATCTTTGATTTTTTTTTCTTAGTATTTTTCAAACCGAAAAAGTAGTAATACCATATTTTACTTTTTATTCGCGTGAAAATTTAAAAAAGTTTTCTATTTGGGAGGCTCTTAATCCTTAGTTAAGTTCAATTTGTTAGGTGTCTTTTTCTATTTTTGCGCAATTATATTCTTTGTAATTACAGTTGTAGGAACATTGAAGAAACAAGGGCCTTTTTATTTCTAGGCAAATTTGCTGCAGTAATTAGGAAAATAGGCTAATTTTAAAAAAATTATGAGAATAGATAAGTCATACAATTTAAATGGAGAAGTAATGTACCTCTACACGACTTTTGTTGTTTTGACTGTGTTGAAATAGAAAATTGTTAGTCCTCCAACGATTTCATTTGTGATGTAATCAATTATCATGAATATGTAATGGATTATAAGATTATATTGAAGTCGTCGGGGGTTGACGACTTTAAATCTCAATAGAAACTCGTTTTGAGGCAAGACAACTTCTAATTTTAGTTGCATGAGTTAGTCAAGCCAGCCTTGTAGCTATGCTTCATTAAAAAAAATTTGCTAGCCCGTCTAAGGTCTAATACAACTCAGTCAAGGTTTGATACAGTTCGGTCAAGGTTTGATACAACTCCGCCAAGATCTGAAACAACCCAAACAATCCATTTCAGCCCTTTTCAGTCCGGGATTGGTCTGACAACCTGTCATCAACATGATTTTATGTATAAGATAAAAAATTTCAATTTGTTTCCATGTAATATTAGACTTTTGATGACAGAGAAAACAATAGGAGGGTATTAGTGGGCCGTGACAGGTTGTTAAGGTTTCGGCCGAGCTCCATCAAACTTTGGCCGAGTTGTATCAAACCTTGGTGAGACTATTGGACAATGTTGATATGAAATGTCGGGTTTAATTACTGAGATTGAAATGCCAAGTTAGACTGACCTGACTGACCCGTAAGACTGTAATTAGAAGTCATCTTGCCTCAAAACAACGTTATGTTGAGATTGAAAGTCGTCAAACCCCCCAACAACTTCATTGTAATGTTCTAATCTGTTGTAATCGATGAATCACATTGAAGTCATTGGACACTGATGACGGTCAATTTCAAAGTGGTCAAAACAAAAGTTGCATGAGGTACATGGCTTCTCTATTTAAAGTTGTGGAAATGTACGACTTGTCTATTCTCGTAACTTTTTCCAAATTTACCTATTGCCGTAATTACTACACTAAAATTGTCTAGATATGTAAAATAACCAAGAAACAGGGTTCAGTTAACAATTGTATGTTTTTAGCTTTTTTAACCACAACAACTTAATGAGATTGTATAATCTGCCGCGTTTTCTTTCAGAAATGTTGTGATCAAAGAGATGACAATCTTGGCTCCCCTTAATGCTCCAAATACTGATGGCATAGACCCAGGTATGTCTTATTCCACTGTTACTCTTTATTCTCTTTTCTTCCATTCTGTTCTCCTGCAATGAGCACTGGTAGAGTCAAACTACCTTGCTAATGAATTTCCTTTCTGATAATACAGATTCAAGTTCCAATGTATGTATTGAAGATAACTACATAGAAAGTGGGGATGATCTTGTTGCCATTAAGAGTGGTTGGGATCAATATGGAATCAACGTGGCCCATCCTTCCACAAATATTGTAGTGAGGAGAATATCAGGCACTACTCCCACTTGTTCTGGAGTAGGCATAGGTAGTGAAATGTCTGGTGGAATTTCAAATATCACAATTGAGAATTTGCATGTGTGGGATTCTGCAGCTGGTGTTCGGATAAAATCTGACAAGGGCAGAGGAGGCTATGTAGCTAATGTTTCTATAAGTGACATAAGAATGGAGAGAGTGAAGATACCCATTAGGTTCAGTAGAGGTTCAAATGACCATCCTGATGATGGGTGGGATCCAAAAGCTATTCCTAGATTCAAAGATATTTTGATCAGTAATGTGGTCAGTATAAATGCAACAAAAGCCCCAGTTTTGGAAGGTGTAGAGGGTTCATCATTTGAAGGCTTATGCTTCAAAAACATTACCCTGCATGGTGTTGCTTTATCCAGAAGATGGCGTTGTGAATATGTTTCTGGTTTTGCCACCGAGGTTTTCCCTGTTCCTTGTCTCGAGTTGCAGAACAATAGCTATTCATCCTGGTGTTCACCTTCCTGATAGTTAGTTCCAAGTTCCAACAGTGGAAAAAAGAAGGTTTTTTAATTCACTCACATTATGATTTGGTTAAGCAGTTTTGAGTCTTGCTTAAGTATATTGTTTTTGTGAGGCACAAATATTGAGTTGAACATTGAAGCCTGAATTAAGGTGAAAATTACCTTCTTTTTGGGTGGTAAGGTTTGACGCCATTGGAAGGTGCAGAGTATTATTTGATTGACTTTGTGTACTCCTCTTTGACCTTGGTTGGTGGTGGCTACATATCTTGGAGTAGAACTTGGTTTGCTTAGCGGTGAAACAAGTGGTTCATTCTTGTATTTTTCTCAAGGATGTATTTTCTTTAAAACTTTTTGTTACAGTTTGTATAGGAAGATTATTCTTGGTAGAGTCCTAAAGTTGAATACAGAGCGAATTCAATACACACTGTAGAAAACAATTTTGAATCAGATCAAGCCTTTTAATTTCCTTTATTAATTCGTACTATGCCAAAATCATTATTTTACTATATCCTAGGTTGTTTTTAAGTGTTTCAACTTGTATAGTAGGATAACACGGCACTAGGATTTAGCATATTGTCAGAAAATTATTGTACTATCATTTATATGTGCACAGATATTTAACTGCAATAGAAAAATATTTAGTTAATCCAGGATCTTTGAGTTGTGCGAGATGAGTATCTACAATTTATTATTTATATAAGTAATGTTCCACACTTCAATGCATTTTCTTTAATTTTAAAAACTATACTTTTATCTGTAATTCTTACCGTTCATAGCATATGGCTTAGATTTTTCCTTTCCCCCTGGAAAGTTAGATTTCCAAAAAGATTTGAAAATAGTTATTCTTTAAAATTAGACACAATTCAAAAACCCTAATTTTCAGATCTGTCAAAAGTACCCTCTAGTTTGTCATTACTATTTATTAATTGCATGTTGTTTTTTTAATAATTATCTTCTTGTAAGTATATGTCCTAAAACAATTTTTAAATTCCATGTACAGACACATTAACATTTTAGTCAACAAAATAAAGTAAAATGTAATGAATTTTATCTTTAAATAACTACATATTGCAATATATAATGACTATGTAAAAGGAAAACAAAATTGAATTTTAAAAGAAAGAAATTAATCAGGGGCTGTCAAAATTTGTTATATCGGTGTTTTTATTTGAATAGAATATAGAAGAGAAAACCATGACACAATGTTTCTGTCATAACATAATACTATTTTAATATGTAAGTAATGTGTGATGACAAACGATTTTTCTACTGCAAGGGTGCAGTTTTTACGTTTTTATAATAAATTACGTAAATAAACAGAGGTCCAAATTATTACAATTATAGGTAAGTCGTGCAATGACGATTTTATATGAAAAAGTCATTTTCGAAACGAGTTCGTAGAAGTGATACGATTAAATCATTTACATTTTTTTCTTATTAGAAGTCATATAGGATTAGCGACTTCTGTATATGGATTTCAATTTAATCTTTTGGAATTGGAAATTGTTATAGGGTGACGAATTCAAATTAAAAGTCATAGTAATTTCAATTAGCAGTTTTATGAAATTTAATTTCGGTATGAGTTGAAAATTTTATTTGTTTTATCTATAAAAAAAATACAATACAAAATAGAAGTGAATACGATTAAATCATTTACTTTCTTATTAAAAATCATATAAGATTAGCGACTTCTGTTGGTCAATCTCAATTAAGTCATCGTTTTATTTTCGATTTTAATTAGGTTCATAAATTAATAAAATTGAACCAACTAAGTTTTCATTGTTACATTATGTGAAATTTTTATTTAAATAAAAGAATTATGACATGGTAAAATTGAAAAGCGAATAAAAGATTTGAAAATCAGTAGACGTTCTTTGGAAAAGCTTGAAGGGTGACCGACTCGGTGTTTATCTCTTATAGATTCCTCCGCAAACTCAGTGTTTCTGGTTTCCAAGCTGTTGTTGTTATTGCTGCCATCGAAAAACCCAAACCATTATCAGATTTATCATCTCCTTATAAGAACAATTTCTATTTCTATCTTCCATATTCAATCCCTGCATCAATATCTTTATAATCTAAAAAGAACCTCCATGTCCATCATTATTTAAATCTAACCAAGGCCAATCCTTTTAAGTTGGACATCCTTAAACCCTGCCTTTTGAAACCAGTCAATATACTCCTCCTCCTTGGGAAAGAGCATCGACAAATCTACAAAGAAACGAGACAACCAAAATGTTGGGTACACAGGACCAATTACACACGCCTTGCCTCCAAGTTTCAAAACTCTGTAAGCTTCCTTGATGCCTCGCTGCGGATCCGGCCACTGCTCAATACTGAGAAACAAAAGCACGCAAATCACCTCTTTTACAGCTAACCAGTATTGGAAATACAATGAGAAGTAAAAATCACATTAGGAATGTGGAAGCTATAACTCTTTGCTTCTTAAAATCACATCCCAAAACATGAGAAATCACATCTGAGACGAGGAACCAAACACAATAATATACATCTATATACACATAAAATAACCAAAATGTAAATTAACTTCCAATCTAGGTGACTGAATGAAAACTTGCACACAATATCATCATATAAGAACAAATTAAAACAACATAGACAAGACACGTCGGGCCCCTCCAACGAACGTTTAAGAGACTGAAGCAATTAACTCTTCAACTACCCTGTCAGCCGCTTAAACGTCCGTTGTGGAGGGGTCTCGACGTCTATAATATTATACCGGGGCTCCTCCAACGAACGTTTAAGAGGCTGAAACAATTAAATCTTCAACTACCATGTTAGCCGCTTAAACGTCCGTTGTGGAGGGTCCCGACGTCTATATTATAGACGTCGGGGTCCCTCCACATCAGACGTTTAAGAGGCTGAAATAATTAACTCTTCAACTACCTGTCAGCCGTTTAAACGTTCATTGTGGAGGGACCCTGACGTCTATAATATTATATACGTCGGGACCCCTCCACAACAGACGTCTACAATCAAACTTATTTATAAAAATGTCACTGATCAATTATTTATGTTGGTGTTTTCATGGATGGTCTATTAGGTAACTGATAAGTGCCAAGAATTGCATATCCTAAGCACTTATTTTAATCTCCTTTGATGCATTATGGAGTAAAATCTCATGAAAAGTTGTATAATATGTATATATTGTTGATTTTGTATCAGTTTGAGTGTTTTTGTATGTTTATTTTGCAGTTAAATAAGGATTGGAGAAGAAAATAAAGAGTCACTATTCACGCGTTGACCGGCACTATTCATCCGTTGACTTTACTGTTCACGCGTTGACTTTACTGTTTGACTCGCCCAGCGAGTTGACTCTGCTCGCCCAGCGAGCCAGCTCGCCCAGCGAGCGTACGTTCGTCGCCCAGCGAAAAATCACTTAAGGTTCTTTCTTTAAAAACGCGATCCAGAGGCAGAAACCAGGCAGTTCTGGAGGGGAGGAGACCAGAGGACGCTGCAGAGCTCGTTTTGGGTGCTTCCAAGGTGGAAAATCACCAATTTCCACCGTCCAATCCATGCTTTATCGCTTCTATGATGTATATGTGTAGCTAGAACTCCATTTCACTGGGGTTGAGAGTACATTTCTGAAACTCTTTGTAATTTCTATATTAATGCATGATCTTGTATGAATTTTGTGTTCTATCTTTATTATTCATGCTTTTGATGGGAATCTGAGCTATTTGAACGGTTAAATCATTGAGAAATGTATGAGACCACGGACCTAGGATAGAACTGCTAATGGATTTCGAGTCCTAGACATAGGAGGAAATTCTTAGTCATCTGTGACATTGCGATTAAGGCAAATCTGATAACTGAATTATCTAAGAGATTAGGATTTAGTTTGAATGATTCTGAACGGTCATCTGAGAGATCAGGACTGCATGCGCCTAGGATGTTGATGCTTAATTTTGAGGAATTGTGTTAGTAGAAAAAATTACTTGAGTGATGAACTTGAAAATCAACCCCAGTGAACTTTAATTCATCTGCTTTTACCACTTTAATTTCATCTGTATGCAAATCTCACTTTTGTTGTAAAATTAATCGCTAAATTAATAAACTTTTATCATTCTGTGAATCAAAACAAATCTCTTGGGAAAACGATTTCCGGACTTACCGGTTTATTACTTGTACGATTCGGTACACTTGCCGAGATCTCAACAAGTTTTTGGCGCCGTTGCCGGGGATTTGTTTTTGTTTTCGTTGATTGTTTGTTGTTTATCTGGTTTAGTTGATTTTAGCTATCTGTTGTTTAAGTATTTATTGTGATTGTATTTGAATTCTTGTGCATAATTGTTATCATTTGTAGAAATTGTTTTGTTTTGGATTATTTCCTTTTAGTTTGTGTTTTGTATGAGAAGCAGAGAACAGGTTGAAAATCTACTTTTTGATCCGGAAATTGAAAGAACTGCTCGAAGGAACAACAGCAGAAGAAGGAGACAAAGTAGAGAATTCAGAGAAGCCTCTGCTATTTCTGAAGAAATTCTGGACTCATCATCTGGTCAAGAAAAAGAAGAAATGGAAGATAATCGTACTGGAGAAGGTTCTGGGCAAGGAAGACGTACTCTTGCAGATTATAATACTTTCTCAGGACCTCTGCACTTCAATAGTATTGCAAGACCAGTGGTGAATGCTGCCAATATGGAGATGAAGCCAGCTCTTATTCATCTGGTGCAGAACAATCAGTTTCATGGATTATCCCACGAGAATCCATACACTCACTTGGCTACTTTCATGGAGATCTGTAATACAGTGAGGATTCACCAGGTTCCAGATGAAGCAATCCGACTCAGTTTATTTCCATTTTCATTGGCTGGTAATGCAAAAATGTGGCTGAATTCTTTTCCAGAGAATAGTCTGACTATCTGGGATGATGTGGTTGCTAAATTCCTGAACAAGTTCTTCCCTCAGTCCAAAGTCAATAAGGGAAAGCAGGAGATCTCTTCTTTCCAACAGGATGCTGATGAGACTCTAGGTCAAGCATGGGATAGATTCAAAGGCCTATTGAGAAAAACCCCTACTCATGGATTTGATGAGCCTACAATGCTAAATCTTTTTCTTGGAGGGCTGAAATATCAAACAAAGTTAATGTTAGATGCATCAGCTGGAGGTAATATCAGATGGAAGACACCTGGCGAAGCACATGATCTGATTGAAAACATGGCTGCTAATGATAATGAAGTTCAGAGTGAAAGAACTCAATTTCAACAAAAAGGTATTCTTCAACTTCAATCTCAAGATGCTTTACTAGCTCAGAACAAGATTATGACTCAGCAACTTGAGACATTAATGAAAAAGTTATCTCAGCTGCCTAAAGAATTGCAGAATGTTTCTCAAACTCAACATCAGATGGTTCAGAGTTGTCAATTGTGCGGAGGAAATCATAATAATGGTCAATGTGTAGTGCAAAGCATGTCTCATGAAGAAGTACATTATATGGGAAATCAAGGTCAAAGTTTTAATCAAGGATGGAGACCTCATCCGAGTATGGGACAAGCTGTTCCATTCAACAGACCACCTCTACAGAACTTTTAGCAACAACCTTCTCTGACAGAAAGAACTTCAAAACTGGAAGAAACTCTTCAGCAGTTTATGCAGGTATCAATTTCTAACCATAAAAATACAGAAGCCTCACTTAGGAATTTGGAGATTCAGGTGGGTCAATTAGCTAAGAAGTTGGAAGAAAAACCAGAGAAGGACTTTGGAGCAAACACTGAAGTAAATCCAAAGGAAGAATGCAATGTTATTACTACAAGATCAAGAAGAATTCTGGAAGAAAGAGAGAATGAGAAAAAAGTGAGCGAAGAAAAAGATGAGATGAGTAAACAGGGAGATGAAGAAGAAGAGAAAGAGGATAGAGAAAGTAAAAAAGAGAGAGAGGGAGAGAAAAGGAAAGAACAGATGTATGAGAAACCTCTACCTTATCCAAAGGTTTTCTCTAGAAACGAGAAGGAAAAACAGTTCAGGAGTTTCATTGATATTTTCAAGAAGCTGGAAATCAAGATGCCCTTCTCAGAAGCACTGAAACAAATACCTGCTTACTCAAAATTCATGAAAGATTTGCTCACAAAGAAGAGAAAGTATATTGAGGAAGAAACTATAGAAGTATAGGGCCAGTGCAGTGCTATCATTCAAAAGTTGCTTCCACCAAAGTTTAAAGATCCAGGCAGTTTTACAATTCCATGCACCATTGGTAAACTGGCTATTGGGAAAGCGTTAATTGATCTTGAAGCCAGCATCAATCTTATGCCTCTGTCAATGTTTAAGAAGATTGGAGAATTAGAGTTGAAGCCCACACGCATGACTCTACAATTGGCAGACAGATCGATCAAATATCCGCATGGAGTAGTAGAAGATGTTCTGGTAAAGGTAGACAAATTCCTATTTCCAGTGGATTTTGTTGTCATGGAGATGGAAGAGGATAAAGAAATTCCTTTGATTTTGGGAAGACCATTCATGAAGACTGCTCGAGTATTGATTGATGTTGATGATGGAAAGCTTAAATTGAGAGTTGAGAATGAAGAAGTAAATTTTAATGTTTTTGAAGCAATGTCTCACCCAAATGATGAAGATACATGCTTTCAAACTGATGAGCTTGAGGAAGTCTGCATGATGGCACAGAAGACGATGCACATATCATCACCTCTTGAAAGAACTCTTGTTGATGCTTGTGAATTTTTACTTGTAGATGAAGAGAAGTTAATTGATGAATGTATACAGAGTCTAGATGCTTTGAAGGAGATTCCATCTGATCAAAAAGAGATAAAAGAAAAGAAGCTGGACTTGAAGTTGCTACTTTCACATTTGAAGTATGCTTTTCTTGACAAAGATGACAATAAACCTGTGATCATCAGCAATGCTTTATCCACTCTGGAGGGAGAAAAGTTAACTGAATTCTTGAAAGTGGACAAAGGAGCTGTAGGTTGGTCAAATTCTGATCTGAAAGGAATAAGTCCTTCTTCTTATTCCATGCATATAATATTCATGAAGGATGATTTCAAACCATTGGTTCAACCACAGAGAGCTTCTTAGTGTCAAGCTAAAGACGTTAAACAAGCGCTTACTGGGAGGCAACCCAGCTTTCTAACTCTATCTATTTTTGTTTTCAGTTCTTTTGGTTGTGTGGATTGAATCTGAATCTGTTGGTTGTGTGGATTGAATTATGTTTCTGCAATGATTTGATTGTGAAATGTGTGTTTGAAGTTTGAATTTGAATTTTGAATTTTGTCCATGATAACTGGCATGATTGTGAGATTGTTATTGCAGAATCTGAGTTTTAGAACTTGTGTTATGATTATATATGATTTGTTCTTGAATCTGATTGATTGTGACCCAGAAGTTGAATATCTGAGTGTACTGAGAAAGCTTTGAAAGCAAGTGAGAAGTTGTTATTGCTATGAAATTGGTTTTTGCATAATTCTTATTGATACAGATGCATTCTGGTTTAGAAATGAGAAAGGCAGTTTTGTTTGATGAAATTAGCTACTTGGCCAGATGACTACCCATATGTGAATATTCATCCTTTGTTATCCTGTTTGAGCCTTATATATATTTGTTGTGAACCCTGAGCTTCTTACAGAAAAATCTACCTTATCCAACACTCTAGGAGAAGAGAACAAGAAACATATTTGTCAAGATGATAGGTAGAAATTAAGTTTGGGGGAAATCATAATCAGTTGAATCTTAAACTGATAAAAAAAAAAGGGGTTATTGTATCATGTAAATATGATAAAGTATCAAAGTTAGAGAAAAATTCAAAAAAAAAAATGTGTTATGTGATGAATGAAGAGGTAGTTGATGAATAAAGTTTCAATGTTGTTATGTTCTTGTTCTCCTCTTCTTTAGTGTTGTTTTGTTTCCCTGTAAAACCATGTTTCTTCTAGCCAAGCCAAGTTATAACCTGAGAAAGTCCTTTTGATTTAAATCAGAATGTTTGATGTGTATATGAGATGACTTGCAAAAGTTGATGAAGTAGTTGATAACACTTTGAGCGTGAATTTGAGTGTAAACACTTGCAGGTTGAGGTAAACACTGATTGAGCACATTTGTACTTTTCTCTTTCTGGTTGTCTTATCATTTCGGATTCAAGAACTTGTTAATATAGAAGTTATAACATTTGATCTGAATATTTGGAGGTGTAGGTACAATCCTTACTTTTGTGACAGAGATTATGTGATGGAATACTAACTGATTTTTTGTGTTCGTTTTTCTGTTGATATTGCTTTTCATGAGGACATGAAAAAGTTCAAGTTTGGGGGTGTGATAAGTGCCAAGAATTGCATATCCTAAGCACTTATTTTAATCTCCTTTGATGCATTATGGAGTAAAATCTCATGAAAAGTTGTATAATATGTATATATTGTTGATTTTGTATCAGTTTGAGTGTTTTTGTGTGTTTATTTTGCAGTTAAATAAGGATTGGAGAAGAAAATAAAGAGTCACTATTCACGCGTTGATCGGCACTATTCATCCGTTGACTTTACTGTTCACGCGTTGACTTTACTGTTTGACTCGCCCAGCGAGTTGACTCTGCTCGCCCAGCGAGCCAGCTCGCCCAGCGAGCGTACGTTCGTCGCCCAGCGAAAAATCACTTAAGGTTCTTTCTTTAAAAACGCGATCCAGAGGCAGAAACCAGGCAGTTCTGGAGGGGAGGAGACCAGAGGACGCTGCAGAGCTCGTTTTGGGTGCTTCCAAGGTGGAAAATCACCAATTTCCACCGTCCAATCCATGCTTTATCGCTTCTATGATGTATATGTGTAGCTAGAACTCCATTTCACTGGGGTTGAGAGTACATTTCTGAAACTCTTTGTAATTTCTATATTAATGCATGATCTTGTATGAATTTTGTGTTCTATCTTTATTATTCATGCTTTTGATGGGAATCTGAGCTATTTGAATGGTTAAATCATTGAGAAATGTATGAGACCGCGGACCTAGGATAGAACTGCTAATGGATTTCGAGTCCTAGACATAGGAGGAAATTCTTAGTCATCTGTGACATTGCGATTAAGGCAAATCTGATAACTGAATTATCTAAGAGATTAGGATTTAGTTTGAATGATTCTGAACGGTCATCTGAGAGATCAGGACTGCATGCGCCTAGGATGTTGATGCTTAATTTTGAGGAATTGTGTTAGTAGAAAAAATTACTTGAGTGATGAACTTGAAAATCAACCCCAGTGAACTTTAATTCATCTGCTTTTACCACTTTAATTTCATCTGTATGCAAATCTCACTTTTGTTGTAAAATTAATCGCTAAATTAGTAAACTTTTATCATTCTGTGAATCAAAACAAATCTCTTGGGAAAACGATTTCCGGACTTACCGGTTTATTACTTGTACGATTCGGTACACTTGCCGAGGTCTCAACAGTAACGTGAAAGGCAAATTTTGCATTAGTGTATTTTTTTAAAAAAAAAAATTGTATGTTATTTTGTGTATTTTTTCTCTGATTTTGCTTTTACATTGACATGACTCCTTTATTTTGAACCGTAGGCACTTTGAGTGGTATTTTTTTATTGTTTCATCTGTCGCTCTTGCTCACCCTTTATTATTAATTTTTTTAATCATTTATGTTTAAACTGAAGTTGAATTTTATCCACTTTATGAAGTGTTGATGTTTTTCATTTACTTTTATATGCTTAATCTGAAGTATATTGTTATCCACTATTCCTTAATTTGACTTTTTCGTTCTGAAGTTGATGTTTTTTATTTACTTCTATGTTAATCTGAAGTTTACTGTTATCCATTGTTTGTTAATTTGAATTCTTTATTAATTGCTTATTAATGTGACTTCTTCATTTAGAAGTTTGTTTTTTATTTACTTTAATGGTTGAACTAAGGTTGTAAGATATCCATCGTTTATTCATATTATTAATTCTGGCCCAGCACTGTTGCACTTTGTATGTGGCCCAGCCCATATTGGTTTGCCACTTACGGGTTTTAGGACAAAGCACTGATGCCACGCAATCAGTGTTATATGCGCGATGAGAGAGTGAAAAGAGAGAGGGCAGAGCTTCTTGAAGGTTCCAGGAGAAGCAGAAGCAAGCGATGGAGTCTGCGTAAACTGGGCGTCGCAGAGGCTGCTTTGGGCGACGGCGTAGAAGAGAAAAAGGAGGAGCACAACGTAAGAGGCAAGAAAAATCCCTTCTTCCTTTATTCTGTAATTACTTTGAGTGTTCTTACAAAAATGATAGTTCACTAGTTTCTGTATTCTAATCATCTTCTGAAAACAAAGAGGAGAGCTCTATTTATAGAGCTCTGTCAAACTAACAACTAAACTCCTAACAGAAAAACCTAGAATAACAGAAAATGGTTACTGTCTTTATGACAGTAAGGAATTATTTTCAAACCTAATACATATGACTTCGGCATTTTTTAAGTTTATGTTATTTTCCGGATTGAGGTTAAGTCTTTTTACATAAATAATTTTTGAATTTCAAGCTTAGGTCATATTTTAATTCTTTAATTTTTCCACTATTTGGTCTATTAGGATGTTACATGCAAAAAACATTCTAATGTTAAAGTCAGTGTTTGTTTAAATATCTTGATAATAATTGCGTAAAAAATTAACTAACTACCAGAATATCAAATCTGTATTTATAAACTTTTTTAGAATGAGCTTGTAATTATTACTGGCTCAATTACGACCCATATACTAATGACCTAACTTATGGTTAACGTAATAATTCTTATTTACTAATCTTGTTCGTGATTCAACACCGATCGTTTCGTTGTTGGATTGAAGACTCTGTTGATAGTCCATCGCTCGATTCATGACTGACTGGACGATCATACGATACAATCATAATTCTTTTTGTTAGAAAGGACGGGGAGGGGGGAGGGGCGTGAATTGAATTTCAAAAACGTTTTAAATCTTTAAAGATTTTCTATGATTTAAAGATTTTCTAGATATGTTGGGCTAAGAAACAAAGAAGTGAGGGATATGGGGACAACTTTATGTTAGGAGAAAAAGTAAGGGAGTTGAGATGGACACATATTAATTAGGGTGATAGAAATTGGAGGATCTTAGAAGATTTCCCTTTTTGCGAGGTTTCCATTTTTGCCTTTATAGTGTTAGAGGAGTGTGTGTGTGGACATTCTGTTTTTTGACAAAATCAATAGTGGATTGTACCCTTTGGGTCTCTTGAGAAGCCTAGCTCTAGACAATAGGTTTATTCCTTCAATGAAACAAGATCAATGATCATTTCTTTATTCTCTTTTCTTCTTATTTCATTACTTATTCCTATGGTTTTCTATCATTTTTGGTCTAACATGCCGGATATTTCATTTGAGGGGTGAATGGTTATCACTCGAGCAGAAAGCAGAAAGCAAGGAGAACCAATGGTTTCAGGAACTATGGATGATCGAGTAGGGTATGTGGAAGAAGAAGTTACTTGAGTGAAAGCGATCATGGAAGAGTTTCATTTACAAGCATCTTAGAATCATTCAGCACTAGAAGAAATGAGAAAAAAAGCTGCAGAAAATGAAACAAAAATAATGGAGTTGATGACAAGGAGTTTTGGGAAGAGGATTAAGGAAGAGGGTGAAGGGTCGATGGAAAACAAAAAAATAGAGCCCAAGGAAAACACAAAGGCTGGAGCGAGTTTGATACCCTTAGAAGGAGATGCTCTGGCAAAGTTTCGACAATCGGTAAAAAGGATTGAGTTACCAACGTTCAATGTCGATGATGTTGTTGGGTGAATTTCGAGAGCGGAGATTTACTTCAAGGTTCGGGACCAACAAGATGGTGAAAGTGAGCCGGACTCATTTGTGTATGGAAGGAGGGACAATCCACTTTTTCAACTTTTTGTTAAAAGATTACGATGTTTTGTCATGGGGTAATTTGAAGAAATAGTTGCTTGAACGTTACGGAGGAATGAGGGAAGGGAGCGTACATGATCAGTTGACGACGTTAAAGCAAACACGGAGCATGGATGAGTATATTCGACGATTCAAATGTTTGATCACTTAAATTCTAAAACTCCATGATGAGCAATACTTCTCTTACTTTACCCATGGGCTACGGGAGGAGGTTCAGGTTAAGGTGTGAAGCTTACATATTGCGAATCCTCTAACCAGAGGATGTTTGATGAATGTTACTTGTGCCATTGACTTGGAAGTTTCAAGGCGAAACAAAGGGTAACAGAGGCGAAGTGAAGTGCATGTAATAGGAGGTGATAATTTAGGTCACAAAACCAAATCCAAGAAAATGGAACAAGTGGGTTAAAAAGGGTATGGAGCTAATGGATGGAGTAATGGGCCAGGCCTAAACTGGAAGGGTGGTGCAAATGACAAGGTGTCATGGGGAGAACATGAGAGGGGCGTGCATCACTTATCTTATCAAGATTTGGTGGATAGGAAAAAGAAAGGGTTGTGTTTCAAGTGTGGTACGCCATATGGGCCAACTCATCAATGTCCAATTAAACAATTGAGGGACATAGTGGCTGAGAAGGAGATTCAGGTTGAGTTTGAAGATGAAGAAGAAGCCTTAGAGAGCGACGACAAGGGTGAAACAGGGGAAGTTGATGGAGTTTACAGTGCCATCAATCTATTCGTGCTAGAGAAAGAGACTCAAGACACACCCAAAACGATGAAACTAAAATGAATGATCAAAGGAGTATCTCTCCTCATTCTAATAAATTTAGAAGTATCTCATAACTTCGTTTCGCAAAGGTTAGTGAAAGCAATGGGATGGGGATGGAAGAACGTGCAGAGGATGCATATATTGTCGAGGGTTGAAGATTGTTTTGGAGACAGGGGAGTTCGTAGTGGATGCGCTTTTATCCGAACTTGATGATATTGATCTTATCCTTGTCATGGCATGGCTAGAGTCATTGGGAGAAATGTGGGTAGATTGGGAGAAACAAATCATGAAGCTTAATTCTGCCCAAGGGATTAAAGTGCTTAGAGAGATGGAGCAGAACGAATCCCTGAGTTGTAAACTCTGCAAGTTTTAAATCGAAGGGGAGGCTAAGAAAGAAGAAGAAGAAAGTCAAATTATGTTGGAAGAATTAAAACAGACGTTGGGTCAATATGAAGATGTGTTCAAAGAACCAAAAGTCCTACCTCCAAAACGCCAAAAGGAGCATTGCATCAACCTGCTTCCATGGAGTGCACTAGTTAATGTGAGGCCTTACTGTTACGAATTTCACTAAAATGAGATAAAGAATCAGGTTCATTCATTGCTGGTGGTGGGGGCATGTTCGGCATAGTTAGAGTGCATTTTCTAGTCCTGTAATCTTGGTGAAAAAGAAAAACAATCGTTGGCACATGTGTGTGGAGTATAGGGCATTAAACAAGGTAACAATACCTGACAAGTTCCCAATCCCACTAATTGAAGAGCTCTTGGACGAGTTGCATGGAGTTAAGTATTTTTTAGAATTAGATCTCACTTCAGGGTACCATCAAGTCAGGATGAGGGAGCAAGACATAGAAAAGACGGTCTTCCGAACCATGAGGGACATTACGAGTATCTAGTAATGCCCTTCAGACTCATGAATGCTCCATCAACAGTTCAAGCTCTAATGAATGAAGTTTTCCGATGACATACTGATCTATGGAAAAGGTTAGGAAGAGCATCTTACAAATCTCACTAAGGTACTACCACTGTTAAGGGAGAATGTTTTATTTGCAAATAAAGATAAATGTTTTATTTTGGGAGGAGCAATATTAACTACCTAGGTCATCTGATATTAGAGAAAAGAGTTTCTGTAGATCTTGAATAGGTAAGAAGTGTTATCAATTTACCTGTGCCGAAGAATGTCAAAGGGGTGAGGGGCTTCTTAGGCCTCACAAGTTATTACAGAAAATTTGTGCAGAATTATGGAAAAATTGTGTGCCTCTTAATTGAACTAACTAAGAAAGATAATTTTAGCTGGAATGAAGATACCCAAACAGATTTTGATGAGTTGAAGATATTGATAACAACTGCTCCACGTTTGTGTTTGCCTAACTTTGAGAAGGAATTTGAACTTGAGTGTGATGCATCAATTACTAGTGTTTGGGCCATTTTGATGCAGGGTAGAGAACCTATCACTTACTACAACAAGGCTTTAAGCCCCAAGAATCTTTCCAAGTCAGTGTATGAGAAAAAGTTAATGTTGTAGCTCTATCAATCCAACATTTGATGCCATATTTGCTTGGGCAAAAATTTAAGGTATTTTCTTATCAAAGAAGCCTCAAACAACTTTTGCAGCAACGCATCACAACGAGGAGCCAACAGAATTGGATGGCAAAATTATTGGGGTATAACTTCGAAATAGTTTATAAGTTGGGTTGTGAAAACAAAGGTGATGATGCATGTCTCGAAGTAAGGATGCTATAGAGTTAAGAAAAGTTGTCACTTAGCCAATTTGGATGGATTATCTTGCGATAATTGATGAGGTGCATAACAATGGGGAGTTGTTGGAGATCATTACAGCACTGAAAGAGGGAAGATTTGAGGATAAGTATGCATGGTTCAGTTATGAACAAGGTGTATTGCAGTATAAAGACATGTTAGTTATTTCGTCTCAATCACCTTGGATCCCCGAATTGCAAAGAATTTCATGTGTCTCCCCAATCAGGACGTTTTGGCTTCTACCGAACCTATAGGAGGGCTACAATGAACTTATACTCGAAAGGAATGAAGGGCGATTTCATGAAATTTGTTCAAGAATGTGACACATGTCAACGTCAGAAATATGTAACTACTACTCCAGGAGGATTATTACAGCCGATGCCAATTCCGGAATAGGTATGGGAGGACATAAGCTTAGACTTTATTACAAGATTGCCAAAATCAAAGGGTTTTGATACTATATTGGTGGTGGTTGACAAACTTACAAAATATAGTCATTTCATTCTCGTAAAACATATCCATATATTGCTAAGAGTATTGCTGAGATTTTTATCAAAGATGTGGTTCGTTTACATGAGGTACCTAAGTCAGTGGTAAGTGATAGAGACTCGACGTTTATAATTGCGTTTTTGAGGGAATTTTTCAGGTTGTAGGGGACCAAGTTAAGGATGAGTTCAGCGTATCACCCACATACAAGTGGTCAAACGGAAGTGACCAATCGATGCTTGGAGACATACCTTCGTTGTTTCATCATTGATCAATTGAAAGTGTGGATTAATTGGTTGTCATGGACATAATTGTGGTTTAACACCACTTACCATGAATCTATAAGGATTACATCCTTTGAGGCAGTTTATGGGAGGCCTCCTCCAAGAATTAAGAGGAGAGGTGAAAGTATAGGTGGTTCAGCGTGAACTAATTGACAGAGATAAAGCCATTTGTCAGTGGAAAGAAAATTTGGTGCGTTCCCAGGATCGTATGAAGACAGAAGTGAACAAACACCGACATGAGAGAAGTTTTAAGATAGGGGACATGGTGTTTCTTAAATTGAAACCTCACAAGCAACACTCTGTTATATCTCGCATCAGTCCTAAGCTTAGAGCAAGGTACTACAGACCTTTTGAAGTCATTGAAAGGGTTGGAGAAGTAGCTTATAAGTTGCAATTACCACAAAATCCAAAAATACACCCTGTGTTTCCTGTTCCTTTGCTTGAGAAGGCCATTGGGGAGTATAAAACAGCAGAAGGACTGCCAACAGGGCTGGAAGAGGACCAATCAAATATGTTGCTACCCTAGAATGTGTTGGCTACTCGAAGCATCTTCAAGGAGGGGGAAAGGGTTAACCAATGGCTGGTGCATTGGCTAGGAAAAACAATAGAATGAAGGCCTAATTTCCAACCCTTAGTCTTGAGGACAAGACTATCTTTCAAGAGGACGATATTGATACAAGCCAAATATCTGTGGGGATATAAAATATGTTGGGGTAAGAAACAAAGGAGCACAGAAAATAGGGACAAGTTTATGTTAGGAGAAAAAGTAAGGGGGCTGGACACAAATTAGTAGTAGATTAGTTAGGGAGAGAAAAATTAGAGGATCTTAGAAGATTTTCCTTTTTGTGAGGTTTATGCTTTTACCTTTATAGTGTTAGAGGAGTGTGTGTGGACATTCTATTTTTTGACAAAATCAATAGTGGAAAATACCTTTTGGGTATCTTAAGAAGCGTACCTCTGGACAATAGGTTTATTGCTTCTGTATTTGCCTTGATTTCAATGAAACAGGACAATGATTCTTTCTTTATTCTCTTTTCTTCTTATTTCATTACTTATTCATGTGGTTTCTATCCGACACACTCCTAATTTTGCTTCCACTTCATCTCAGTCATAGCTATATTGTCTCCCCACTCCCACAATTCTCACATGCTCATCCTCATCACGTGTTTCTTTCCTCATAAATTCTAGATCCAACTGCACATCCTCATCTTTTCTTTTAGGTTTAATTGCTTCCTTTGTCCCCAGTTTGGTTGAATTGTGTCAAATTCATCCTCATTTTTAAAAAAGTTTCATTGTCGTCCTCACGTGGTGTAAAAGTGTCAATTGAATCCAAACATAGAAAAAATTTGTGTCAAAGTAGTCATTTTTCCTATATCTCTGTGTCTTCCTTTCATACAATCAAGTACAGATATTCATTTTACCTTATCCAATTTAAGGCTTTTCATAGCTCCAGAGAAGTGACATATGAAAGGAAGACACAGAGATATAGGAAAAATGACTACTTTGACACAAATTTTTTCTATGTTTGGATTCAATTGACACTTTTACACCACGTGAGGACGACAATGAAACTTTTTTAAAAATGAGGATGAATTTGACACAATTCAACCAAACTGGGGACAAAAGAAGCAATTAAACCTTTCTTTTACTACATATTCTAATTCCAAAAGCATTAAATTGAAAGTTATATACAACCATGAAGACTTATGTAATTAAAATTGTCATTTCATACTTGACTTATTTATAACTGGTAATATTTTTTAATTTTGTCTATTTACGTAATTTATTATAAAAACCGCACGATAAAAAACAAATTGATATTATTTTGTATATAAGCACCTTAATACAATAAAGAGTAACGATAGAATGATATTCATTATATTCATTTGATACACTTAACAAGGATAAAATCATTATAAAAAAGTCAATTTTTATAATTTATGAAAAAAAAATAGTATAAATGTAAACAATTATGTGTGTCAAGTATGATATTTCTACAATAAAATAAAAAAAACCACAGTATAACAACATAACTACAGTTTTCAGCTATGATAAATTTATAATGGGTAAGGAACCGTGTGTAGCAAGGGTTTGATCTCCTCCAAACAGCACATGTTCACAACCTTATTCGGTACAAGACAACAATTGCTATAAATAAAAACATCACCTAAAATTGACAGGTTTGATTTATATGAATTTCATCATTTTAAACTGAATAAATCAATGAATAACTTCATACTCTTAACCCATCACATTCTGCTGATGTAGTAGTGAATACAACCAGATGTAGATAAGAAATTGTTTCTTACAAGCAATGCATCACAGTGGCTAAACCAGCAGTGAACTCCAAGAATGACTTAACTTGTTTTTCTTGCAAGACCTTCCTCACAGATGCTCATAGATGTTATTTATATAATGTTGAAGAAGACTAAACAACATTGACTAAGCAAAAAACCAATGGAAGATATGGAGATAAAATCCCTTTCTTCCTTCTTTCTTCTGTTTCTCATAGTCATTACTCACACACATGTTTGTTTAGCGGAATGTGATAACGTGAAGGACTATTGCCCTACAAGTACGAAACCCCAAAAGCAAGCCACATTCATCAATGGCCTCTCCTGTGAGAACCTAGATAACACAAGTGCCCATGATTTCAAGAGCAAGGAACTAAGCAAGCCTGGTTCCAGGGACGATTTTGGTGCCCTGGTTAAAATTGTTACTGCTTCAAAGTTTGTGGGGCTGAACACTCTTGGCCTTGCGATTGGTAGAAGTGACATTGAAGTGGATGGGCTTGTGAACATCCACAATCACCCCAGAGCCACTGAGATGGTGTATGTGAACCAAGGTACGTTGCTGGCTGCGTTTCTCAACACCCAAAACCAGCTCTTCCAGAAGACTCTCAATGCTGGTGACGTCTTTGTCATCCCCAAGGACTTGTTCCATTTCTTCCTCAACCGTGGTGAACAAGTTGCAACTTTGTTCTCAGTCTTCAACGCCCAAAATCCAGGGCTAGGATCACTCTCTCCCCAACCCTCTCAATCTCAAAACACACTTCAATCGGTTCAGAACATAAAGAACAAGCTCAATTCACTCTCTCACTCACAGTTTCATGCTGATACTGATTTCACTTTGCAATTGCTCGATATCGTTTCTGACCATTAGTTCATAATAATGTATTCACTCATTTGAAATTCAGTTGCCAAAATTCACCTAATCTCAGATCAGGAAAACAATAGAGTAATGAAGTATCACAATTTCATTTCAGTAAATAGTTTCTACTTTTATGACAATGCCAGTAACCTAATCCCCAGAAGATTTACCATATACCCTTAGGATTTGCCAAAATATAAAATTTCTGATTTCAATTTTCATAATAATTAATGTGTTAGTTATCAAGGGCATCAAGAACCTAGACTACAACTTGTAATTAAGAAAGCTTTTGATAATGAAGTTCAGAGTTCCACTGGAAAGTTCTTATATAAATAATTTAACTTAGCAAGATAGACATGAAGTCATTTTTAGTATACTGGTAACTACGATTTTATGCTTTTTTTTTTTTCTAAAAATTTGTTTTTTACTGTACACAGATAATTGAGATTTCGATTATAATTAACACTATATAAAGTGTTAACTCTTTTTGGTTCAAATAATATATGTTTCGGGTTGAACTGTATTCAAAGCACTTCAAATTGTCTTAAAGGCCGGACGAGCTACCTAGTGGTCCTTCAGTTGGCATGTAGGGTTCTTCTTCTTCCAAGTTATGTTGTTCGTTCTCCCTCCACCTTGTTCAAGCCATGTGGGCGGGCACCTGTCAAAGCACTTCGACGCTCAAGTTACACTAGTACAAAATAGGCTCTTTAAGTATGTTATTTTAGGCTTTTTAAGTCTGTTTTACGACAGACTTAGATTCAGCAGACTTAAATTTTAAGTTGTTATTAACCGACAAACTTAAAATTTAAGTCTATTATTATCCAACAGACTTAAAATTTCCACCCAAAATTTCAAATTCAATTATATTCCATTGGCACCTCAATCAATCAACAGAAATTTCATCTTTCTTATATAAGTTTTCATACACAATAAAGATGAAAATAGAACATAATATAAGCAATTATCCCCTCAATTAAATTCTTCTTCACAACCAAAGAAATACACCAAGAATACATTAATCCAATCACATTCTTTAAATAATATAATACAAATCAGAAACACAGAAAAGAAATTAGAGTGATTAATAATCACTCCAAAAACAAACCCTAAAAATTCTTAATCTTAAAAATCACTATAACAAATGATTAAAATCTAAAACCCTAAAAGCAAAACAAATATCATAATTCTTAATCCTTACAAACATAGACCAATTTTTTTTTCATTTGTACAGCGACGACGACACAACACGATGCATTTGCGACAACGGTGGCAGCGATAATGCAAGAGGCCGCAGCGACAACGAAAACACAGGCGACGATGCGAGCAGCGAAAATGCGATGCGAGCAACGACGACACAAGAAGCAAGCAGTGGTGGCAGCAACGACAAAGGTGACGCGAGAGGCGGCAAAGGCAACGGGAACGACGACAGGGACAACAATGCGGAAGGGGAGACAAGATCTGCAAGGCGACGACTATGACATGTGTGCCCTAGGACACACAAACAAAGAGATTTGGCATGAAGATGAAAGTGTTGAGCGTGAGCAGGTGTCACTAGTGCAGCGAGGGGCTTTTACCGCGGTTCATTTTCACTATACGTCGCGGTTTAGGAACCGCGGCATATTCAGCCGCGGTAGTAAGTCAGACACTTTAGGCCGCGGTTATAACCGCGGTATATAACTTGAGGAATATGCCGCGGTTGTCTAGGAAACCGCTGCCTAAATTCATTTTTTAAAAAAAAAAATTAAAAAATACACTATATGCCGCGGTTCAACCGCGGCATATAGGCGGAAGAATATGCCGCGGTTAGTGTCAAAATCGCGGCCATATGTCTCGTTTTTAAAAAAGAACGAATCACTATATGCCGCGGTTGTCCAGAGAACCGCGGCATATACCCTTGTAACTTTTCAAATTCTCTGACCCAGTCAGCACCTGCAATAAATTGGCAGGGGTATATGCCGCGGTTGTCCAGAGAACCGCGTCATATACGCTGTTATTTAATTTTTTATTCATACGTGGCGTCAAAGGCAATGGTTGACTGGAGTATATGTCGCGGTTTGGAGCAGAACCGCGGCATATATGTTCGATTTATTTACAACACTGCCACCGCGCACCATTATGCTGCGGTTTCCGTTGAACCGTGGCATAATGTGCGCTGTAAAAACCCAATTTTTTACTAGTGTGTGAAGGAGGCATAAGAGGGGAGAAAGTGGAGAAAGAGAAAGTGGAGGAAGAAGTGTTGTGTGTTCTATGATGAAAAATTAGGTTAAACATCGATTTAGGTTTAACTCATAAAATTAAAGTCTTGTTTTATTTAAAAAATTAATTTAAGTTTGGTAAAAAACTTAACAAATACAAAAAATTAAGTCTGTTTGTATTTTAACATATTTAAAATCAAAATTTAAGTCTGTTACTGACGAACGGGTCGCACCGCTCACAAAAGTTGATTGCACGAAAATATGCAGTATAGTATAACTAGGAAGTGACTCCTAGGTCGTCTCTCAAGGACCAATTTGTGTCGGTTCTGTCTCAGATTTTTTTACACGAAGGGGCGGGGGGTTTGTTGATGTTTTTGTTTTTATACGCAGAAAAATTAAATTACGGTGAAAATTAAATTAAACCGGTAAAACGAATTTAAAACAGTAAAAACGAAATTGCTACAGTAAAAACGAAATACAGTAACTTAAAACATTAAAAATAATTCTGGAACAGTAAAAACGAAATACAGAAAAACATAAAATACAGAAAAACAAAATACAGAAAACAGTAAAAACAGGAAACAATAAATTTTTGGAAAATGAAATTACAGCAGCACATAATTGCAGTAAAAACAGTAAATACAGAATTACAAAATCAAGAAAACAGTAAAAGTAAATACAGAAAATGAAAATACAGAAAACAGAAAATACAGAAAAACAGTAAATTTCGAAAACAGTAAAAACAGAGTCAAAATTACTGCAGTAAAATACAGAGAGCAAAATTACAGTGAAATAATCAATATGCAAAAGATAGACAACATTAAAATTAAATTGTAGAAATTTGGATACAGAAATTAAAGTACAACAGTAATTAAATTTCAACAGTAAAAAAAAACAGTAAAACAGAATTTAAATTTCAGAAACAGTAAATTAAATTAATGCATTGAATTAAAATAGTAGATGAATTTATTACAATAAAATAAAGGGAAAAGTAAATATGAAATTCAACATTACAAGAAGTGTGCATCAACCGTAACCCTCCATCTTCTGTACTGTGATTTTTTTCTTCTCTGTTCCAGCAGTGAGTGGTTCCTAAACTACTCCTTTTTTTTCTCCTCCAGAATGTAACGTCCAACTCCCCTTTTAAAGTCAATTTCCTGAGTGTTTTTCTCTTCTGTATGGTGCATAATGAATAAGTTAGGGGGACCCTCCACTTATGTGGTGTCCGTGTGCTGCCATTTCTTCATCCAATCATGTTTATCTCTTTGGACCTTCTTTGAATCAATTTTTATCAATTGCTGAGCCTTGAACGTGAGAACAAGAAGATGAGGGCCCCTCAATAACTCCAAGTGAATCCAAGTGAAGCCCCCATGCGTGTTGCAGTACGTGACTTCACCCCACACATCCAATATTGAAACACCACTTCTTCCAAATGAATTCAGCCGTGACACATCTGCATCTCTTTACCTTTGCCTTGTTGGACGAGAATCTCAGCTTATGTTCTCCGTTTGCGTGCAGCCTTTCATTTCTTTTTCAAGCATCTCCTGGACATTCAACAAGATGCGGCAACCCTTGCCTCTTTTCCGTTGAACATGCTGGACTCTCCATTGATGTGTGCTTCTATTCAAAGCTGGTTGCTTCACTGTCCGCTCCAAGCTGCCATTGAAACAGCGTTCAAGAGCCAAAGCCAGAATGATTCCCACAATTCCAGCCCCTGGATGATGGTGTAAGGCCGTGACAAAATCAGCACATTTTGGAGCTATTCCCACTTGATTCCAAAACATGTGAGATAATTGGCAAAATGAATTTTTCATGGCCCAGCTAGACATTACAAATTATGATTAGAATATGACCATGAATAGTGCTAATTGTGGCAGTGGCCCTCTACGTGATTTATCTACATTCAGCCCGTGACCCTTTTTTTGGTTGCTTTTCCAAATTGCCAATTCAATTACAATTCATTTTGCAAGGCAAAGGTGAGGCGGCTCCCACTTAAATTCAAAAAGATGTTTTGTTGGATCCTGGCTAAAATAACTTTCTCCACCTTGACTCCACCTCCCTTAGTAATAATTGAATAAAATTCAGCATTTGGAATTACTATATGGACGTGAACTTCATGAGTGGTGGCCCTTCTTCATATTCCTTAAAGAAAGAAGATTTCTTGGCTGGTTTGGTGTGCTTGCCGTGAGTTCATTTCCATGTGGCAATGTTTAATCCATTTAAAAGAAAGAACAAAACCAAGGTGCACTTCCTCTTCCATATGGCCGTGAGTTCTCAAGAAGTATGGGCCATTTTTATTCACTTGTTAATTGTTGAATGGACAAGGTGTGAAACCAACTTTCAATTATCTTCCAAGTAAATTAAGAAACCGTGAGCTGCAATTGGAACGTGATCCCTTCCATTTTGCTTCTTAAAATTTAAAAAATATTTCATCAGATATCAACACACAGATTAAATCACTGCAGTGCAGCTTCTTCCCAAACACAGTGTGTGAATGTTCTTCCCAATGTCCTAAAATATTTACAGAAATTTCCCTGCACTCAATAATGTAAATAATTAGTCTCAGATAATTCGAATTAAGTAAAATAAGAACTTCTGATCAAATTAAGCACAATCAATAAAAACGGGAAAATACTGGACAATTAAGCACAATTCCCTGATTAATTTTAGTACAATAAACTAAGTCAAGTGAAGAAAATAATGATTCATCAAAATAGACCACACTTAGTCTTTTGCACTCCTGGGCAAAATTAAGACGCAAATCAGGGAATAGTTCAAAGGACATCAAAGGAGTGACACAATTGCAGCGTACAGAAAACAAAGACTCACGAGAAAAATAAACAGAATTTACACAGTTCTCAAGAAATCTGGACAGAGAAAAGAAGTAGACAATATCCAACACAAAATCACAGAACAGATACTTACAGAAATCATCCAAGCAATTTACAGTATGGCAAAATAATTAATCAGCTTAAGAGGTGATTCAAAAATAACAAAACCTCACAGATGCACTATAGTGTTTCTCTCAAGTGTCTAAGGTAAATCAATGTCACTCAATGCACTCAAGAAAGCAAACACAAATAGACTTGGCAAGTTTCTAATTATCAATACTTAAAACATATGCACCTTCAGATCAAAAGGTCTTTACTGGGTTGTAATGGGGCCAAGGCCAGGGGAGGATAAATTTGGATAAGTAGCTATAGCTCAGAAGAAATAGAGGTGCACTAGGGAAAAAATGTAAACACAGTGAAATCTCACCCAAACCTCTAATTCAATCCTCTTCTCGACTCCATTATTTACAAAATTATTTTTCAATTTTTCTCTTTTTCTCATCATATATTTTTTTTTTATCCTGTCTTTTTTTTTTTTTTCACAACAGGATATAAATTATCATTTCAAAACATGATGAGGAACCAACTAGCCAATTCATCAGAATTCCCAAGGAGACCACACTTATTCTCAAAATACTTCTATAGCTCCAGACTTTCCTAAGGTTAAAGTAATCATTTGTTTTTCACTTAGGATCAGTGTATGAGCTTCAACACAAAGAAATATATACAGTATAGGCTCAAAGGGGTTATCAAAGGATAATAACAAGGTAGGCTAATTTGGCTAAACAGGCTCAAGAATAAAAATGCCTTTATCATTTCTAAACATGCATATCCATCAAGTATATCAGAAAGAATCAAGCCAAGGCATATGTGCAAGCAATCAAGATACATGTCACACAAGAAAGAAAATAAAGTGGTTCAAATTCTCACAGGGTATTCGTGTTATAATCAATTCACCCTCTCAAACATCATAATCATCTTCCAAGCAGAGAAAAGCAAGGATTTTAAACCATAAGTATTAATGAAGTGAAGGAAAAATCTAGAACTTAGACATCATCCAGAAATCAGGAGAAGAATGTAAAATTTATTGCACACAAAACTTGATAAAAATAACTTAAAACAGAAAAAATTTAACACTCAAAAACAAAAAATTTAACACACAAAACAGAAACTAACAGAAAAATCAGAATTTCTCCCTAGTAGACCACACTTAAATCACACAATGTCCTCAGTGTGTTACAATCATCAGATGATCAATTTCAAAGCAGTCGAATAATATAGACAAGTGCAATAAAAAGTTAGGAAATGGGAAGAAATTTTCAGAAACATCCATCAGCAGATGTGCAAATCACCTAGCACCCATCAGTAGATGCTAATAAATTTTTTTTTTTTTTTATATATATATATATTTTTTTTATTTTTTTTTTATTATTTTTTTTTTTTCAGAAAAAGGAGACCGGTACTGTGACAACAGTCTCGGTGGCAATGACCGGAACTGTTGCTACAGTGGCAGAAATTTAGGCTATAAAAGGGCACCTCCTCAGCCTCGAGCAACATTTCTGACTTCCCTGCTCTCTCTCTACATCTCTCATCTCTCTTCTCTCTTTCTCAACCTGAGCGTCTGGAATCTCTGCGGAGCCTCTGCCCCGGTGCCATCTGAAGAGTGTGAGAACCTCGAGGAGCTTCTCTGCCAGCCTACTACTCCAGGTAAGTCCTCTGCTCCTGGATCTGCCTTTCTTTCCCTTTTTCTGCTCTCTCTCTCTGTATTTCCTTTATTTTTCATCTCTGCCCTGCTCTCCCTTTACTGCTTTCCATCTTCTTTCTGCTTTTTCCTTTCATTCTACTATTATACCTTCCTGCTTTCCTGCTTTCCATTTTTTTCTTCTCTGATCTCTTGCCTGCTCTCCCTCTTCCTTTGCCCGATCTATCTTCTCCTTTTCAAATTTTTTTTATTTTTGAAACTGAAAACACTTAAACACATAAAACACAACTGTCTAAAAACTTAAGGGGTATATCGGCTGGAAACCAGACGTTAATCTCCCTTCGATTGAAGGTATGGCAGAGACAATCGGGTAGAACAACGCCACGTACCCCACTTAAAATTAAATAAAACACAGAAACATAATATACAAGAACAATATGGACAAGGACAACTGGACGTAGATCCGTTTAGGACCCGTTTGCAAGGACCGTGAAACAGATCTGAGACCAGACACTGAAACATGAAATACAGACTGGACAAACAATAAATCTAAAAGGAAACAAACACAAATAAAGAAAACACAGAACTAATCTAATTTTTTTTATGCTTCATTTTTTTTAGTTCTTTTTATTATTTTTTTTTATGTTTATTTTTTTCTTTTTTTTTATGTTTTTGTTCTTTTTATTTTTATATTATTTTTTTTTATTAAGTTTTAGAATATTTCAAGAGGAATGATGACGAGTGAGATGGAATCAGAGAGATACACTAGTCAGCGATGGCGTCCTACAGATGATCAGATCAATATGATGACCAAAATCTACAACTATGGGGTCACACACCCAAGCCGAGCGCAAGTCGTCGAGATCGCGTCTCGACTAAGGACCTTCGCAGATGCCACCGAATATAACGTGCATTGCTGGTTTAATAACCATGGCAATCGGGTCAGGCGCTGGCAAGCGGAGATAGACCCCACTGGCACTCTCTTTTCACAACTGCCGCTGTATATGTACGGTAAGACCTCTGATCACACCTCCATTGAATTTTCCATTCCTCTTCTATTATTAACACAAGTTTTTTTATTTTTTATTTTTTATTTTTTATATTTTTTATTTTTTTGTTTGAAAGAAAACAACTGGGTGATAATGAGGGCACCGAGGCTGCTGAATTTGTTTCCAGTTCCGATCATTATCGATGACGACAGAAATGAACGAGAAATTCCTCCACCAAAGCCTCCGCTCGTGACTTTTCGAACCAGAGCTCCCTCAACGGAGCTCTCCCTTAGACCACCACAACCAGCTCGAGAATTCTTCCAGTTTTAATGTTTTGTGTTTTTTTTTTTTTTTTTTTATGTTTTTGTTGGCCGAGTGTGGCCAGAATTAAGGACTGTAATATGAACATTTAATTTTTTATGTTTTATGTTTTTTTTTTATGTTTTTTATTGTTATGGTCTGTAATATTAACGATCACTAAAGATCGACCCCCGAACATCTTTTAATTTCACATATGAATCTACTGCAAATTTTATTTTCAGATCTGTTCAATCTCCATTTTTCCATTACTGTAATTTTTGCAATGATGAATGAAATCTTTCTTAGTCTAAACAAATTTTTCAATCAAAGATTTGTATGAAACAACTAAGAAATTATTTTACAGTGAAGAAAAATAAGGAAAAATAAGATCTGAAGTGAAAATTTTTATTGGTATGAAATAATAAGATACTGAGGGTCAAAATAAAATCAAGGAATACGCAAAACAATTTTTTGAATTTTTGATTTTTCTTTTCTTTTTTTTTTTTAAGGATAACAATGTGAAAACTAAGAAAGAAGAAGAAAAAAAAAATAAATATATACATATCAGAATACAGATTTGGCACGCTTTTAAACAAAAAAAAATTTTATCACAAAATATATTTTTTTTTTGTTTTTTTTTATTTTTTATTTTTAAAGATAACAATTACAAAAACTAAGAAGAAAAGGAAAAACAAACTTAAAAGAAAAAATTGCAGAATCTTCCCCAGACCACACCTAAACTACAATGTCCCAAATCAGTTAAAGGCATAAGATCATCAATTGAAACTTAAACAGATAAAGGACAAATGTAATAAAAGTCAGAAAACGGGGAAGAAAGAAAAAGAAAACTCCCCTGGATTATGGTGGCAGTTGCCAAAATCGGACAATCAGGGAGATGTCTTCTTCAGGATCCAAGACGGAAATTTTGAGGAAAAATTGCTTCATCCTCCAAATCTGATCAAGCAGAGAAATATCCTCCACCGCCGGATCTAAGCAGCAAATATTGTCACTGAGCAGATTCAGTAGGTGCCTTTTGATCTTCGAACTGCTGTATGTACTGGCACCTTTGTCTTCCAGCGTGGGTGCATGCTGATCAAATTTATATGTACCTCCTGCAATATGGTTAGTGCAAAATGGTTCCACAGAAATATCATGCAGAGGTATAACACCCAATCCCAATTCATCATACCGAGCCTTAGATACAACCTCATAACATGAATCCGTTTCAAATGTAGCAACAATATCTATAACAGGTTCAGATTCATGTTCAGTGCATGGAGAACAAATATTTGAATGTGATAGTAAAAAACGGTTCTCATCATGCACAGAGGAAAAATTAAAATCAGACTCAACAACTATATAATCATCAGCATACCAATCAACAGCATAATCAACAGAATAATCAATTTCCGGTATGCTTCCCTCCACTTCCTTGAAGATTTCTAAAGTGTGGGAAGATGAAGGTGGTCTACCTGGTTCAGGATTACTGCTTACTTCTGCCGGGTCCCCAAAATTTTCATCAGTCTCCTCAGGTACAAGAGTGGCCATCTGCCTGATCTGATCACTCAGATTCTGCATGGCAGCTTGAGTTTCCTGCTGGAACTCCATGCTCTCTTGCTTGAACTGCATGTTCCCTTTCTGAAACTGAATGTTCTGCATTGTCATCTGCTCTAGGAACTCCTTTAATGTAGGTTCAGAAGTAGAAGGCTGAGGAGTTATTTGAATAGGAGAATCATACTGCTGACTCTCATATTGTGGAACTGGCTCCCAAAGAGAGCTTTCAGAAATTGGATGATGGAACATATTGTTCTCATCATAAAAATCAGCAGATTTAAAATCAAAGTAATATGCAGAATAAGAATCATAATCACAAACATTGGCAGAATAAGCATTATTCACAACATTAAAATAGGTAGACATGGAAAAATAAAAAGTAAAAACTAAAAACTAAAAATTACGAATCAGATAAAACAAAACACATTTATACATGCTACAAGCACACACAAGACAGAACATCAATAGTAAAAATTTTTAATTAATTTTTTTTTTTAATTTAAAAATTTTTTTTTTTAATAACAACTAAATACAGAACATAGCACAATTAAACACATATATACACAATATATATTAACACAGTAAAAATCTAAAACAAAAACCTGAACTGAAGTGACAACGCCGCCAAAATTTGCTGAAGGTGTCGTTGTCGCCTACAAGAATACAAAACACAAAACACACATATTAACAGAACAAAAATTTACATAACAAGAATCTAAAACCAAACCGTTATTGGTCCCCGGCAACGGCGCCATTTTTTGACGAACGGGTCGCACCGCTCACAAAAGTTGATTGCACGAAAATATGCAGTATAGTATAACTAGGAAGTGACTCCTAGGTCGTCTCTCAAGGACCAATTTGTGTCGGTTCTGTCTCAGATTTTTTTACACGAAGGGGGGGGGGTTTGTTGATGTTTTTGTTTTTATACGCAGAAAAATTAAATTACGGTGAAAATTAAATTAAACCGGTAAAACAAATTTAAAACAGTAAAAACGAAATTGCTACAGTAAAAACGAAATACAGTAACTTAAAACATTAAAAATAATTCTGGAACAGTAAAAACGAAATACAGAAAAACATAAAATACAGAAAAACAAAATACAGAAAACAGTAAAAACAGGAAACAATAAATTTTTGGAAAATGAAATTACAGCAGCACATAATTGCAGTAAAAACAGTAAATACAGAATTACAAAATCAAGAAAACAGTAAAAGTAAATACAGAAAATGAAAATACAGAAAACAGAAAATACAGAAAAACAGTAAATTTTGAAAACAGTAAAAACAGAGTCAAAATTACTGCAGTAAAATACAGAGAGCAAAATTACAGTGAAATAATCAATATGCAAAAGATAGACAACATTAAAATTAAATTGTAGAAATTTGGATATAGAAATTAAAGTACAGCAGTAATTAAATTTCAACAGTAAAAAAAAACAGTAAAACAGAATTTAAATTTCAGAAACAGTAAATTAAATTAATGCATTGAATTAAAATAGTAGATGAATTTATTACAATAAAATAAAGGGAAAAGTAAATATGAAATTCAACATTACAAGAAGTGTGCATCAACCGTAACCCTCCATCTTCTGTACTGTGATTTTTTTCTTCTCTGTTCCAGCAGTGAGTGGTTCCTAAACTACTCCTTTTTTTTCTCGTCCAGAATGTAACGTCCAACTCCCCTTTTAAAGTCAATTTCCTGAGTGTTTTTCTCTTCTGTATGGTGCATAATGAATAAGTTAGGGGGACCCTCCACTTATGTGGTGTCCGTGTGCTGCCATTTCTTCATCCAATCATGTTTATCTCTTTGGACCTTCTTTGAATCAATTTTTATCAATTGCTGAGCCTTGAACGTGAGAACAAGAAGATGAGGGCCCCTCAATAACTCCAAGTGAATCCAAGTGAAGCCCCCATGCGTGTTGCAGTACGTGACTTCACCCCACACATCCAATATTGAAACACCACTTCTTCCAAATGAATTCAGCCGTGACACATCTGCATCTCTTTACCTTTGCCTTGTTGGACGAGAATCTCAGCTTATGTTTTCCGTTTGCGTGCAGCCTTTCATTTCTTTTTCAAGCATCTCCTGGACATTCAACAAGATGCGGCAACCCTTGCCTCTTTTCCGTTGAACATGCTGGACTCTCCATTGATGTGTGCTTCTATTCAAAGCTGGTTGCTTCACTGTCCGCTCCAAGCTGCCATTGAAACAGCGTTCAAGAGCCAAAGCCAGAATGATTCCCACAATTCCAGCCCCTGGATGATGGTGTAAGGCCGTGACAAAATCAGCACATTTTGGAGCTATTCCCACTTGATTCCAAAACATGTGAGATAATTGGCAAAATGAATTTTTCATGGCCCAGCTAGACATTACAAATTATGATTAGAATATGACCATGAATAGTGCTAATTGTGGCAGTGGCCCTCTACGTGATTTATCTACATTCAGCCCGTGACCCTTTTTTTGGTTGCTTTTCCAAATTGCCAATTCAATTACAATTCATTTTGCAAGGCAAAGGTGAGGCGGCTCCCACTTAAATTCAAAAAGATGTTTTGTTGGATCCTGGCTAAAATAACTTTCTCCACCTTGACTCCACCTCCCTTAGTAATAATTGAATAAAATTCAGCATTTGGAATTACTATATGGACGTGAACTTCATGAGTGGTGGCCCTTCTTCATATTCCTTAAAGAAAGAAGATTTCTTGGCTGGTTTGGTGTGCTTGCCGTGAGTTCATTTCCATGTGGCAATGTTTAATCCATTTAAAAGAAAGAACAAAACCAAGGTGCACTTCCTCTTCCATATGGCCGTGAGTTCTCAAGAAGTATGGGCCATTTTTATTCACTTGTTAATTGTTGAATGGACAAGGTGTGAAACCAACTTTCAATTATCTTCCAAGTAAATTAAGAAACCGTGAGCTGCAATTGGAACGTGATCCCTTCCATTTTGCTTCTTAAAATTTAAAAAATATTTCATCAGATATCAACACACAGATTAAATCACTGCAGTGCAGCTTCTTCCCAAACACAGTGTGTGAATGTTCTTCCCAATGTCCTAAAATATTTACAGAAATTTCCCTGCACTCAATAATGTAAATAATTAGTCTCAGATAATTCGAATTAAGTAAAATAAGAACTTCTGATCAAATTAAGCACAATCAATAAAAACGGGAAAATACTGGACAATTAAGCACAATTCCCTGATTAATTTTAGTACAATAAACTAAGTCAAGTGAAGAAAATAATGATTCATCAGTTACCAAATTATCAAAATTTAATAGATAATGCATGTATATTGTGCATCGTGACCCCAAAGTTACCTGAGACATTTATTTATATTAGTCGTTATGGGTCTTTACCTTTTGTTGGCCTAGTGAAGGCTCAATCACACCTTAATCTGCTTTAGGGGCTTAATGAGTCATTATCGTTTATAATCAAACCATGTGGTCGAAGTTGGTGGTTGGCCTAAGTGGTCGGTTGGCCTAATGGGTGGTCGGCCACTCGGTCTGGTGGTCGACCTGGATGGTCGATCTGGATGATCGTCCGAGTGGTTGGCCAAAAGGTCGGCCTAGTGGTCGCTCGGACGATCAGCCTGGATCATCGGCATGGTGGTCGGCCTGGTGATTGGCCCTGGGTGGTTGGCCTAGGCGGTGCCCAGGAGAATGTATGGTACACAAGCCCCCTAAGCCCGAGCATGATGTTAATTGTGCGAAGGGTTTATACATCTACCACTCTTGATAAAGACGAGTTCTTTGATTGATTTTTGTCTTCATGTCCTCTTTGTTTGCCGAGTTGGATAGGCCACTGACCCTGTTTAATTGACGTCATGGAAATCTTCGGTGAGGTCGAACAATTGAGGCTTAACACTTGAGGTTAAATTTAGCTAAATACATGGGGCAATGGTAGGCCGAGAAGTTGAGGCCGAATGACCGAATACATGTGAGGTCGAATCGCCAAATAGTTGAGGTCGAATAGCCGAATAGTTGAGCATTTGATGCCAAATTTAGTTAATTATCTTTGAGGCCATGGAAGGGCGAATAGTTGAGGCCGAATGACCGAATAGTTGAGGCCGGATGACCGAATAGTTTAACATTTGATGCCAAATTTGGCTAAGTACCTGTGAGGCCATGTAAGGCCGAGTAGTTGAGGCCGGATGACCGAATAGTTTAACATTTGATGCCAAATTTGGCTAAGTAGCTTTGAGGCCATGGAAGGTCGAATAGTTGAGGCCAGACGACCAAATATTTGAACATTTGTTTCCAATTTTGGCTATATACGTGTGAGGCCATGAAAGGCTGAATAGTTGAGGTCAGACGGCCGAATAGTTGAACATTTGCTGCCAAATTTGGCTAAGTACTTGTGAGGCCATGGAAGGCCGAATAGTAGAGGTCGGACGGCGGAATAGTTGAACATTTGATGCCAAATTTGGATAAGTACCTGTGAGGCCATGTAAGGCTGAATAGTTGAGGCCGGACGGCCGAATAGTTGAACATCCGATGCCAAATTTGGCTAAATACCTGTGAGGCCATGAGGCCGAATAGTTGAGGTCGGTTGGCCGAATAGTTGAACATTCGATGACAAATTTGGCTAAGTACCTGTGAGGCCATGGAAGACCGAATAGTTGAGGCCAGACAGTTGAATAGTTGAACATTTGATGCCAAATTTAGCCAAGTACCTACGAGGCCATGGAAGGCCGAATAGTTGAAGCCGGATAGTCAAAAAGTTGAACATTTGATGTCAAATTTGGCTAAGTATTTGTGAAGCCATGGAAAGTCTAATAATTGAGGCTGAAGGGCCGAATAGTTGACGCCGGACAACCGAATAGTTGAACATTTGATGCCAAATTTGGCTAAGTACTTGTGAGGCCATGGAAGGCCGAATAGCTGAGGCCGGATGGCCGAATAGTTGAGGCTGGATGGCCGAATAGTTGAACAATTGATGCCAATTTTGGCTAAGTACGTGTGAGGCCATGGAAGGCTGAATAATTGAGGGCGGACGGACGAATAGTTGAACATTTGATGCCAAATTTGACTTAGTACCTATGAGGCCATGGAAGGCTTAATAGTTGAAGCCGGACGAGAGAATAGTTGAACATTTGATACCAAATTTAGCTAAGTACCTGTGAGGCCATAGAAGGCGTAATAGTTAAGGCTGGACGGCCAAATTGTTGAAAATTTGATGCCAACTTTGGCTAAGTACCTGTGAGGCCATGGAAGACCAAATAGTTGAGGTCGGACGACCGAATGTTTCAGGCATAGGGTTGAAGTCCCATACTCAAAGCACTCCAGATTGTGTCTCGAAGGTCGGACGAGCTCCCTGGTGGTCCTCCTTCTTCCAAGTTACGTTCGTTCTCCCTCCACCTTGTCCAAGTCATGTGGGTGGACATCTGTCAAAGGTACTCTGACGCTCAAGTTAGTAATGTAACCTAGTGGTTGGCAAAGACAGTAATGCATGTATATTGTGCATGTGATCCCAAAGTCATACCGAGACCTTTATTTATACTAGTCGTGACATGGTGGTCGGCCTAAGTGGTCGGTCGACTTGGTGGGTGGTCGGCCATTTGGTCTAGTGGTTGACCTGGATTGTCAGCATGGATGATCGGCCGGGTGACTGGCTTAGGTGGTCAGCCTGATGGTCGGCCTAATGGTCGTCCGAATGGTCGGCTTGGTAGTTAACCTGGTGATTGACTCTTGGTGATTGGCCTAAGTGATGTCCAGGAGACCATACGGTACAATTTATATATATATATATATATATATATATATATATATATATATATATATATATATATATATATATATATTAAAAACTCAATTATAAGGAATGGCTGACTATTTTTTTCCAGGTTAGGACCTCATAATATATAATCTTCTCAAATCAACTACCATATCGTAAAATTATGTGGTATTTTTCTCTAGAATAAAAATTTATATAAAAGTTGAATAATATTTTATCCCCGAAAGTTATCTATTCATTATCCGTTAATACAAGCTAATATTTTAGTTTTAGACAGTTGATTTATTTTTCTCAATTCAAATAATATACTTTATTACTGTAGCAAAAAGTGTTCTGTGTAAAATTATTTAGTTATGCACTGTATATCTAATTCTTATTATAGTAGTAACAAAAGCTTAAAGAGTCCATAAAATTACAAATTATGTAAAACCTTTGGTTCATCTCCCAAAACAATAAATATATAGCTGTCTAACGAAGAAAAAAGTGACGACAATATTAGAAAAATTTTAACGTTGATCCTAGATTAAATCATACGCACACAATTAGATTAACATGAACGTAAAATACAGGAAAAGAAATCTTAGGACACAGTACTCTATGAAAAACTCGTTCTTGAAAACGAAAAAGCAAAGGCGTAAATAGAAATATTGTGATCCTTGAAAGATTGAAAACAAGAGAAAAATGAACTGCAAATTTTTAATAAACCATCTAACACATGTCTTGGAATTTTCTCCTCAGAAAGCCACTAACCACTAAAAGATTAGAGAAGTTTCCACTCCGAGAAAGTCAATGAAGGAAACACCCTTCTGCTTGAGATTAAGAGACTCAAGATGGTGTTGCTTATTGGTACTCAACCTGCATAATGTGGAGGAGCTATCACGTATTCTTTTACAACTTTTGTTAGACTGCATAGGTCTGTGGTCATAACTATAGTTTGAAAATTTGTGTGGAAAGGGAACAACCTTGCCAACACGACAAGAAAAATGGTACAAATCAAACAATGGTTTCTCTCCAGCACTTGAACACACTTTTGAAGATGCACTGAATGAACTCCAAGGAGTTGGCTTCTATGAGCCATCATACAATCCCTTGTTTTTATAGTTTTGCATGTTAAGATTACGGATAAAGTTTCTTTAACAACCAAAATTTGTTAACTTTTTTACAACGCAACGTCACAGATGACAATTGGTCCATTTCAAATGTTATTATTCCATAATGAAATGTATGTTGAGGATATTTTGGGAAGGCAGAGAGAAACTGGTTTTCTCCTTTTCACAGTTTCATCTCAGAAAGAAAACATTTATATTCATTTGTGGTCTCACTCTCTCTCCCTTGCCCATCTCTCTCCACCATTGGTCTCAATGGTCTCACTCCCTCTGTGTCGTCTCTCTCTCCACCATTGGTCTCACTGTATCTTCATCAGAATCTCACTAGATTGTTTCTCTGTCTCGCTCTTTCTCTCCACCGAAGCATATTTCCCCTTTTCTTCGTCTCTTCCTCTTTTTGTTGGCTGATTTTTCTCGTTGTCCTCTCACCGAAGCACATTCGGCCTCTTCCCCATTGTCCTGATGTTCATCAAGGAGTAAAGGCGTGTCCTTTCTTTAAGGTTTCGGCTTTTCGCAATGTTACGATTGGTAGCACCAATGTAAGTATCACTACATTTGTTAAAAAGACTTGATGAATGTGGTGATTTTAGGAGGAGTTGCTCGGATTTAAACAAAAATATGTAAGTGACTGGATTCTATACAACGACAACGTGTGAAGAGAACAAGTGCTGCTAGACTTACAATTATTATAGGACGTTGAGTTGTTGTGTAGAGATTTTGATTGTATGAGAGTTGTAAACCTTCTTAGTATAGAAAAGACATTAAAAATGATGGATAATATGTACTTATTAAATATTAGGCTTAATTACCTACTTAGTCCCCATGTTAGGAGGTAATTTTCTGTTTAGTACCCGGTTTTAAAAATGTAGGCATTTGGTACCTATGTTTTGAAATTTGTATCAATTCAATCCTATCTCGTTAACGGCGTTATAATTGATGCGAGAAATTAAGGACGTTAATGAAGATGCATTCAAACATTTGATAGCTATTCCACTCAGGCTATCATTAACCTCCTTAATTTCTCGCATCAATTATAACGTCGTTAACTGGATAGGATTGAATTGATACAAATTTCAAAACATAGGTACCAAATGCCTACATTTTTAAAACTGGGTACTAAACAGAAAATTACCTCCTAACATGGGGACTAAGTAGGTAATTAAGCCTAAATATTATATCAATAAAATTTCAATTTTGATTAATACAATTTCAATTTTGTTATAGTTTTTTTGTGTTTTGGGGTGAGTTTTTCCACTTTTTGTGATGGATGATTAAGTTTATTAATCATGGTTGGTGTTTACTTCACCAATTTACACTTGTTGAGAAAAAATGTGATTTAGGTGCTTTCATATAAGTTAGATGAGCTCCATAAGCATTTATGTCCATTTTCTGCCCTCGTAATTGATTACAAGGGTCTTAATGGTCATTTGTGGAGAACCTTCAACTATACTCCCCAGTTGGATGAACAACATTCCCCAACTCTGTTTTTCTTACCTTTGATGCTTGTTTTGCTCCTAACTTTCTCCACCGAACTCTATATGAGTTGATTCTTATTTTGTTGGAATCTAGACTCAAAGAGTTTTCAAATGACTACAAAATCATAATATTTAGACCACTGTACTAGGTGCAATTAATTTCCCAAAAACAACATTTTTTTAAGCTTCCTAAATGAGTTTAATTTCAAGTTATTGTTTCATGTTTGTTATTTTAGATGAGTGAGTGAGTTTAATGGTCATGAGTGGTGATTAGTGCACCAATGAACATGTTAGGCCATTGAATTGTTGAGGAAAAAATGTCATTTAAGTACATTCATGTAAGTTAGATGAGCTCCATAAGCATTTTTTGCCATTTTCTGCCCTGGTAATGAATTATAGGGGTCTTGTAATCGATTACCAGAGAAAAAACGGTCATTTGTACATAAACTTCAACTATAATCCCCAGCTGGATGAACAACACTCCCCAACTCTGTTTTTCTGACCTTTGTTGCTTGTTTTGCTCTTAACTTTCTCCACCGAACTCCAAATGAATTGATTCTAGTTTTGTTGGAATCTAGATTCAAAGAGTTTTCAAATGACTACAAATTCATAATTTTTAGACCATTGTACTAGGTGCAATTAATTTCCCAAAAACAACGTTTTTCTTAGCTTCCTAAATGAGTTTAATTTCAAGTTATTGTTTCATGTTTGTTATTTTAGATGGGTGAGTGAGTTTAATGGTCATGAGTGGTGTTTAGTGCACCAATGAACATGTTACACTGCACAAATTTTAAAAGGAAATTTCAATAAGTAATAGATCTGTGAACAAGAGGGACATATATACGTATAAGATAATATGCTGTCAACTTTAACCTTTGCTGACTATTTTAATCATAACTTTTTTCACAGACCTCCAAATAATGTGGTTCGTTTTTTATTAGAAACTAGAGTCAAAAAGATTTCCAATGACTACTAATTTGTAATTTTTGACATCTGTGTAGGTACAGTTAATTCCTTAAAGTTAACGTTTTACATATTCCTGTCAACTCTCATCTTTATTGGTTGTTTTGCTCTTAACTTTCTCCACCGAACTCCAAATGAGTTGATTCATTTTTTGTTGGAATCTAGACTCAAAGAGCTTTCAAATGACTACTAACTCATAATTTTTAGACCATTGTACTAGGTGCAGTTAATTTCCCAAAAACAACATTTTTGTAAGCTTCCTAAATGGTCAGAGACTTCACCTACCTTGGTTCAAACACCTATATGCATTGTTTCATCGCCAATTGAGTAGGGAAAACTGTGTTTTGATATACTTGACACTATCAATGATAAGAAACAAGAGGTATCCATGAAAAAATTGGAAAAAATCACCCATAAGAACACAAAAATGACTTGGGGAGTCAAGTTCTCCCAACTGGGGAGTAACATGTAACTTTTCGTACAAATAAGTAATCAGCCCTTGGTAATCGATTACAGGGACCCTATAATTGATTACCAGGGGCTGATTGCTGATTTGTACGAAAAGTTACATGTTACTCCCCAGTTGGGAGAACTTGACTCCCCAAAGTCATTTTTGTGTCCTTATAAGTGATTTTTTCTATTTTTTTCCATGGATGGCTCATGTTGCTCATCATTGATGGTATCAAGTGTATCAAAACACCGTTTGGCTCACTCAATTGTGGATGAAACACATGTTGCTCATCATTGATGGTGTCAAGTGATCAAAACACAATTTTCCCCACTCAATTATGAAGGAAAAAACTCCTATGTGTTTAAACCAAGGTAGTTCAAGTTCATGACTATTTTTGCACAACTCATGTCCTTGTATGCCATCTAATGTTGTTACAATGCACAAAATATAAAAGGAAATTTCAATAAGTAATAGATCTGTGAACAAGAGGTATACGTATAAGATAACGTGCTGTCAACTTTGACCTTTGCTGACTATTTTAATCATAACTTTTTGCACAGACCGCCAAATGATGTGATTCTTTTTTTATTAGAAACTAGACTCAAACATATTTCCAATGACTACTAATTTGTAATTTTTGGACTTTTGAGTAGGTACAATTAATTCCTTAAAGTTAACATTTTACATATTGTTGTCAACTCTCACCTTTGTTGGTTGTTTTGCTCTTAACTTTCTCCATTGAACACCAAATGAGTTGATTTTTTTTTGTTGGAATCTAGACTCAAAGAGCTTTCAAATGACTACTAATGTGTAATTTTTGGACATCTGAGTAGGTACAGTTAATTCCTTAAAATTAATGTTTTATATATTCGTGTCAAGTCTGACCTTTGCTGGTTGTTTTACTGATAACTTTCTTCACCGAACTCCAAATGAGTTGATTCTTGTTTTGTTGGAATCTAGACTTAAAGATCTTTCAAATGACTATTAACTCATAATTTTAAGACCATTGTACTAGATGCATTTAATTTCCCAAAAACACGTTTTTTTAAGCTTCCTAAATGAGTTTACTTCCAAGTTATTGTTTCATGTTTCTTATTTTATTCTATTTTATTTTATTTCTTTATAAACTTACAACCATCAACCATGACCAACACGAGTCATCCATTAAAAAAATGGACAAAGACATCCTAAAGCACAAAAAAATCACTATGGAGAGTCACGTTCTCCCAACTGGGGAGTGACTTGCAAGTTTTTGTACAAATAGCCATTAAGCCATTGGTAATCGGTTACAGACACCATGTAATCGATTACCAAGGCATGTATTGGCTTCAAGTGTTGAGGGACTTTAACTACCTTGCTGAAATATTTACATGGGGTCTTTGCTCCATAATAGGCTGGAAAAGATGAGTTTTGATGCACTTGCAACCATCAACCATGACCAATAGGAGTCATCCATTGAAAACAATGGACAAAGGGAGCCTTAAGCACAGTAAAATCACCATGGGGTCACATTCTCCCAATTGGGTACCTATTAAGCCACTAGGAATCGGTTGCCGGCACCATGTAATCAATTACTGGAGCATCTCTTGGCTTCCAATGCTAAGGTACTTGAACTACCTTGCTGAAACACCCACATGGGGTCTTTTCTCCACAATGAGTTGGACAAAGTACAATTTTGATGGAGGTTGGAGAGAAGACCGAAATGAAGAGAGAGGAATGAAATCTGAGTTGAAAATGGAGGGTGCACAGAGGGGTAATTTTGGAATCTCAAAAAAATAAATCTACGTCTCTTTTCACCACAACGACTGAAAAAAAAATCTTAAGGTCCAATAAAAAATTAACACGTGATCGTTGTTAAATTGTTGTCAAATTTTAGTTGTTAACATATCGAGATCCTAAGATTAGTCGGAGGATTATGAGCAAATGTGTCACCAAATAGTGCCAAACGCTCCCTCTTCTTTCTGGCCAATAATACATGGAATTGATTCTTGACAGTGTTGTCAGTTTTTCCTGGGAAGAATCTGGCTATTGCAGCCCATTTGATGATGTTTGGGTCCAGTTGATTGTACCATCTCAATCTACAACTTTTCCCTATGCATAAAAAGGTAATGAGCCATTTAAACCCCAAATGAAGTAAAAGTTTTCCACATATGGATTAAAAGTTATGTAAACTAAGAGAAAAAGGGAAATGCATAAATAAAAACTGTCATGATGAAATTAAAAATTATTACCTGATCTTCCTTCTAGATGTCCTCTACTGCAACCCTTTTTATTCTCACCATTGTTGCTGCTGCTAGCTCTTCTCATATTGCTTTCTCCAATAGCTTTTGACCTTGATATGCCTATTTTGTAACTCGCTTCGTTTTGTTCCCACCTTTATCAAAGTTAAAATGAAAAAAGTGAAATGAGGAGCAGAAACCTTGTTCAGAGCCTGGGAAATGTTGGAGCAAAGGGTTGGTCTTATTCATGATCATCTCAACATTCACTTGTTTGATTTGACTGTCACCGTCACATTGTAACAATAAAATTATCATTAACTTGATGCAGAGAGAACGATGTATTATATATGTGTACTCACGAAACAAAATAATTAAGCACAATAGACATAGTTACAACATAAATGAACAGAAAATGAGTTAGACCAAGAAGATAATAATACCTGCTTTTGTAGTGTCTTTCAGTTCGTTGCTGGCTCCAAATGCTCTCTTTCACAATTTCTTCTTTCTCTAAATACTTCTCTTATGTTTATCACTCTCCATCTACTCTATTCATTTTATAAACAAAATGAGTGGTTGATTTAGTGCATCAATGTTTGCAAAGTGAGTTAAACTAACTGCTGAAGCTAAGTCTGATATAGTATGCTCTTAACAGATTGAGATTTGATGCCCCACAATATCAAAGCCATGCTCTTCTAATTATAAACTTAATGCAAAAGTTCATATCCTCTCATTTTTCCAATTTCCATTAATAACATATAATCTTCACAAGGTTGTCCGCAAGTGAGCTTTGCCAATTTGCCATATATATTCATAGTGATTTGTGATCTGTTTCTGATTAGTGATCAATCTTGCTCTCTTTTGGGCTACAAATCAGATTTTCTTCTTTGTATTTCAAACTCTAATAAACTTATTTTGCATGATGTGGAAATTTGGATGTCCTTGTCACGTTACTTGATTCTGAATAAAATTAAGCTTATTTCTGTTTTGAATAAAACAAATCTGATTAATTTTTTGAGAACGTGATCCCACTTATCCTAGGATGAAATTCTTTGTTTGGTTAATGCCTTCAACTTGATAAGTGTACAGTACAATATTTATTGGATAAAATATCTTAAATATTTTAAGCGATTAACATATTTATGAATAACTAACTAGATTTTCAGGTAAAGTTGTTTTTATTTTACACTTACAAATACAATGACATAGTCAAATGCCAGGTACGTTCCACTTACGCTAGATGGACTCTAGATAATATTCTACAATATAACATAATCACTTTCTTGAGAGTTGAGGCTCCATAACTCACGTCTGACTTGAGCGTCGGAGTATCTTCGTAGGTACCTCCCCCCTTCGTTGGTGAAAGTAGACAAGCGATACGAACTGAAGGAGCGCGAACGACAATAATTGAGGAGAAGTGAGCGTCCCAAACATTTAGAAGCAACAAAGACACACCGAAACACATCCATACCGAAATGTTTTGGCGCCCACCGTAGGGCCGAGTGTCATCCCGCAGAAGCCACAAGAGGAGCGCTCGGCCTTGACGAATCACTTCTTCGGATAAGGCTACTCCAGCGCAGAGAAAACCCCCAAATCGGGTCTGTCCATCAGCCTTCGTCGCGCCACCAGGCACCGCTGCCACTGGGGCACCATTAGTTCATCCCCATCGTCTTCACTATCGCACAATCCTGCAAACAAAAAGCCCTAAATTCCCAAATCACGATAATCTCACCAAAACCACTATCACCGGAAAGGGAATCATTCGCTATGTCAACAGCAATGGCTCACCAGCCCGCTTTTCAGTAACAACGGCATCTCCACTGTCATCACCAGACCGAATGGCGCCTCCGGTGAGTTTCTCCCCTTCTTACGCCACCTACGCGGCGACCACTCCTGTTGCGAGCACCAAGGCGCCACAGTCCCGATACGACTATTCCGGCTCCACGTCCTCCGCAACACTCGCGACATCCACCGCGCCTTTCGGTTCTGCCTCCGCAACATCTTCTGCGCCGTTAGGTTCTGCATCCGCGTCATCCACCTAAGAAACCAAACTTGCATCATCAATCTTGGGCAGGCCGAACATAGCAAGAGTACCTTATTCCCGAAGGGCTGTTCACAAACCAAGAGCTCTAAGAGCCAAGTCGATTCTCAACCAAATGCCTCAACTCTTATTTAGCTACTGTTTCCCCGAAAGGTCACAAGACTCTAAAGCAGTTACATCTCGACCGGACGGTCTCACCTATATTTTTGATAGTATGTATCTTACAGGTCAGAAGAGACAATCAACCGAAGATCGAACGGTCTTACTTGCTTGGTCGATCGATCGTATAGCACACTCTATTTTCATATCAATTTGCAGATAATCACATCTTGCATACAAATTACAAGAACGGACGCCATATAACCGTTTGTGCTTAGGCACTCAACCAAGGAAACACTCCAAGACTTGGTAGATGTTCACCCTAGAACACCCAACTTATTGCGAATAGGGATACACTCCCTCTGGTAGATGTTCGCCCTAGAACACTCAGGCGCATTGAATAAAAGGATACACTCCCTCTGGTAGATGTTCGCCCTAGAACACCAGAAACATTAAACCTAAGGGACCATCCCTTAGTCTAGGTTATGTTCGTCCAAGAACACCTGGCGCACGCCAGCATAAAGTCAATCTACCTATTATGGAACCTGGCAGGTACTCGGCCCTTCGGCCTCTACCGCTCGGCCTTCGGTGGCTACAAGCGTTCCAACATTCGGCCATTCGACCTCACTGACGTTCGACCTTTCGGCCTCTACCGCTCAGCCTTCCGTGGCCACAAGTGTTCCAGCATTCAGTCGTTCGGCTTCACTGACGTTCGGCCTTTCGGCCTCTACCGCTCGACCTTCCGTGGACACAAGCGTTCCAACATTCGGTCATTCGGCCTCACTGACGTTCGGCCTTTCGGCCTCTACCACTCAGCCATCCATGGCCACAAGCGTTCCATAATTCGGCCATTCGGCCTCATTGACATTCGGCCTTTCGGCCTCTACCGCTCGGCCATCCGTGGCCACAAGCGTTCCAGCATTCGGCCATTCGGCCTCACTAACGTTCGGCCTTTCAGCATGCATTGCTCGGCTATCCGTGGCCATAAGCGTTCCAGCACTCGGCCGTTCGGCCTCACATGTTGTTTGTCCTTCGGCCTCAATCGTTCGGCCTTTCGGGGCCTCAATTGTTCGACCTCAAAGGTATTCGCCCTTTGCCTCCACCGTTCGGCCATCCATGGCCACAAGCGTTCCAGCATTCGGCCATTCTGCTGAACGTGGCCTCTACCGCTCGGCCACCCGTGGCCTCAAGCGTTCCAACATTCGGCCACTCGGCCTCTACTGCTCGGCCACCCGTAGCCTCAACCGTTCCAGCATACGGCCATTCGGCCTCACTGAAGTTTGGCCATTCAGCCTCTACCGCTCTGCTCAGCCTCAAGCCTCTACCCACTCAGCCTCTATTGATATTTGGCACATATTACATATCTCGAATCAATCTAACTCGATCATCCTTTTTTGAGTACCAAATTGCACCTAGTCCTTTTACTACAACATTTGAAGGATCTTCAAATGATATGCATATGAATTCAACCTTTGATAGGTCTTTGAATAGATGCTCGTCTCTGCACATATGATTACTTACACCCATGTTAAGATATCATATATTAAGTTTAGATCAACATTTGATTGTCAAGAAGAGTGTGATCAACACTCGAATTGTCAATAAAATTGAGATTAGTATTCGATCGGTCAATATTAGTGAAATTGGTACTTGAGCTTCCTGTCATCATTAACAAATTTTCTTTCTCTTCAACATCTTTTGTGAGAGGTTGGTCATCCCCGAATTGGCAATCTTTGGCATAATGTATGATCTTACCACAATTATAACATTTGTTTGGGTTACACTCTTTTACATAATGATCATTTGCAACATTTGAAACATTCTTGGCAACTAACGTCCTCTCCCATGAATGTGTCCTCTTTCCACACCAATTTTGTTGAGTAAAGTGTTCCTTTTCTTCTTTCAATCATGTCCTCTATAACCGTGATTGTTTCCTCTACCTCCTCGACCTTGAGTGTTTTGAGTATATAGTGTCTTGTGATCTTTAATTAATGCCTTCATTTGGGGTGCTTACTCAATTGATCCCCCTTCTTGTTCTTTTGTTGCTCATGTGCCTCAAAATAACTGATAAGTTATTCTACTGTGAGGTTGATAGGTCCTTTAATTCTTCAATTGCACATATGACATTCTCGAATTCGTTGGTCGACAACCTTAAGTTCTTCTCCACATCTTGGCTAGCATGTAGGTTTTTTTTTTCATTTTTGCTGAGCTGGTTCACCACAATTTCAACCAGAGTGATGTACTCAGAAACTACTTTTGCTTCCTTCATTCTCATGTTCACCAACATAACCATGAGTATTTAAGTCTATCAAATCAACACTCAAGTCGAGTCCACCTAAACCAGTAGTTAAGGAAAGTTGACTTGATCAATGGTCAAGCTAAGTTTCCTAATTTACACCTATTTCATATTCTTGAAAACCATTTTCTTAATTTACGTTTGTTTCATATCCTTGAAAACCATTTACAAAAGTATGCCCACTATTTAAGAAAAGAAAGGTCTAACATGTTTACATTATTTTAAGGATTAAACATGTTTTTGATCTTTTAATTTTCATTGAAAATATGAAATACTCCCTCTTCACAACTTTGACCTAATTTAATCTCCAAACTTTAGAAATGGTGAATTTAATTCTTTTAACTAAATTTTGTTAAATTTATTTAATTTTTCAAATGCGTTTCTCAGTTAATAATGAAGCAGTATCAAACCGTGTAAACAACTCAAATACTTTACCAGTTAATAATGAAGCAAAAATGTATCATACAGTGTAAACAACCCAAATTTACACTCTAAATAATATCATGAAACACATTTGAAACATGAAATTAACTTAACAAAATTTAGTTAAAAAGACTAATCCATTCATATCTAAAGTTAGAGAACTAAATTAGGTCAATGTTTTGCAGAGAGATTACTAAAAGACCAAAAACATATTTAACTCTTATTTGAATTTTCTATTTTCAATTTTATCGGTCGTTTTCTTCCTTACTATCTCATTCCTCCTGCTCAAAACTTAGCTTTCAAAAACTTAAAAAACATTAACACAATCAATTTGAATTTCCTTTTCATTTTGTTGAGTAATATTTCCAACCTGCGTACTAATACTGTTTACTAAGCAACTTATGAACTTCACAGGAGAAAGTGACAATCGAGCAGATACTCTGCTTGCATTGTCTCCTAAGGGCTAAGTGGTAAACTTACAGTCCCTGTATTTGTAACGTAATTAAACTTACAGTCTCCTAAGAGCAGATAATATAATACATCAAAATGAGACAATAAATCTTGCATGAACAACATATTATAACACACACACACACTGTGGGGTGAAGAAACCAAGATCTCTATCTACTTCCAAAATTCACTATCAGTTCAATGACAGAATATAGTAAAATGTATATGTACGTACAAGTGCAATCATGAGGCATGGAAGAAGGTAAATGTGGTAATAAAAGATCAAAATATAAGTATCAGAGGTGCCACACAACTAGCTCCAGCTTGTTAGGCCTAACCTATCAGCAAGGTTGTACATAACCAATTGATCCCAAACAGGTCCGAAGAGGCGTTCCCCTCCAATGGCAAATGTTAGAGCCCAAGAACACAGAACAGTAGCAAATACTGCAAACCCAAATGCCGATCTAACAATATCTGCACGAACATGTCAAACAATCTAAATCAACAGGGAAAAGGAACCTGCCTCTAAACCAATTCATTATGTCTAAATCAACCACCAACTTACTTAAAATCAGTAAGCATATTCTATTAATTCAACCATGAAACAAAGTAAACCAGCTAGCATATTTTTACTAGTTATGGTTGAATCAACTGTTAATTTTTTTTCGTTCTGAAGAAATCTTCCAGGCACGGCCGTTGCAAATACTTGAGTACTCTTTGTAAAAGGTGTCCAAGTTAGTATGTTTGGATTTCAGTGGGAAAATTAAGTTGCGTTGAACTCAATTGGAATTGAAAAGAAAAAGCACATGGTATATAATGTACAATGAAAACTATGAGTTAGTTTGGATCTTACAACTGAAATTCAAACAGAACCTTCAGTAGTACCCTACCGTATCTCGAAAGGAAAATAATTGCGAAAAAAAAAAAAACTAATTCGACCAGAACTACCAAGAATTGAACGAGCTGATGAGCTTTTTTGATGAAATGAATTTGAAACTAACTGGTATCATGAAAAGCACCAAATACCAACAACCTCATCATGTTCAGATACTAAAAAGAGCCCAAGTTCAAATTCTTAATACATCAGTTTAACCTACGATTCAATTTCTGCCTCCCCTTCTTAATTCCAGATAATTAATTGCTCTAGATATTCGAAAAAAGAAACAGTTGAAGAAAATAATGCATAGCAAGCGGTGATGGTTGCCACCATTGAAAAGAAAAAGGAGTGCACAATTTCGCAAGTAATTGAAGTGCTATAAAAGAGAAGTTAGGTTATGATACATGGGCGAATGCGAGGGAAGGAGTGAGAATGGCGAAGAACGGGCCAGAAGTAGAAGCAATTGACGGCCCAAAGGAGAGGCAGAAGAGCGAAGCCGAAATTGTAAAACCTCCGCGCGTAGGTCACCGATTCTTCCTCAGACAACCCCAACGACCCATCGATCGTAGGCCACACCGGCATCGACGACGGTAGCGAATTCCGATGAAGAGGATTAGGGTTTGGATTGTTGTTCTGTGAGTCCATCAATGCGATCAAAGATGACCTAACAACCCTGAGATCAGCTAAAAGAAAATGTTTTCAATTCCATTGATTTTGTTCAATCTTGTTGCTTGCTAAGCGAAATTAAATTAATCTCTCAATTTGAGTGGACAATCACTATTAAGTAACTTACCGTGAAAATGGATCGTTCGTCGCGTTGAGTCACTTCACTCCTGCGTCTGATTTTGATTCAGATTGCCTGCCATGGAAAAGAAAAAACCAAAATTCATACAAACACAGCTGAAATTCAGATTCAGATTACTCAATCCTCCTTTTTACTGTTTCCGTGTCAAGTCCAGAAGAAAATAAAATGGTACTGTGAATATAATTTTTTTATATAATTTCAAAATAATTTCTGTAAAAAATCAGGTAATGACTGTACATAAAAAATGAAAAAGAAAACTTACCAAAAAGAGTGGAAAAAAATAGGACCACCAAAACAAAGGACCACACGACACCATTGCATAATTTTATTCGATATCAAGACCTACACTTGTCAAATTAGGGAAAAAACTATTAATACCTACCTTCAACAACTGAATTCCTCTCAAATGGAGCACGTGGTGAAGACGTATTATCCAACACTATGTGTAACATTTTTGTCTGTTTTTCTGTCACAAACCCATGTTACAATGTTATACAATAATGATGCTGTGCAAATTAGTGTTTGCAGAATAAGGGTCTTTTGAACAAATTTAAACGGTATTTATCACAAAAGAAAAATAAGAATAAAGATTACAACACTTTGTTTTATGAATTGAAATTAGTTTATATGTAAATTAATTTTAGAAATTCTTTTATATAATTTTTTAGAACATCTATTTCTAGAATTTTAACTTTTTATTTTAATTTTCCATAAATGTTTTCACAATATTTTATCATAAAATATTTGAAATCTATGTTTACTTCGTTTGATCTTCAAATGTCCCTTTACTTCAATTATGCTGTTACTTTTTTTAACTACTTCAATTCAAGAACATTGCTATAATTGTAAAACTAAATGAATTATGACCTTTTTACTACTCTTTTAAATTAATCGTCTTTACTTGCAAATTTATTATATGTATCTTTTATTTCTTAACTTTCCTTCATTTTATTTAAATGATTTCATTTTTTACTCTATATTTTTTTTGTCCGGTTGATCCAAACTAGGTTAAAACTGAATAACTTCATTCTTCCTTATAACTTCAAATAAAAAAATAAATTAAATCAATTCAATATCTTAGTTTCAAATCTGAATATCTAAATAATTTTCACATACAAAATTTTAAATCATGGTTGAATAAATCAAATCAAATTAAAAAAATTGTCTTCATAATCTTTTTTTCTCTCATCACTTAAATCTAAAGCAAGTTATTATTCACTGTTTTCACTTAAAGCTTTCTTTTCCGCTTAGTGATTTATTTATCTTTGTTGCATTTGAACAGAAAATATTGATATCATTTTGTAATACAGAAAATTTTAAATGCTGCTTGATGGACAAATTTATGATCACCAAAATATGATGTCACAAACTTATTTTACAATCGGCAAGTATGACCGAATCGTTTCAAGTAATAAACTTGGTAAGACCAAGTATCTTCTCCCAAAGGACTCACGGCCTAATTTAGTTATGTGATTCTTTGATTAGCTAAGACTTAAGGACGAAATAATTGGATTGTATTATGCAAAAGACGAAAATAAACATGTATGCATGAGGTTTTGATCAATGGCAAAAGCAAAAGACAAGCACTTTCAATGAAATATATATATGAATATGTTGTTGGGGGTCAATTTTCATCTTATCCACTCTCATATATTTTAGGAATTCGACATTCAAGTCATCATTGTTAATGCCACTCTCTAAATTACCTTGTCAAGAAGGCATATCCCCAATTACGAGTTCATACAATTCCTAGCATTTCTAGTAATTAGTTCTTTTAGCACAGGAGCTTAACGACAACCAATATAATATTGGGAGCAATTCCCTGGATCTAGACTTCCCCGTACGTTCCCATATCGACAAAATCAATAATCATGCATTGAATGAGTTAAACAAAGCAAGCTTTGAGTAAAGAGGAAAAACCCTGACTAATGATGAAAGAAAGCATAAGTCTTAGATTAAGATGCAAGCACAAATTCCATATATGAGAGCTTCAAAAGATTACATTGATTCCCCAACAAACATACAAGGTTTAGTTCACCATATTCATGGTGAACCTAGATGAACAATAATGAAAGAATGAAGGATAAAACCCTAGAAAGGTGAAGAGGTAACCTGAGCATCCAAGATCCTCTTTCAAAGGGGTGGAAGAGAGAGTGTTTGCTTCGTTTCTGCCAAAGATACAAACCCTAGGACGTCCTAAAGCTTATATACTATTCTAAAATTACAGAAAATTCAGGCCCAAGCCCATAAGTGTGCCAGAAAACCGGTCCAAGCCCATTTAGAATGGCGCTCAGCGGTATTTTACCGCTGAGCGGCACTAGCGGTTGATCCATTTTGCCCCCCAGCTGCTGTTTTGCCCCTCAGCGGTGATTTCGACACCTGAAAACTGCCGCTCAGCGCCAAATTTCCGCTCAGCGCCACTCGGTCACATTTTTTTCTGCATTCTGGTTGACTGGTTGACTTTTCTAGTTTCTGGTTTACTCTTCAGCACTCCAATCATTCGGTACTTCAATTCTTCTTTCAAATCATTCAATTAGCCTACAAAATCAAGGGAATCTTGCACAAAACCATTAAATTCACTTTCAACTCTCTTACTCACAAAACTAAAGCAAAAATATGAGTTCAAACTAGTTTCTAAATCTTAAAGGTTGCTTTTGATATCAATTTAAGCATAAAAATAACGGTTTTTCAACCGTTATCACTGCTAAAATATAAGATAAAAAAAATAGTTCTATCATTTTATTTATTTCAAATATATTTTATACAAATTAACTTACCACCACAGCTACAGTTGTTTTTCATCTTACCTTTTATTTATTGTATTTGACGCAAAATATTAAGAATATAACTTTTCATTGCAAAATATGTTAACTAAACCTAAAAATTTAGATTACAATAAAAGCAATTTATTGCTTTTAAGTCATTAAAAAATATCAAACAAATAAAAGTTTCCTTTCAATAAATAGAGATAAAATCAAATAACAAATAAAAAGGGACAAGTAAGATGAAGACAGTGTTATCCTTGCCCCAAAGGCAAGATCAACTCTCTTTTTTCTCATTTCAATGTTAGTGTTCATATCAAAGAAATCATAATATGATGATACATTGGAATAATGAAGTGACATGATACAAATTAGTGGCAAATTTTGCTTCCAATGTGAGCCAATGCAATCAATACAAGCAGAGCCTTCCTCAAAAGATCCAAAAACTGTCCCTTGGAGAAGGAATCTGAAACATTCCCATTTAGCTGATGCCATCTCTGACAACACCACACAGGCTTCAAGTGCATCTCCAACTTAACCAAGAAATCAAATTTCTCAGATGGGAATAATTCCTTCTTGTGTGAACATTAATTATCACGTAAGCCTTTACTGTTCTTTAGGATTGAGATTTCTCTCGGATTTTGGCTCTAGCAAAAAATACTCCTGCCAGAAGACCTGCAATTGCATTTCTACCTTCAGTGATGCAACAAAATGTAATACAATGCACTTTATGATGACAACGATAATAGAAACACTTCAAGTTCAGTAAATTTAAAGAACTAACCAAAGAAAATGCTAGCAGCGTTCTCCAAACTAGTAGGAACTTTGAACAGAAGGATGCCAGCAACTGAAAGTGGTATCTTGTTCAGCGAACCTACGAGACTGCAGATGGTAAACTAGTCAGATATTTACAAAAAAACTAATGTTCCAACAATAATCTATAACTCAGTTAAAACCAAGGTGCATGGCTCCTTATGTAGTCATCACAAAAAACAAAGACGGAGGGTATGACCTATTTTGCTTCAAATGAGACCCGTCCAACACTAAACCAGAGGACTAGAGCAGTAAAGGCACTAATATAAGCCAAAGCACACACGTATAGCCATTGCCAATAACATGTAAAACTACTTCAGTCAGACACACATTTACCATCATGAGTCCTACTAATATCCATGAGGTTCAATTTCGAAAGAAACTGTTAGGGAACTGTAACTATAATTTAATTTACCGCATTAAGATATTGGAAACAAAAAGTGTATAAGGATTACTCTCTCTTTTGGGGGAGGAAGCTCACCTGTAAGTTGTAGCTCCAGTCTGATGAAGAAACCACATGGATGTAAAGCTGATTGCTAGACCCAAAATTCCACTAAAGGTCATCACCAACCAAAAGCTAGGCAATCTCAGAAGTGGCCTGTAAATTCAAATATTTAATTTTATATAATATTAGAAAAACAAAGACACAGAGAGTATCTTTTTCCTTCTGTTGTCAGACATAAAGTAAACAATTTATGACATAAAACACCCTTTTGCGATTCCAGATCTGTTTCCATGAAGAAAATAAACAGCAAAAAGGAAAATTGAGACATTACATTATAAACTGAGATCAATAACCTTCTAACAGGAAATGAGGCGTGTCATGCACATAATATTGAGAAAAATCACAAAAGTATAGGAAATATAACTCACGTTCTTAAGAGATAATCCACCTCGTTGAAAACAACAATCAGGAAAAATCCCAAAGGCAAAGAAAGGGTGTTGTTCAACAAGACCATCGAAAACTCATTTAAATTTCCGGATTTGGTAACTTGCTTTGCCGTATCCATGACCCTACGGAGAGTCAGCTGCACCAATAAAATCAAAACAACCGATAAGCAAACTTGACGAAGATAAATTTAATTCAGTGCTATCTGTGACACTACATACACACTTTCCATGATAGTATATTGTCCTTTTAAACCAAAAACCAAATTAGACCTACTCCATGTATATGTAGAAGTAACTAAGTACTATGATTCAAGAAACCCCACAAAAGCCAACAGGTCAAACTGAAAAGTATTGAGTCAATTCTCTCACCCGGAATAGGTGATGAGTAATTTGTCTTCATGTTGGAAAGTATGACGGGATAAACTACTCAATTCAAGTCATCTGTGATGAACTATATTAATTCATATATATTTTTTCTTTTAATTTTACTTTTGCTTTAAACCATTGTTGAGATCATAGCACAGAGAGAAATGGAGATAAGATAATAGCATATGTTAAGATCATTGTTGAAATTGTTCGGTTTTTTTTCTAGAAAAGACACCAAGGAGATTTGGAACATAAGTTATGAGCAAACCCATATAAGGAATCATGACACCACCTTCAACCCAAGAATGGTAAGGTAATAGACTTCTGAGTCTTTTTCCCTTATAGGTTGCTTATTTCGCATATTTTTACCTGGTGGGACTTAGCTCACACTTCACTCCAACAAACTATCTCTCAAATGTGAGTCCCTTTCATATTAATTATACTTCTCGCTCGAGCGAAAACATTCTTCACCCAATCCATATCGGTACTATCTAAGCCAATCACCAAAAATTAATAACTTGGATACCACTTTGTTGAGTTTTTTCGACAGGAGACATCAAGGAGATTTGGAACATATAAGTTATGAGCAAACCCATATAAGGAAGTATAATACCACCTTCAATCCAAAACCTTAAGACAAATAAGTTTGTGGGTTTATCCTTCTCATTTGTTGCACTTCTTGCATATTTTTATCCAATGTCAGACTTCAACTTGCACTTGACTCCAATAGAAACAACCAAAAATATGAAATGGGGCTGAAAGACTCATAAGAACATTGTAATGAGATAGAAACCTGATATCTTAATACAAAGAATAGGAAAATCTCCTTCAGTTACAACCCTGCACTGCAGAACATTGAGGGTTCACACCTCCTAATGCCCAAAGTCCCAAAGTCTCCTCTGTTCTATTCTACACAAGTGCTCTTCACTGATTGTAACTAAATAAACTAACTAATAGGTTATCTAACACAGTGATCATAACCAAACAATGATAGACTCTAGCAAGACAGACATGATTGAATTTATGCACATACAATGATATTAGATCAATATCTAGCTCTCAAGTCAAAGACTAAAAGTTATAGTTTTAAACTTACATCTTCCCGTATTCAGTTGTACTTTCATTAAAAACATTTTCAGGCAGTAATGGAAAGGTAACCAAAGTGGAAACAAAAAATGAAACTTATTGTGCCAATGAAGTTAGGAATCACAAAACATAATACTCACAGAATATGATGCCGTTAAGAAGCAGTTTAGTGTCTGCCAAGCATAGCCAATTGCATTAAAAGAGAGATCAGTAATTCCTCCAGTTATTGCTGAAATGATCTACAAGGGAAAAGGACATTCTTTCAGGCTGTTTTATATCTAAAACTTGTTATGCTAGTTAAGGATCCAAATAATGCATAGTTTCAAGAGAGTCGAAACAGTAAAAAGCTATATGAGTTCAACAAAATAAAAGATGATTATAGTAAGTATGAAATCAAAACGGACAAGCCACCACACAGTAACAAATGCATTATTGGTAGGAAATAGACCCTGCAAAGTAATCCCGAGATAAGTTGTGACAGTTGACCAACTACTGTCCAGAATATGACATGGAACTTTGGAGAGCCTGGCTATCGTATGAATATGTTGTCATTTGGTTATAATTAGACAAGTAACTTCTTCCCCCATAGTGAATAAATCCTTGAATAAATATAATAGAACGATAAAATATGTTGGTAAGAGTAGTGATTGTAGGAGATGCACGCAAAATAAAGGGATTGCAAGATTCATATGTAAAGGTACAATATGTGAATTCGTTATTGTACATCACAGTCAGGGCCTCGAACAGTCAAAATAAAGGGATTGCAAGATTCACAAGTCAAGCTCGTCAACATACCATTAGAAATAGAGCTGCCCAGACTTTGCCATCGTGGTGCTTCTTGAACAAGTACATTTCACCAAGGGCAGTTATGACATTAGTAACATTTTTCAGGACTGTCACCATGGCTACATTAATGTATCTCAAACTGCACATTATACAAAGGGATAATTAAAAGCCAACAGCAAACAAGATTGAGTGACAAACTGCTCAATTGTAATTTCAGTTCAGATATTGACACTGGTACAGATGATAAATGTTAAGATCACATGACATAAAGTTAGAACAAGTTTAGAACTCCATGATCCTCAAATATGAATAATTCTTCCCTGAATTTATGAACAATGTTTCCATTTCATGATTACTCAGAAACAGGATCCATCAGTACATTCTGCAAAATATTTTTTTCACACCTAGCATTGGACAGATTTAAAAAAAGGCTTACACAACACACAAAAATGAATGGTAAAAACCTAGTAATAAAGCATCTATGACAAGCACCCCCCGCCGGCCCCCCTCATTCGATATAACATAATCTAATGAAAGCCAGAACCAAAACATTATAAGAGCCACCATGTTGAAGACAGCATACCTAAACATGCTTGTGACGAGCATTCCGACAAATATAACATTCACAGGCAACCAGACCTTAATCAATCTCCATGTCAGCGGCTCGGTCGAAACTAAACCCATAATACTCAACACAGAAACAATAACAACTGAAATCAAATTCTGCATCCACACAAAATTTGTCAGAATCAATCCAGCTCAAGCAACTTCCACATCATTATCCTAAAAAACAAAGGGGCAAGGGGAAAATGATTCCGAGGACACAAAAACAAATACCTGGTACAACATCAAGGATATCCCAGCATTGAAATCATAGCTGGAAAGTACAAACTTGTTAACCAATATCATGCCACAGGAGGAAAAACAATATGCAAGTCCAGACAATAACGCCTGATTGTGGACTTTTATTACCCTCGCACTTCTTGGAGTTCTTTCTTTGTCTTTGTCCAACTTGGAATTTTCTACGTCAAGTTGTTCTTCATTGGGAGATGAAGGCATCATTTTCATGTGATCCAGTTATGCCTTAAGCTAAATTGACCCAACGGAAAATAAAAAAAAAAACTTCACAGTAACACAGTGTTCAAGCTATGGAGCTCAGGATCGACAGGTAAGGAGACACGTGGAAAGGAAAAACCTTTTTAGCAAACCCAGATATGATTATGATCGACGAGAAAAACCCATCAGGGATAATCACGGTAATGGTTTTATTGGCGAGGATTGGATTCAAAGGAAGGCAAAGAAGCGCTGAAAAATAAATGACGAAATTTGGGGATTAAAGGAGTCAGAAACGGCGTTGATGTACGGAGAGAACGAAGAGGGGTTGGGAATTTTGAAAGTAGAAATTTCGTCGCATTTGAAGAAGGAACGAAGCAGCTACCAACTTTTGTGGATTTTTTTCTTATGTTTTGTCCTTTTGCAATTCGCATGAACCGTGGATGGCAAAGATACCCCGTTCCTTGGGTTTGTGATAGCTTTGAATTAAATGTTCAAAAGTCTTAGGCTTGCTTTTGTTTTTTAAATGATGTCAGTTCATTTGTTCCCATTTTCAACACGGCTATTGCTGATACCATTACTACCCTAAAGTAATGTAAAATATTGCAAGCATAAAATCATGATCACCATATCTATTGATATTTAATTAATTTCTAAATTTTAATAATTATTATTTAGGCAAGTCTTGTTAGAATCACTTTTAGTTGGTTTATAGTATAACAATTAATTTATAAACCATGGTTATTAAACTAAAGAGATTTTAGTTAAGTCAAACTTGGGGGAAAATGAATATTGCGGGATTAATTGTAACTAATTATAAAAAAAAAATATTAAATTGTTTTTATTTGTGATAAATATTTACTTTATAGTAGAGGTTTGTTATAATGAAATAAAAATATTGATTTTCTGTCTTTTTGTTTGTTTAATCATTGACATTTAACTTTCTAAACTAACGATAAAACAATTCCCAGCGGACAATTAGAAAAGATAAATCAATAGGGAAAATAATTGTTTTTTATTCGTTAGCAATCACATCAGAAAATTATGGAACTTGGTGTGTAGTTGACCTGTAGCATGAATGATAAGGGTTAGATAAGTACCAATGAAGAAAATGCGATGTACCGAAAAAAACCAAGCCGAAGGTTAGTTGCCAGTTTAGAATTATAAAAACCAAACAAAACGAGAATATTCAAAACCAGAAGTAGCAGCAAGTATCCACTAACTTATCGTAGACCAAAACGTGCTTTTATGGTAGTGGAATTTTCCCAATGTTTCTGTTACGCTTCAACTAAAATCATTAAAAATGTCAACATAGTTTCCCTAACTCTATGATATTAATATGGCTACCTAGCAATAGTAGCAGCCTGCAGATGAGATGAGGAACCCCTCAAGATATATATATATATATATATATATATATATATATATATATATATATATATATATATATATATATATATATATAACTTTTATAAAATAAAACCCCATGTAACGTGCTCAAGCAAAAATGTTGCTCAAGATGCATTGGGAGCACTTAGGATTGACAGAATGAAATAAATTCTGGAACTTTGGTTATCTCAAGTGTCTCAATTTATCTCCGTTGACTTAGTTAAAGTTAACACTTTAGAACTAAATTGTAAACTCTTACAATATTTTGAAATCTCTCCTTGTTTCAAGTTTTAGTGGAAACAAAAGAAGTCTCAAATAGATAAATTCAACGGAATTACATCTAGCAAAAAATAAGATTGGAGTAATTCTTCAGCATCGTATTCATATTCAAGAATTTGAACTACAAAAAAGAGTATTTTAAAATCGCTCTCCTTATTTGAAATTTTTTAAAAGGACAGCATAAGAGGAGATACTGTGGTGTTGCCTCCTAATCATGTTAATTTAGTTTCAAGGACTAACGGGAATCGTTCTCAGAAACAAAGAAGACATATTTAAGAATTGATCTGGTTTATATAAGCAGATTGTCTGGCTTCAATGAAACTCCTAATGCTAGCGGCATCTCCATGCATGACAACTTTTCCATCCTCCATGTAGATGGCACCATCTGCATATTCTAGTTCTTCCAAACGATGGGTGACCCATAATGCCGTAACTTCTGCAGAGGTATCCACAGAGTTCCTGACAGCTTTGATAACCCCGACCTTAAATGAAAAGTGCAAGCCATCTATTAAAAAGTGTTGGTCTTACAACACAACTTTCATTATACCTAATATGTACATCTTCAACTGCAAGCACGAAAACTGAAAACATGTTAAGTTATCTGTTTGTTTAGAATTCCGAAAGCTAAAATAGACACTGCCCCATGGCATTGTTCTGTCAGCTTGAATGTGTCATACTGATGAAAGGCATCCGTAAAGAAAATGACACCAAGCAAGAAACAATAGTGACGGTCACTATTTTTGTAGATGGAGAAAGTAAAGTCCCTTGCTTCCACCTATTTGAAGACCTCAATCTTTGTGATTTTACAGCAAATATGGCATGATACGGCATAGAACACCACAATTCATGGATTACCTGGTCAGTTTCATCTAAGAATGTGGTGAGCTCATCCAACAACAGAACTTTACAAGCTTCTGCTAGAGCACCAGCAATGGCAACCCTCTGCTTCTGACCACCACTCAGAGTTTGGACAGATCTCTGAATGTTGCAGAAAAAGGAAAGTTTATTTATTATATAGTTTACACTTTTGTTATGAGTGTTCTAGGTTGCTGTCCCTATTACCTTCATGTAGTCAGTCAGCCCTACAGCATGCAAAGCTCTCGAAACCCTAGACCTGACTTCATCGTGAGTCAAATCGATCTTACCAAGACCAAATGCAACATCAGCATCCACAGTAGGCAGCACCACCTGCAACAAATATAAAGCTACTCAGTTGGCAGTCCGATCATATACATCATAAGGATTCCGGCTGCAAATTTTCAGTAGATTGATAACAAATTCAGGTGTTTTACTTTTATATTTTGATTTTCTTTATCACAATAGTTGTACCTGAATTGCAAACATTGAGAAAATATTCAAAAGCAGATTGGATAGAAAAATATTTACAAGTATACACAACCAAATTATTAAAATTTATTAGATGGAACTATGACAACAGACACCTGTTATTGTAGCGAACAAAGAAATCAAGCAAATTCTCCTTGCTCTGAAATGAAGGAAAAAATAAAAAGGAACATTCGGAGAAGATCTGACAAATGGCATGCCCTAAACAAAAGCCTTTCTTCCTTCCCTTCCCTTCACATTTCTTTTAATTCAAAACCTGGAAAGGAGAATACGTAAGGTGGAGCAAACTTCTCTGTTACCTCTGCATAAGAATCCGCAAAACTTAAACATGCAGTCCGATGTGGTTGGTGTCCCCCTCCCATATCCCCACCCCTAAAAAATCCCTTGATGGACGAGGCTACTTGTATTAAGACTTTAATTTGTTGACGTAACATCAGTAATATTCGCATAAATATTTTGTAAATGTCTACTGTGGAAAAAAGTTAAACATTTGGTTAACAAGAAAAATAGATCGGAGAAGTTAACTATCATCCCTTACCCATCGAGATGCAGAGGAAAAAGAAGCCATGCTTCAATAGAACAAACAACGAAGAAAAAACAATCAAATCTCAAATCTAGAATTCTGAAAGGGTACTGGTAGAGATCAGGATAGCGGCAATAACAATAAGTACAACGGAAACTGTAACAGTCATTCCCCCCATTTGAGGAGTTTTCTTGGAAAAAGTTAAGGCACACGAAATGGTTAGAAAATGCCTCAAAATTTGCTTAAACTTTAGTCTAAGGTCGTTTATCCCAAAAGGGAAAAAAAGAAAGAAAGAAAAATAGTCAGAGGGCAGGTTGACTACAGTTTGAGCTGTTAACTTATTCTTAATTCTTCCATCAGAAAGATTACATGACAATATTATATCGCAACATACAATGAAGTCAGTAAACAGCATAGCAATAGTAGCAAGGTAACTGAAGAAAGAAACATTGAAACTGCTTTTCTGCTCCCCTAATAACATCAGTGTGACTCTGAATTAATTTGATGAGGTTTCCATCTTTGAATTTGAACTTTTATAATCCAAAAATAACATTTTAGCTCATATCTCCACTCCCATAGAAAACTAAGTCCAATGAATTTCCTTTTCAAACGTAGAGCGAAAAGATTTAACCTACATAGACACAAGATTTAACCTATCTGTTAATTTCTGTTTTAGGTCTACAACAGCGAGCCTAATCAAATAGAATCTGACCAAGAACAAACCCCCATCCTCAAATCATTGCTGGGCCGAAGAGCCCCCTGAGGTCCACTAAAGCCTGTTCAGCCTTTTCACATACATCTGGTAGTGCTCCCTACGACTGAGGCAGGAGACTCCTGTTGCCTGCTCAGGACATGCATGTCAGCAACTCTAGAATATTCCGTAGTTAGAGGCTACCGCACCTTATGAGATTACTTCTGTAGTAAAATTGGCTGACAGAGTCACGAACAAAATTTCCTAAGGCGTGTAGAGTCACTGTCCTTAAGGACTTATCCGCGGTGTATTGCGCAAGTCCCCCAGGATACAACAGGAACTTCTCAGAATATCTCTGAGGATCTCAGAACTAGCAAGGATCTCTTCAAATATATACCCAGGATATAAGATTTAGACTTCAAGATAGAAGTATAGGAAATCTAGAGAAAATAGAGATTGGAATCTGTTTTGTGCGTGCCTTCAAATGAGATGGAATGCTTATATTTATAAAGCATGCAGGAAGAACCGTTGCAAAATTATAAACGTTCCATTATGAACGTTGGCCAAAGTATTAACGTTGCAAAAGCATTATGAACGTTGCACAACTTTCAATTTGCAATAAAATAATAATATTTTATAACAATCCCCCACTTATTGCAAAAGAAAGTTAAAAGAAAATGTCTTTGATCCAAACAGTTTTGTCTCAAAAGTGATTTCTCTTTTTGCAGGTAATCCTTTTTCAAAAGAAAGATATGTCATCTTTGTGTAAACTTGAAAAATGGTTGTATAAAGCAATAGCGCAAATCTTTGTTCTGATGAATAATCAAAGATTGAAAGTAAGATAAGAGTATTTATATCCTCGGTCTTATAAGATGTAATGCATCAGAGCTGGTATAGCAAGCTATATGAACCAGTCTTAGATCGAGAAACTTAACACACAATGTAATTGGTATAGCAAGCTATATGAACCAAAGACACTTGACGTGTGTTAGAGGTTTATCAATCACAATACACCTCCACAATTCTTGCTGTTATCGCTGTGTTGCGCTAATTAGGCCATGCGCGTGCCCGGTATTCATGAGTGCTCTAGAGATCATGCCAAGATCTCATACAAGCGGCCCCACTTGACACTCATATAGGTGATTTCATCAAGTGTATGCTGCAAATCATACACCACCCGTAAGGGATATGAAGATCATTAAAAACTTTGATAAATTACAAAGTTTAACCTCTCAATAATGCAGTCTCTAGCACTTTCACACACACCATAGGAAGGGACATAATTGATTAGAATCAATTTAGTGCTATCAGAACTAACAAGTGACTTGTTTTTACCCATATGAACCTTATTCATGGGATCTCCAATCACAAAGGTTGGGTTACCATCACTTGTTTGTTTATCAGTGGCTTAAGTCCCATTCCCCTCGATGTTTCTAAGATCATATTTCTTCCCAAGGGTTTTGTCAGAGGATCTGCTAGATTCCTTTCTGACTTCACATAGTCAATGGAAATTGTTCCACTCTTTAGCAGCTGCTTCACCAAATTGTGTCTCAATTGGATATGTCTATTCTTTCCATTGTAATTCTTATTTTTAGTTATAGCTATTGCCGATTGGCAATCACAGTGTATTGACACTAATGGGGTTGGTTTCATTCCTAATGGAATGTTCGCTAAGAAGTTTTTCAACCACTCAGCCTCACTACCAGCCATCTCAAGAGCGACAAACTCAGATTCCATTGTTGATCTTGCAATAATAGTTTGTCTGGCTGATCTCCATGTAATCGCACCACCCCCAAGTGTGAATACATAACCACTAGTGGATTTTGTCTCATCTGAATCAGAGATCCAATTAGCATCACTATACCCTTCTAGTACAGCGGGAAATCCACTATATTCAATGGCATAATCCATTGAACCTCTTAAGTATCTCATAAGCCTAGAAAGTGCATCCCAATGTTCTTGATTTGGACATTGAGTGTACCTACTCAGTCTACTTACTGCATAAGCAATATCAGGTCTAGAAAAGCTCATCAAGTGTAGTAAGCTCCCAATTATCTGGGCATACTGAGGCTGAGATAATGATTCTCCTCTATTTTTCATTAATTTAGAGTTAGGATCATAAGGGGTACTCACGGGTTTGAAATCATAATACCCAAACTTCTTAAGAAGTTTCTCAATGTATTGTTCTTGGGATAGTAGTATACTATCTCCCTTCCTTATGATTTTAACACCTAAAATTACATTGGCTTCACCCATGTCTTTCATTTCAAAGTTCGATCCTAGAAATAATTTAGTTCTAGTAACAATCTCATTGCATGTACCAAAAATTAACATGTCATCCACATACAAACATATAATGACACAATCACCATTTTCAAATTTAGAGTACACACATTTATCAGCATCATTAGGTGAAAAACCATCACATAGCAATACATTATCTAGTTTTTCATGCCACTGTTTTGGTGCTTGTTTCAATCCATACAAAGATTTTAAAAGTTTACAAACTTTATTCTCTTGACCGGGTACAACACACCCTTCAGGTTGAGTCATATAAATTTCCTCCTCTAAATCACCATTCAAAAAGGCAGTTTTAACATCCATCTGATGTATCACTAGCTTATGGATAGCTGCTAGGGCTAACAAAACTCGAATAGAGGAAATCCTAGTCACTGGAGCAAAAGTATCAAAGTAATCTATGTTGGGTTTTTGAGTAAAACCTTTTGCTACTAACCTTGCCTTATATTTCTCTATGGATCCATCAGGGTGATACTTTTTCTTAAAGATCCACTTACAACCAATGGGTTTTGCTCCTTTAGGCAAATCTACTAAAGTCCAAGTATTGTTTTTCTGAATTGATTCAATTTCAGTCCTAATGGCCTTATCCCACTGTTTTGCATCAGGAGCACTAATGGCTTCTACAAAGTTACATGGATCATTGTCAACAAGATAAGTATAAAAGTCATCTCCAAAGGAAGTTTCCTTTCTCTGCCTTTTGCTTCTTCTCAAATCCTCATTTATGGTATTACTATCATCATTATCATCAACAGGTTGAGACATCTCACTAACCTTTAAGGGAAACACATGTTCAAAAAATTCAGCATTTTTCGTCTCCATTATAGAATTTCTCTCAAGTATATCACTTTTAAGAACTAGAAACCTATAGGCAGCACTATGTTCAGCATAACCTAAGAACATACAATCAGAGGTTTTAGAGCCTATTTTTCTTTTCTTAGGATCGGGTAACATCACCTTAGCTAGGCACCCCCACACTCTTAAATATTTAAGGTTAGGTTGGTAACCTTTCCACAACTCATAAGGAGTTTTACCGGTTTTCTTATGGGGTATTCTATTTTGTAAAAAACATGCAGTAAGCAAGGCTTCTCCCCAAAGGTTATCAGGTGCACCGGAACTAACAAGCATAGCATTCATCATTTCCTTAAGGGTTCTATTTTTTCTCTCAGCTACTCCATTAGACTCAGGTGAATATGGTGGAGTTACCTCATGGATGATACCTTCTTTAACACAAAAGTCATTAAACAAAACATATTCACCACCTCTATCTGATCTAATCCTTTTAATCTTCTTATTCAATTGATTTTCAACTTCTGCTTTGTAGGTTAAAAACACATCAAAGGCTTCATCTTTGTGTTTGATTAAGTATACTTTGGTATATCTAGAATAATCATCTATAAAAGTCACAAAATAATTTTTACCTCCTCTAGACATGGTTTGTTTCATATCAGCTAGATCAGTATGAATTAACCCTAACAGTTCAGTTTGACGTTCCACAGAGGAACATGTTTTCTTTGTTATTTTAGATTCTACACATATATCACATTTACTACTCTGTTTATCATGCATATTAATTAATCCTAGTTGTTTTAATTTCATAACATAGGAAGAATTCAGATGTCCTAATCTAGCATGCCATATATCATACGAGTCAACAATATAAGCAGAAGAAGATGATTCATTAATCTTTTCAGAAACATTTAGAATGAAGAGTCCTTGATCACAATATCCCTTCCCACGAAAACATTATTTTTTGTCATAATGATCTTATCAGACTCAAAAGTCACTTTAACCCCCACTTTTCCCAGTAGTGATACAGAGATTAAATTAACTCTGATTGATGGAACATGTAGCACATCACTCAAGGCCAGAGTCTTTCCAGATGTGAGTTTGAGAAGAACTTTTCCTTTTCCCAGAACAGGAGTGGTCCTGGAATCACCGAGGTAAACGTGTTCTTCTCCATCCCCTACACTAGTGTAAGAGGTAAAAGCACTTCTGTTTGCACAGATATGCCTGGTAGCACCAAAGTCTACCACCCACTTGCTCACATTGGTCATCAGATTTACTTGAGAAACGACCGCAGCAATAATGTCATCTCCTTCGACTATATTAGCCTTAAGAGGATTGTCGTTTCTTACTCTGCGCCTGCACTGCGGTGCATGATGGCCTGGCTTCCCACATACGAAGCAATTTCCTTTCTTTTTAAAGTTGGGTTTAGATTCATGGGGACGAGATTTAAGAAAATTATTTTTCCTTTTGTGATCAGGTTTGTATTCGTACCTTTTGGAGCAGGTTTTCCTTCCACCATATTTGCTTTCGCAGATAAAGCTTTGGCCCTTGTAGTAGCAGACTCCTTCCTGTTGGTATCTTCAATTATTATGTGTGTAATGAGTTCTGGTAGAGACATTTGCTTATGCCTGTGTTTCAACTGTTGTTTGTAATCTGTCCAGGATGGCGACAATTTCTCGATCAGAAGTTCTGAAACAAATTCATCCGGTAGTAGAATGTTTTCTGCTTTGATGTCTTCGAGCAACTTGTGGTATTCGTTGATTTGAGTTTTTATGTCCTTGTCTTCAATCATTTCCCAACGGTAGTAATTTCCTATGACGAATCTTTGTCTGACGACATCTTCGGCAGTGTATTTGAGAATCAACGAGTCCCAAATGTCCTTTGCTTCCTTGTAGGAACAGTACACGTCGAACACATCGTTAGAAAGTGCACTAAGCAAAGTGTGTCGGTATACCTTGTTCGCGTAAGTCCACTCTTCAACTAGTTTTGAGTTTGAAGGAATAATGGAGTCGGGTTTCGGAGATGAAAGAGCAGCAACAACTCCATACATGTCTAAAAGGGTGGAAACGCGTTCTTGCCAGCGTCGGAAGTTCTGTCCAGAGAAAATCTCGATTTTTGACACGTCCGGAAGCGATTTTGCGAAGACCGTCTGGGTTCCGGAAACAATATTCTGAGTCTCCGGGATTGAGTTGTTGTTGTTGTCAGCCATAAGTCCTTAAGATTGTAGTAAAATTGGCTGACAGAGTCACGAACAAAATTTCCTAAGGCGTGTAGAATCACTGTCCTTAAGGACTTATCCGCGGTGTATTGCGCAAGTCCCCCAGGATACAACAGGAACTTCTCAGAATATCTCTGAGGATCTCAGAACTAGCAAGGATCTCTTCAAATATATACCCAGGATATAAGATTTAGACTTCAAGATAGAAGTATAGGAAATCTAGAGAAAATAGAGATTGGAATCTGTTTTGTGCGTGCCTTCAAATGAGATGGAATGCTTATATTTATAAAGCATGCAGGAAGAACCGTTGCAAAATTATAAACGTTCCATTATGAACGTTGGCCAAAGTATTAACGTTGCAAAAGCATTATGAACGTTGCACAACTTTCAATTTGCAATAAAATAATAATATTTTATAACAACTTCATAGTCATGTTCAAGTGTCTTAGCAGTGACTCACCCTCATCCTAGCCTTAGAAAGTAAGCAATTGCTGAAACATTAAGTAAATATTTCCATACACAATCTCAGAGGAAGCCAAATTGCCGGCGTTTATGACTATCAGCCGTTGGCAAAATCAATGCCCACACTGGCTTAAAAGAAAGATAGCATGAACCAAGAAGAAGAACAAAAATTAATAATATATGAGTCTGAAAATAAAAACCTGATGATCTGGATTTTGGAAAACGAAACTTTTAGGTTCATTCACATTCACTGTTCCTGAAGTTGGGGTCAAGAGACCAGCCAAAATCTGCACACTATACACAACGTTACGTTACAAGTAACAATGCACTGCAAAACACTGATTCTCACTTCTGAATTTTGATAATACCTTCAAGAGGGTAGATTTTCCACACCCATTGGGTCCCAGAAGCATCCAAAACTGCCCGCAAGGAATGCGAATCGAACAATCCCTAAGAACAGGCACATCTTGCGTTTGCCTCGTCGTGAATGAGAATCTCAGATTACGCCCTTCAATTGCAAAACTCTCCGCCTTATTGCCCCTGAAAAAAAAAATAGAATCAATAAAAAAGAGGACGAAATACAAGACTTCACCAAAACCTGTTCGAGAAAATGCCCAACTGAAAGACGGAACCTGATAATTGTAGTGGGAACTGTTGCATGAAGAGGAGCAACGACACGTTCGGAGAAGCTAGTAAGATAAGGGAAATTCATAGCATTCCCTATCGTTGATGGTTTCTACGCGACCGTTTTAACGTTGAGATGAAATTCCTAAGCTGGTCTTAACTTTTCATGAATGGACATTTGAGTCCTCTTCGTAACAACGTGGCACGCTCTCATTAGCTACGGTTTTTAAGGTGTGACATCCTCTCTTATCTCCAGTACATGTAGAACGTTACACAGGAGACCCGAGACACGTGGCATTGTATTTCTCTTCATGGCGTTCTCTGCAACTCTATCCTACACCACCTTCCCTTCTCTTCCTCGCTTCCCTCAAATTTTGAGAACAAAGAGAGTTCATTTCCGACTGATTCGTGCAGCACAGGGTGGTGAATCAGAGACCCCGGAGAGTAAGAGTGAAGGGTCATCTAAGGCCCAGTCTTCAAGCGCTGCTCCTAAGCCTCCCAAGAAACCAGTTTATTCCTGTGAGTATAGCAAACATTGAACTGACTAATGTTTCTTAAGAGACTAAAGCTCTTCTTTGATTACTGCTGCTTGTTTTTTTTTTTTTTTGCGGGGGGCAGTGAAGAAAGGTCAGATTGTGAGGGTGGACAAGGAGAAATATCTCAATAGCATCAATGTAAGAAGAACGTTGTTTTGTCGTATTATTTATTGGTTTGGTTTTGATTGTGAACACAGACGTGTCTTTTTTTAATGTTTCAGTATCTTTCTGTTGGGCACCCACCTTATTACAAAGGATTAGACTACATTTATGAAGACCGTGGTGAGGTAAAAAGCAAAACTTGTCGAACTAGTTTGCATGGGATGGCTCTGCATTTTTATGTCATCACAATTTATCTAATTCAATTGTGGGGAATTCTTCTAGGTCCTGGATATGCGTATATTTGAAACAGGAGAGTATGCTCTTGTAAGTAACTTACAGCTGTCTATCCTATTGTATTTTCATAGAATACAGATATCTTTCTAAGAAACAATGTTCTGATGAACGTGAGACCTCGGCAAGAATCAAAACTAACTCTATTTTTGCAATGCCAATGATGTTCTGTTGATCAAGCAAAGCTGAGCCTATATCAATTGATTGCATGATATATGTGCTAGATTCCAATTATGAAGAACTTGTCAAGAATTTTAATGTTTTATACTGAGAAAAACTCGTGCTTTATTGATAGATTGCATGGGTAGGGATTCCCACTGCTCCAGCCTGGCTTCCTACGTACATGCTTATCAAGGTATCGTTTAACGTGTTCAAATTTTGAACTACTATTTATAACTGGGTAAGATTCTTGCAGGGTCACAGCTTAAGCAAAATCCTGATCAAGCAGAACTAGTATTTGGCCAAGAATAACTTGTTTAATCGAGTTTGACTTGTACCTGTCTTATTTTGTATTTAATACACTGAATAAATACTGTGCTTAGTAGCAGTTGATTTCTTTACATGGTCATATAATGAATGAAATATGACTGAAGTTTTCTATATTTCTCTACAAACATAACATTTTCTTCTTTTCATTTTAGCTGTTTGTTAAAAGGCAAGTTACCTCACTCTTTCTTTTTCATTTGCAGTCAGAGAAGCTCGACTATGAGAGGCTATGACCCACAAATGCTAAATGGATATATGATCTTTTTTTCTTACGCTGTAAGAGAGTTTACAATTCAAGAATCTCAGATAGAAGCACCATCTGAAACTCTACCCCATCTGTAGTGCAGAGTATTTCGAAGCCTTGTGAATGTGTATCTGTGCTTCCCTGCTTTTAAATTTTAATAAATATAAATTCTCATTTGGATTTTTTAATTTCAAAAGTTTGTATAGAAAACGAAGAAACAGAAAATGGAGTCATCTGCTAAGAAAAGGCAACAGCAATGATCTGCAGAACAACTCAGAAGATCAAAACCTCTAATTCAAAGCAAGACCAATCATCTGCAAGTTGATAAGATATGAGAATCATATGCAAGTACCATCAGTTGCACATGTAAAATGAAGCTGTAAAACGGAATGTTTTAGTATCGGTTGCGTTGCTGCAATACAAAAAGTATTTCCATGTCAAGAAACTCGTTTTATGAACAGCAACTCTAGCATTGTCAGACTTACTAAGGGAGTAAAATGGAAACTTGTTTTATTATCTTTAATAACTTCTAAGCAGTTGGCAGACTAGACAATATAATTATTTATCAACCTTTTAAGAGCTTTGGAGGTCTAAATCAAACAGATGTGATCCGGGAGTTTTGGAGTCCTAGTCTATAGTTGGTTATAACCATTTTATTAAAACTTTTTGGGAAATAATAAAGGGGATGTTCTAATAATGGTAGAAGAACTCCATAACTTAAAAAAAATGCTAAAGGAAGAAAAGTAGTCATTTATAACTTTGATATCGAAGGGAAAATACATGCTAATTTCACTTGGTTGCATATACAACATTGGCTAAATTATCAGCTAAAAGGGATGCTACATCAAGTCATTGATAATTACATGAAACTTGTTTAAGGCTTTTACTTCCTCCATCTCCAGAATTTCTTCGAATTTCTTCTCACACTCCCACAAACGTTCAAAATATCCATTTTACCTTGTGGAGAAAGTTAAACTTTTTTTAATCTCTATCCATAATAAAATTTTCAAAACATATGAAATGTATTATGAAATAAATTTTCTAAAATAAGTTTTTTGAAAAAACTTTCCAAAACTCATAAAATGCCTTTCGAAATCAGTTTTCGAGAATATCCACACATAAAATATGTTTTAAAAAGAGTTATCCGAAATACATGAACACATGAAATACATTCTAGGAAAAACTTTCCAAAACAAGTTTCTTTTCCCATATTTTCTCTCTTCTTCTTTTGGCACAAGGTTCTCCGTCTCTTCTTCTGCCGCAGCGGTGCGACAATGATGGTAGGCGTGATGGCAGTGATAGCTTGATGTGATACAGTGACAATGGGTGTTTGAATTTTTTTTTTCTTTTAATACGGTAGAGGAAGCGATGCCGTCCTTATAGGGGGAAGAAATGTGTTGAATGTGGTACTTCTTGCTAATGAAGTGATGGAAACGACGAAAAGAAAAAATAAATCATATTTGATACAAAGTTGACTCTGAAAAGGTGACAAATTTTGTAGAACATGGTGAAAAGAATGGAGTTTGGAGAAAAATGGATTAGATAAATAAAAATTTGCATTGAATCAAATTTCTAATTTTTTCAATTATTTCCTTCTACTTTTTATTCTCTTTTCTTATATCTAAATAATTTCATTTTTATACTCTTAAAACGTGTCCATTCAAAACACTGATCATTTAAAAAAAAATGTAATAAACAAGTTGTCGAACGAGAGACGAATAAAAACATCATACCAATACTTTTCAACTTAAACATTCATTTCCTTAAAATATAATAGTTTAATTTAAAAACTAATTTTAACCATTAGATTTTCAAAAACAAAAATGCTCTCTATTTTCATCATTCAGGCTTTGAAAAATCTGATAGCTAAATTGGTTACTCAACCAAATTATTCTATGTTTCGAAAGAAAAAAATAAAGATAAAAAACAACGTCATTCCACCTCTTCATATAAACAATATTTAGACAACTATTCTTGTCATGAAAAAAAAAATTGAAAATTTTCTCTGCAACTAAGTTTTAAAATGAGCTTCGAGGTTCATTTTACATTGCTTCAACACCAACTTCATCACGTGCAGTAGTAATTTGAATTTAAATCAAAGAAATAATCCTAGCATAATTCGCAATAATAAAATTGCTTCCAATTAATATTTTGGACATTCCGGACTCGTTGGCTCTTTCAACTTTATAGCCTATCATTCTGGCATGGCTTACGGTTTGGAACCAAGTTGCACACCATACACATATCATCCTCAGGTAAAATACATAATTTTAAAAAAGTGGAAGAGTATGTATGAAAAATTACCCTCTTTTCTCCTGCCATGAACTAACAATATACAACATAAACGTTACTACAAACAGTAAACACTTGCCTTTACAGTAATCAATAAATTGTTACAAGCAGCACGGTGTCCCCAGTCAAATGGCTGCATCAAGAGGTCCTACACCTCACTTCTACCGTAGGTGGTCTCGTTCTCATGTATAAAGAATTGACCAGAATCCTTTACATAGAGTTTGTACTCTAATAGTGCAGATGATTGAAGTTCAACCACTGACCACAAGGTATGCCGGGGAAACCAAAAGACTTTAGAGGTATTTACAATCGGTAACTCAAATGAATCTTCTAGGGGATCCACCCGGTGTGTGGGCTTTGTAAAAAGATTTTTCATGAAAAGGATCAAGAGTGAATGTTGCATTTGATCTCACTGGATATGAAGGGAGGGTATTTTGCCCCATCAAAGTGTAAGTTGGATGAGGAGGAGAAAGAAAACAGCTCTTGTGGGCTGGCCCATACTGTCTCAATGGACTTGAGCAGGGCGATACTGGTAAAGATGTGATCACCCTTGTGTTATCTCTGAAGAAGGAAGTTCAAACAGCGAGTCAGTCTAAATAGCATAAAAATTATTCAGCATATAGAGATTCATCACCAGGCCTTTATAAGAGAAGGTCAGATGTTTAACCTTGGGCTCCTTACTGCACGTGAAGTAACAGGAACTGGCTTTGTTCCATATTCTCCTTCCAATGAATTTATACTCGTTCTATTGGAATGATCTAAAACTGGCTGCAAAGCGATTCAAACAAAGAGAAAGTTAGCTCCATCTCAATGCTTGCCATAGAAATTGATTTTAAGACATTTTGCAACTTCAAAATGACAAAATAAAGTTTACGGAGTATGTGCATTATAACCATGACTTCAAATGAACTAATACTTTCTATCCAAGTTTTGCTGTACTTTAGGATTCTCTTGCAGCATTATGTGCTCTAAGTAATTATGCAATCCACTTTTATCCAAAAAAAGGAAAGCGATATTCTGTTATCAGTTGTCACCCATAACTATACCATGATCACCCTGTTAATCTGTTCTCCAACTTCACCAGTACATGAGTATGCAATCCAACAAGTCTTGGGTACAACAGTCTTGGGTAAAACAAGACGATCAAATTCCATACAAAAAGCTAGTAGCTTACATAACCACCAAAACACACATGACAGACAATCATCTGCTTTTTTTCTTCCTTTCCTGATTACAACATTATATCTGTTTAACATATAATTCTATAGACACAACCAAACAACGAAGTTATGTATGTTCAGTAGAGAAAATCTGAACAACTTTTCTAGTTTATATCCAGACAGACACGAAGTGATTTGCAGAAGTCACTTCATCCATATAATTACTACATATTTACGATATATTATTTTAAACATGATAATAGTAAAAGCATATAGGATTGAGCTACATAATACGTACAGCATAAGAAAAAGTAAGCAAACCATTGAAATAAAATCCTGACATATGATGTGACGAAATCCAATCATCACATCTCATCCGTATACTAAATATTTACAATATATTATTTTAAACATGATAATAGTAGGCATATAGGATTGAACTACATAATACGTACAGCATAAGAAAAACTAAGCAAACCATTGAGATAAATCCTGACATATGACAATCAAATCCAATCATCACATCTTATGCAGTATAGGATAACCACAAATGATGAAATCACATATATGTTAAACATGAGAATGAAATTAACATGTAAGACGCCAAACCAACATAACTTCAGAAAGAAAATAAAAAAGCATTAAGGACTATACCGGCGGTGTCCGACTTCCGTCAAAACTGTAGGGGAAAGCATCCCTAGTTATTCTGACATTTGTAGCTTTTGTTGCTGGTTGATCTCGAATGAAGGGGTGATCTAGTAACTCCTGGGCTGTGGGGCGGGCCGATGGATCTCTTTGTAAGCATAGCTGAATGAAATTCTTTGCATCGCTTGAGAGATGATCAGGGATTTCAGGCATATCTCTACTGTTACCGATTTTAAATATTGCCGCTACCTGATGAATACAAGCATTAAAAACCAATGTTTGCCCTTCATATTCTTTAAATAGGCTGATATCAAACATGAAAATAAATGCTAGTTATAGATATCCAAAATCGCACCCCTTCATATTGATTCCAGGGAGGCTTTGATGTTGCCATTTCAAGAATTGTGCATCCCAAGCTCCATATATCAACAGGAAGGCTATAGCCATTTGTATTCATTACAACCTAAGAAAGCAAAGATCAGTATACATTACAGCTTACAGTGGAAGTGAAAAGGACGCGTCTGTTCAAAATGAAAATTGTGAAAAAGGGTAAAATATTTTACCTCAGGTGCCATCCAGTATGGACTCCCTTTGAAAGAAAGCATGGAGGAAGAAGAATTTATCTGTTTCAGAACAATCATAATTCAGAGATGATCTCCATCATAAAAGTATACATTTAGAAACTCTGCTGCCCCTACTATTTTTCTTCCGACTCTTCCATTTCACAAGGGTTTCTATCATAAAAGTTTGTCACATGGGATCCATTCGGTGGACATGATGTGATAGAATAAGAAAATAGGACATGACATGATAAGGACGTGATAAAAATAAGAAAAAGAAAAGGTATAATCATATTTAGTGTTTAGTGAATACAAGAGAACAAACTACATAAGGATAGGATATAATATAAAGGATGTTTAAATGACAATTTTTCATTAAATTACACATAATTTTCTAAAAAATGAATTTTAATTTATATTTTTTACAAATAATGGAAATTGTATAAAAATATAATTTTAACTAAATTATACAAAATCATTTTTCATATATATAACTACTTTTTATATTATAAAAGATTATATAAGATTTTAAAATTATAACTGATATCTTAAAAATATTTAAATTATTATTACTTAATTTTAGTAGCCTAATAAATAATAAAATTTAAATTTGCTCCACAATAATTATAAATCTAAATACATATAACATAATATGCTAAGTAAAATAATTATTATATATATTATGATATAAACTAATATTGATAAAATCATACAAATTTTATAAAATTAATATTATGATTCAAATATTTTTCTTAGAGAAAATTTAATAAGATGTTAATTTTAATACTTTAATTATCATTATAATTTAAATTTATGTGTCAGTATTATATCTATATCTATAGATAGAGAGAGGGCAGGAGAGGAAAACCGAGGGGGAGGGTTTATCCTATCCTATCAAACCTACCTCGCCTTCTTTCTTAAGATAAGAAATACACTGTACTACTGGCAGGATAGGATAAGTGATAAAATAACATTATCATATAATGTTGGTGCAACAAATAACAGATCATAACACGGTAGGATAATTATCGTATCCTACCCATCAAATGGACCCTTGAATTTTAAAAGAAGAGCCAGATGTACTCTAGCTCTCATTCTTCTATCTTGCGGTTTTACTGAGAAATCATACGTAATCAAGAGGGTAAAGGGGAATGTCTCTACCACTACCCAGTCAGATATGAACAGAACAGCAGGTTTGAAGCTGGAACAAAAGAAAGACTTTTAAGTACTCCCATGATTTTATATCTTGTGTATTGGCCAATTTATTTTGCAAGAAGCGACAACTTTTCAAATGGGCAGCCAAAAGCAAATGATTCTTTAAAGGATACATTTAAAAAGCTTACATGTTTGGCCATTCCAAAGTCTGCCAGCTTGATTTCACCATTAGGATCAACTAGTATGTTAGCCCCCTTGATATCCCTGCGTAAAAAAAAATAGTTTAAGAAAGAGTCAAGATGCATGCAATTCATATTATAAATATAGAACTTTGAGTAACCATTAACCAAATTACCTATGCACTGTATTTCTCCCATGAAGATAGCAAAGACCAGAGACAATTTGCCTGGTATAATTTTGAATAACAGGCTCTTTGAAGGCCCCATATTCCTGAAGTAATTTGTGAATAGAACCACCAGAGACATATTCCAAATAAACGGAGAGTGTTTCTTCTCCCTGCAAACATGGCACATCCGCACATATATATTTATGAATGGTTCTCAATCATTAATATTTTTTCTTCTTTTCCTATGTGCATACAGCTATAGTTACAAGATTCAAAACTTATAACATTTTAGCCACATACCAAATCACTCCCATAGTATTGAACAATGTTTGAATGTGAAAGCTGACTGAGCAAATTGATCTCCTGCAACAAAATGAAGTTCAGACATATCAAAACAACATCCAATACAGCACTATAGAATGTTTAAGGCACCATGCATAAATCTTAAAGAATAATAGAATTACCTGATTAAGTTGTTTGAGGCACTCTTTTGACGTTTGGTCATCACAGACAACCCTGACTTCCTTTATTGCACACAATTGTCCACTATTACTGGCAAAGTTTCAACACAAGCTTTTCAGAGACGTAGAACAAACATAGGAAGCATATATAGTTTCTGTAGCTTGTCCATAACATGGACATTTGGACACAGTGCACATTCTGAAAGAAGACTGGTGATATAATTCTACGAACATAGTTTAAATTCAAAGCTTCTGATTTTATATTGCCACAACAACAGACACAAATATTTCCTTTGTAGCCTAAAGATTTCCTCATATACAACCACCGATAGCAAAAGCCACAAGTTCTGCCTTTAATTCAGAGGGAGTGAAAACTATACATTATGTTATAAAGTTGTTGCAGCCTAACCAAAAAGGAGAATTGAAAGTCAATTTCCTTCACCGTAAAAGAAAAAACAAACCAAAAATACCTATTGAATCCCAGGTAAACATGCCCAAAGGTTCCCCGTCCTAGAAGCTTTCCCTTCTTCCACTTTGAAAGGTTACCGGTAGTGTGTTCTGCCACCCCATTTGGTCTGGCGCTGGAAAGAGAAGAAGAAGGGCTAGTAGGTGAGCCCGGTGGAAGAGGCAACGGATGGCATTCACCCCTTCCGTCTTCTTGCCTGCCTGTAGGAGAGTCAAGGCTCAAAATAGGCAACTTCGGATGAAGAGGTGATGTTGGGCTGGTGGGCCCTCTTGACCCAGGACCTGGGCTTTTAGACCTCACATGGAACTTCACGTCACCTTGCCCTCTACCATAAAGAAACAGCATCGATTAGTTCAGCAGCAGATGGGAGAAATAAACTTAACAGTCCATGTTTTCTGTGTTCCTTTACCTTAACACTAGCCGTGCTAAATTGAGTGTAGATAATATAACTACGGCCCCCCATATCTTATAATTACAAAATTAACTAATTATAGAAAAAAAAAATACAAGGTAAAAATATTTTGCTTAAGTTTCACCTAAATAAATTGGGATGAATTAGATGTCTAAAGCAGATAGATATTCAGGAGGGTGGGGGTGGATGGCGGGTGGTTAACCTCGTACAGATAAAAAGGATATGAACTATAAGTCTTAACAAAATTTCCCATCAAGATGTAGATCTTCATTTTCCCCGAACAAATCCATACCCAGAGTCTCGAGCTGCAATTTCGGAGTTTAGAAACGCAATTTGAAGAACGGATAATTCCAAATCTACAACTACACTGAAGAAGACTCCTCAAAGCGATGATTATAAATTGTACTAAGTATGAGCGTACAGATGAGAGAGGACTCTGAAATTAAAAGCAAAGAAAAGTTGAGGAAAGAAAAAAAAGAAGAAAAGGAGCAGAAGTGTACGAAAAAGTGAAAAATCGTGTTTTAAAAGTTAGGGAGGAAGTAGCAAGAGCCAGTTTCGAATTGGGATTGCAAGTCTGAACAAAACTAGAAAGGAATCTCACAAATCAAGAAAAGTATGCAATGATGTTCCAATAGAAAGAGAGGAGACGTCACAGAGCCTCAGCCACCGGAGTAAAAGTCACTTTATCTCATCAATGATTAAGCTAATAACAGGGGACCTAAATTAAAATAAATGAATAAATAATAGGGTAAATGAAATCCAATTCAATCAATCCAACGGAATTGAATTGAATCTCATGTTAATAAAGGAGCATAACAGTTAACAACAAACCTAGCACCCGTAATCTGAGCGTGATATGTGGGATGATCCTCGTAGGAGCCACTGGAGCTGACGCTAGAGCCTGAAACAGAGGCAGATCCGAAGACGAGGCCCTGGTCGATGCAGAAGCTTTGCGTGGAGGAGACAGAGGGGCGAGGCAAGGGGAGCCCCCGCTTCTCGTCGGAGTCGGCGGCGGAGGGAGCTAAATCGCGGCTAGCGCGTGGGGAATTGTGGACGTGGACAGCTTCGTCGAAGCTCTTGTTGGGCCTCGTCTTGGGCTTGATGAAGTTGAAGTGAAGAACGCTGGTACTGCCGCCGCCGCCGCCATGCGGGTGGTGGTCCTCTTGGTCCTTGCTCTTGCTGGACTTTTTACCCCACCAAGTGGGCATGTTCTAAATAATACTAAGCACAATTGGCGACGAGGGAAGGAAGAGAGGTTGAATTAGGGAAGAATCAGAAGAAGAAGAAGAAGAAGAAGAAGAAGAGAGAGAGAGAGAGAGAGAGAGAGAGAGAGAGAGAGAGAGAGAGAAGAAGGGGTTGAGAGTGGTTAGGTTTTGTTCAATTGAAAGAGGAAGATACGACGAAAGAGGAGAAAATAAAAAAGGAAAAGAAAAGAGAGAGAGAGAGAGAGAGAGAGAGAGAGAGAGAGAGAGAGTGAAGAACAGCTAAGGTTGGGGTTGGAGGGGACGGCAGACGGTGGTTGGATAAGTGACGTGGCAATTTCTTAGAAAGAGAAAGGCTTTGAGAGGGGGCCCACACTCCCAATCTATAACTCTCTTCTCTCTGTCTCCTCCTACGTGTCACTCTCTCTAACGTCTTACGTGCGTTTTCAACAACACCCTTCTAACTCTAACCGTAACTCTCCCTCGGTTAATTTTTCCAAAAAAATAAAAACAAATATAATAGAATCCGCATTGGCCACTGTGCACTCGTTTTTGCTTTACTTTACAGTTTCACACGCTCCAACTGGAACGTCCTGGCCGCCACCCACAAAACATTTACTTACCCAAAATAATAAACAAAACGACGAAGCAAATTCAATTTAAAATTTACCAATTTCACATTTGTGATTTAACCTAAATTTGTGGGGTTGGCGATAATGTTTACGTGTATGGATAGATTCAATGTTACACATAGAACAACATATCCGTTGCTCCACATAAATGCCCACTCCCACCACTCCCTTTTTTTCTCTTTGCCATAAATATCTCTCACACAAATTACTACATTCTTTTTCCACTCTTTATTATCTACAAAAACAAATTCAATTCAAAAACTCATTTATTTTTTATCTCCCAAGCTTCTTATCATGTCACGAGCCACCACACACTTTTCAGTTTTTTTTATGACAACAACGTTACTCGTGATCTTCATTTCGCCACTACTTTTTTTTTTTATTTATTACTATTTTTACTATGATTAAACTATTGTTGTCAGGAACTACATTAAAATTTCTCTCAGTTTCCGCGCTGTCTGTATCCACCATTTTTTTTCTCATACAGTGCCGCCATGAGGTGGATGCTGCCTAAGTCTATAAATTATTATAATGTCTTATTCTCTCTACTTCCACTAATCACAATATAATAAAAGAATTCATATGTAGTTATCACTATTTTAAACAAATTTAATGTTTCGTACATATCTTAATACTTATTTAATCATACTAATTACATGTACACTTTGTATATTGAGCTATTTATGTATGTATGCATAACTGTAGTCTTATCTTCTATACTGATGTCCATTGATTAGAAAATATTTAATTATGTATTACCTAAAACGCTCTGATTCCATTTAGTTAATGTTGGATCAGTTATACATACGATTATTGAGTAATGATTATAAAGGTAGCTTATAACTTAAATTTCCCAAAAAACAGTGGTTCTGACATAAGGGGAAAAAATATATAAAACGGTTATAGTTTTAAAACATACATGAATAATTGGATTGAATTAATATGAAAAGTATTTAGATGAAGTTCTGGCAGAAGCTTACACAACTTCAAGATAAAAGAAAAACATTAGTCATTTTTATTGTATGTATGTTACAGATTTCTTCTTCCCCAATGAAAAAAAAGAATAATATAATGATGATACTTAAGATAAAATAATCGTGTAAATTTTTATGTTTGTAAAAATATTAATAATAAAAAATAGTATTAAATGAATAGGGATTTTGAAATAGAGGATTAAGGGAAAAGGGTGGGACCATAATCGAAAAAAGTTGATGGTTTTGTGCGTGAGTCTGTGAGTAATTATTGTGGGGTGCCTCTTTTTGCCTTGGCTGCTAATGATGGCATCCTGTTGCAGAGACTCCTCCCTTTTCTCACCATGTGTTTAAATGTATCTGCCCACATTCATTATTCCTTTTTGCCATTTCAATTTAGAAACAAGAACCAATCTGCTTTCAAATTCAAACCCTTTTATCTGATTCTGTGCTTCTCATTTTCCAATATGCACTATTCTTCACATATATGAATCTATTTTTTTTAAGTGAGTTAGAAAGCTCATATCACAATGATTGTTTTACTTTACTGGTAACTCTTGAACTTTGGACCATTTTCATCGTTTCTCTTACTTTATATTTACTTAATTTGGGAGCAAAAAACAAAAATGTGTCTAGATTAAGTGAACCTTTTCATTTAACACGTTCGGTTGACTACTCTTGACCTATGTACCACACCACAATCTATGCAACCTACTCATCAAAGGATGGACCCAATTCGTAGAATTGGGACACTTGCTTCGTCTTCTGTTAAATTTTTGTCTTTAGATATTTATTTCTCTCAATGGTTATGTCGCAAATTTTATAGCCAATACTTTCACATACTCTATATATTGAAGTTAAATCTACTTTAAATATATTTTTCATTTTCTCTCTTAGAGCTTTTCCATGAACCATCTCCAACTTTTATCAATTTTTCGTTTTTGTTCCTGTCAGAATGCAAAAAAATCTTTGATTGGCCTGATTATGTTTAAGATAGAATTTGAATTTAAATTATTGTTACGATTAGTTAGGAATCGGTTTTAATTTTATAAGTTGTTTTCTGTTTTATAAAGTTGTTTTCTAATTTTATGTATAAGCGGTTAACAATGCTTATATATTTATCTCATAGAAGAAAAGATGAATAAAGAGAGTAGCAATTATTTCCGGAATTGTTTTAACATGGTATCATATGTTGTTTAATTCTAGGACCCCTGACTTCATTTCCGTATTGTTTTTCAATCCTTAAAATTCCCAATTTAAGCCATGGACAATGCTTCCACCTTTTCACCGTTTACCACCTCTACTCCGTCCTCTAATATTATCAATAAGCAAGACAATTCTTCCTTTCCCATCACTGTTATCCTTGATGACTCTAACTATCCTCCTGGGTCCCAACTAATGGACATGCGTATTGGTGCTCGAAACAAATCGGGGTACCTTACTGGCGCAACGACGAAACCCTCCATTGATGACCCCACCTATGATAATTGGGTTACTGAGAATAAACGGGTGAAAAGCTGGCTTATTGACTCCGTGAGCCCCCCCTCGTTGATACAGCGGTTTATCCGCCTTGAATCTGCCCACCAAATTTGGGATGCCACTCTCCGCACATTCTACGATGGATCCGATGAAACTTGCCTTTTCGAACTAAACCAACGATCTTTCTCCACCAAACAACATGATCGTCCCCTCTCTACTTATTATAACGAACTACTCTCCATATTTCAAGAGATTGATCATCGTATGTCTTCTTCTGAAACTATCGTGAATGGCGTGATCCAGATGCATTCTTCCATGGCTCGTTTACGCGTTCACATCTTTCTTAGTGGCTTGGACGCTGATTTTGACCAAGTTCGTGGAGAGATTCTTCGTAAAGACCCAAAATTGGACCTTGAGAGCACATATGCATATGTCCGTCGTGAACACCAACAACATATCACTATGGGTCGTCTTGCCCCTACCTCGGATTCCTCAGCTCTACTATCTCAGGTTCCTCATTCTTCCACGGTCAATTATCCTCCTAAACACCGTAAGGATAATTCCTCTGGAAAACCCTTATTATGTTCTCATTGTGGTGATTCTGGTCACTCCAAGAATCATTGCTATGAAATCATTGGGTATCCAACGTGGTGGGACTTCACCAAACGTCCTCGCCGGAAAGTCTCCTCTAAAGTCCTCTATTCCTCTTCTGATGGTGACTCCTCTCCCTTTCCTCAAGCTAATGTTGTGTATGAAGGTATCCTAGGCAAAACTCTTGCTTTCTCTGCTCACTCTAGGAATTCTACTTGGATAATTGATACTGGCGCAGTAGATCATATGATTCATGATGCTTCTATGTTAAACCATTGTTTCCCATGCAGTAAGTCCACCATAACCATTGCTAATGGTGGTTCTGCCTCCATTATTGGTCAGGGTACCATTACTCTATCAAAAAATCTCACTCTACATTCTGTTCTTGTTGTTCCTTCTCTTGATTTCAATCTGTTATTTGTCAGCCAGCTTACTTCACAACTTAACTGTAGTGTGCTTTTTTGGCCCACATTTTGTGTCTTTCAGGACATTCAGACCAAGGTGATTCTTGGTTATGGTGTTAGATGTGGTAATCTTTACTTCTTAGACGTCTCTGATGGTGGTACTAACTTGCATTGTAGAGCATATGCTACTACACTCCATATTCTTCTCATTCTGGTGCTTGGCTTTGGCATAAGAGACTCGGGCACCTTTCCTTTGGTTATCTTCAAAAATTATTTCCCCATTTATTTTCAAAATGTCATCCCTCTAAATTTCAATGTTCTACTTGTGAAATGGCTAAAAGCCATCACATTCATTTTTATCCCAGTTTGAATGAAAGTTGTATTCCCTTTCAAGTCATTCATTCTGATATTTAGGGCCCCGGTAAAGTCCCTTCATTTTCTCATTCTTATTATTATGTATCTTTTATTGATGAGTGTACTCGAATGGTATGGATCTCTTTGCTTAAACATAAAAATGATGTCTTCCTTATTTTTTAGAAATTTCACAATCTGGTTCAAACACAATTTAATACTTCCATCCAAAATTTTCAATCAGATAATGGCCTTGAGTATAAGAATGAAACCTTTTTTGAATTCTTAACTTCTAAAGGGATAAAACATCAAACATCTTACACCTCAGCAAAATGGACTAGCTGAGAGAAAAAATAGACAATTGTTAGAGGTAGTACTAGCTTCATTGTTTGACATGAATGTCCCTTCCCATTATTGGGGTGAGGAAGTCCTCTCTGCTGCCTATCTTATAAATCGCACCCCTTCAAGTGTTTTAGGTTTTCTCACCTCTCAACAGAAGCTTGAAACTTTTTTTTTCTATTCCTCATGTTATGAATCTTGAACCTCGAGTTTTTGGATGCACTGCCTATGTTCATGTTCCAAAAAAACTTCGCGACAAGCTTGATCCTTATGCTAAAAAATGCATCTTTGTTGGCTATTCCGACATCCAAAAAGGATATCGTTGGTTTGACCCTCAAACCCACAAAATGCATGTCACACTTAAAGTATCCTTTAGGGAGTCTGAACCTTTCTATTCAAGGGGAGTCAACCCTTCTTCTTCTCCAGGGGACATTCATCACATTGGAGAAGAAGAATTCTGCTTACCTCTACCTATGACTCCTACTCCAACATCTCCTCTTGTTATGGACATTCCACCAAATCAAAATCCTTCTCCTGAAGTCTCCACCGATCTTCTAGGTATAGATCTTGTCAATGCAAGTCATCCTCCACAAAGTAAGACACCAAATCTACCTTACACACCAGAATCACCTATTGTGGAGAGTTCTGAAATACATCTCAAACCTACTACTAAGGTAACTTTTGTCCCTATTGTAAACTCTTCCACCCCAACTCGCACTACTAGGAAACGGAAATTTGCATAGCGCACCATTACTTGTGCGCTATGCGAATAACATCAATTGAGAGGCAGCAGTTACACGAAATTGGCATAGCGCACCATTACTTGTGCACTGAGCGAATTAATGAAGTTATGTGGTTTTAAAAGACGTGACAGAAAGACAGAAACGATCTTCTGACACACAAAAATAGCCAGAAAAATATTGGAGAATTGAGGAGATGATCAGAAGACCTATCAAGACTTCACTTTCTGCAAGGAATTGTTGTAAAGAGTACGTTTGAGATGTTTAGGATAGGCTAAGTTTTCTGTTCATTGGAATTGGTTGTATGACGAAACATTAATGTAAATTTCTTGTGTAATATATGTTTCTGTTCTTGTTCTTTTCTTGACTTGCTTTTGATTATACGGAAGTATTAATCTCTTTAAAAGTTCTGCTGTACTGGGAAGTATTTTTAGAACCAGAAACGTAAGAAAAAAAACTAAAAGTAACTACGCTAGGAGTAGCTTCTGTGCTTTTGGTCATTCTCAACATTTGAATTTAATGCAAAATTATCTGATGAATTAATTAAGGAATTAATAATTCCATAGATAATTTTAGAACTTGTTTTAAGGAATTAAACCAAGATACTTTGATGTGAATACTTGAACAGAGAATATATGTTAGTCCAGGATCTTATTGTAATGTTAGTCAAAGACCAATTCCAGTGATCTTTTATCGCATTTTTCAATCTTATTTTTTTTTACATTGTTAATTTCATGCTTAATTCCAAATTGAAATCACAAATGTTTTCATCAGTAATTGATTTTGATAAATAATTATAATTGAATAACGTAACTCAAATTCCCTTGGGAGAACGATACTCTTTTACTTATTCACTGTATTACTTGAAACGATTTGGTATAGTTGCCAAAAAGTTATCAGTTGTTTTCTGTTTTGTAAAGTTGTTTCCTAATTTTATGTATAAGCGATTAACAGTGCTTATATATTTGTATCTCATTTGAGAAGAAAAGATTAATGAAGAGAGTAACAATTATTCCCGAAATTATTTTAACAGATTCTTTAATACACTCGTTCCCAACGAAACCCTACACCACCCCATATGTCTTTTCTCTCTATTATTTGCGTTTTTCATTTTTGTTGCCGCATTTCATCGCGGTCTCCATTCTCCCACTTCACCCTCTTGCAGTTCACCCTCCCTTTCTCCCTCGTGGCAAAGTCTTCTCTATCTCGACCGTCATTCTCCTTTGGTGCTCCGTCGTGGTGAGGGTCTTTCCTTGTGTGTCGTGGTGCTTCTTCATCATGTCTTTTTTGTCTTCAATTGGCTTGGCGTCAAGTTGGTGGTTTTTCCTATCCTCGAATGCATGCTTTTAGACTATATGATGGGTTGAATGTATAAAAATGTATGAAACTAGTATGGTTATGTGCTAGGATGTATGATTTTGTGGTTGAAGAGTTGATTTTGTGCTTGGGTGCTTGGATTTATGCTTGGATTGGTAGGGACGAGTCTCGAAGGCCTTAACCGCACTTCAAAATACGCTTAAGGCTCTGCAGGTGTTCGAACTATGGTTGAGAGCTTGCCGCATTCCGAACATCAATGAGGCCTTAAGCACACTTCGAAGTGTGGTTAAGACCCTCGACGACGTTCCAAGGCCGATTGATGATGGCCGCAATTCGAATTGCAGTTACATATTTTTTTTAATGATTTTCTGATTTATTATATTTAATTATATTTTAGTTTGATTTGTTTTAAATTTTTAATTTGTATTTATATATGTAAATTTTGTATATTATTTGGTATTTAATATTTCTTTATCATATTAAATTTATTTAAAAATATATGTTTGAAATTTTCTGTTAATATTTTATATTTATTTTTGTATATTAGAAGAATTTTATGATCTTTGTATTTATTATTTTTATGTTATGTTATGTTTTGTGGTTAAATATTATTTATTATGTTTTTATTTTTGTTTTTTTTTATACTTTTATATTTATTTGTTAATATTAACAATAACAATTATTGGTTCGTTGTAGTGTTGTCTAGATGCATCACTTTGTTCGTCCATGCCTTGATGAAGTACATCTTGCAAGGAATGACCCAAGTACGGTTCACATAATTAAAAAATAGAGATCATGCAGCAGAGGCATACTCAAGACAATGAACCTAAGCACCAAATGTCGACTAGTCATCACAATCCATCACATTTTGCCACACTTCCATCAAGACATACCATCACAGTCATGCATTTCGCTTTGACATTTTTCATAATGTGCAATGTACAAAGCATCTGATACGTCTCAGGAAATACATTGCCAATGACATTCATCAAAACAAGGTCTTTGTTAGTGACAATAACACGTGGATTGTCCTATGATGTAATTAGTAATCCTTTGAACCTTTCTAATGGTCAAGTGAAATTATTTTGACGTTCGCTTGAAAGCAATGTAGAGGCGGCTGTGAATGTCAAACCAATTGATGTGACTCCAACAATCTCAAGCAACGGAAGACGATATTTGTTCGCCTTATATGTGGTATCCATTAAGAAAATAATATTAAATGAATTCAACAATTGCACTAAATTAGGATGTGTCCAGAACAAGTCACTTACCACATTAGAATCCTACAAAAATCTACTCCATTGGATGTATTTATATCTATCTAACAACATCATCAACTCTTGCATTTCAGCTCTCGACCCTCTCAAAGATCCTTTGTACGTTTACCTTGCATTATTGATAATGGTAATTCTTACCATTATTCGAGATTCATTTTACAAACAAAATCAACTTTGCCTTAGCTTATTACTTGCTTAAATCCTCTCTTTTATCCTGTTTTAATGTTTAATTATATTTTGGGCTACATTTATATAAATTCATCACTGATCCCCTTATTTTGTAGCTAATATTGTGCTTGGAAGAACCTCTACCAATGTATAGAGCTGAACCAGCCACAAAATCAAGCTGATCTGCAAATGGGAGAAACAAGCATTGTTGTCAGAATCTTGCATACGGGCGCCCCTCCTGGGGGCATAGGCGCCATTTGCTACCGAAAACTTGCGCTCAGGCACCCGTCCAGAGGCGCTGAGCGCCACTTGCTCCAGAATTTCGCACTCGGGCGCCTTTCCAGGGGCGTTGAGCGCCACTTTCACTGATGTGGTAGATTAAGCTTATTTAACCCTAAAACACGAAGGGAATTGGGTCCTTGGTGATTTGGAGGCACGATTTCACATAGAGGAGAACTTAGAGGGCTGCTAGGGTTTGTGGGAACACTCCCTTTTCGTCTTTCGGTTCTTCTTCTTCAATGGCCATTTTGTAAGCTTAAAGGCTCTCCATGGAAATGGAGAGCCAAACCCATCTTGTTAAGGTTAGTTGTAGCCTTTGAATCTTGTGTAATTGTTGAATGATTTGAATATATATATATATATATATATATATATATATATATATGTGTGTGTGTGTGTGTGTGTGTGTGTGTGTGTGTGTGTGTGTGTGTGTGTGTGTGTTATTTTTATCAATTGCTAGTATTCTTGTTTCCAATACGTTCATGACTTGATTTTGGGTTTTCATGGGTTCTGGGGACGTAAGATGGAACCTAGAAGTGAAACAAGTGTCCTTGCGGTCATTGATTCTAAAGATGGAAGATGAATCACATGTTGTCTTAAGATCCTAGCTCATTAATGTGGGTTTACTTGTTAGATTTTCCAAGGAATTGGAGTTTAATAGGAAAAACCTAGGCTCTTTCACCTAAGGGATTAGGGCTAGAGTGTTTTTGTTGATTGACTTTAGTAAATTGATGGAGGGGAGATGAAATAGGGTAAGCATAAGAGTGAAATAGGTGAAAACTAACCTTAGCAATGTCATTTCATACCATTTATAGTCTAGTCCATGTCTAAGTGTCTTCAAACACCAAAGTCCAACCTTGTATATTTGTAATTTTATCTCTTTGCACATGTTTATCAATTGATATGTTGTTCTTGAGTCTAAATGAGTTATTAATAGTGCAATTAACTAGTATTACACGAGTCTCTTGGGAAACGATACTTGGTCTTACCATTTTATATTACTTGAACGATTTGGTACACTTTGTTACCAATGAGGAGCATCGTTACCTTGAAGATGATGATTTTGATGATGTTACAAAGTAAAGAATAAGAATACTTCTCTTGTATGAGAGTTTAAAAGCATTTATGCATAAGAGAAGACATCAAAACTGAACGGTAGACCTCATGACCGAGTGGTAAAGTTATGACCAAGACCAAGCAGTGGAAGGCATGACCGTGACCGAACAGTCACTCAGCAGTTGAAAACCGAACGGTCAAAAACAGATTAAAGACGAACACTAGTTGACCACTAGCCAAAACACAATTGAAGACCGAGCGGTACCTATATGTCAACAACCGAATGGTCACTATCATTTAAAGACCGAACGGTATGTACTAGTTAAAGGCTTGGTAGTGAATAGCAGTTCAAGACCGAACGGAGTTCAACGTTGGCCAAACTCAGTTGAATACCGAACGGTCACTAACAGATACAGTTGATGACCGAATGGCTTCCAACAACAGATTGAACATGTGATTGTTACCAATAAGGAGTATTGGTAAAACCTGAAGATATGTTTTGATGATGTTGCAACTTATAGATTTTGGATGTAGTAGGAAAATATTTTAAAAAAGCAACTTGTAGATTTTGAATGTAGTAGGAAAATGTTAAACATTGTAATTTTTACTAGTATAATCGATTATGGTTAAGCAATAATCGATTATCACAAGTCATACTTGAATAATCGATTATCACTTCATATAATCGATTATCACTTTTTTGAAAACTCTGTAATGGACTTGAATAATCGATTATCACTTACAATAATCGATTATTCATGGCAGTTGGGAGCTGACCTTTGGCATTCAGTGTACTTGGCTATATAATTTGATTTGGAGAAATCAGAAGGTAACGTTTTTTTTTTAACTGAGAAAGCTTAGAACACTGTGTGTCAGAGGAACGTTCTTAGAGAGCTTTTTGTTCATTGTTCCCTTGCTTGGTCTTGTGAAAGAAGAGGCTTGCGTATCGTGTGCCGATAGTCGGAGCAGACTCTCTTCAAGTTAGCAAGGTACTCTGCCTGGTCTTGTGAAAGGAGAAGCTTGTGAATCGTTGGTCGATTGCCGGAGCGGTTCTCTTCAAGTTGGTAGAGTGGTTCTTTTCGTTTTATTCCTGTTCATTTGATTGTAATCTGTTAAACCATTTTTAGTGAAACTGTTAATCACTATTTATAGTGATTAACGACTGGACGTAGATTCTGTTGAATCGAATCAGTATAAAAATATCTGTGTGATTTTTCTATTCCCTACACTCATATTATTTTACGTATATCAACTGTTTGATTAATTTTCTGAAAGAAAATTATTTTTTACTAAAAGGACCAAATTAATTTTAATTGTGATCAAACACGCTTTCTGCTCTCTGAGTTTTAATTCCGCTGCGCTATACTCTTCGAAAAATACCCCCTCCGATACCAACAATGATGACAGTGATCAAACAAGGCATGACAGAACGGTTTAAGGCTTGACCAAGACCAAGTAGTTCGGACCGAGCGATAGCGAGGAATGACTGAGACCGAGCAGCTAGCACCGAACGTTGGAAAGATATAAGTAACTAAGTTGAACAGAAAAAGGTGATAAGGGCTTAGGGCAAACATAGTTGAAAACTGAACGGTAGGAGGTTGTGACAAATTAAACCGAGCGGCAGAAGATGAAGAACTCGAGCCGATCGGTTGAAGTGTTAAAAATTCAAAATGTTCCAAGTTTCGCAGATAATCGATTATCACTGGTAGTTGTAATCTGTCGTTTCAGTTTCAGACCAGTAGCCTATTTAAACCTTGCCAAACACTTTAGAAGATAACTAAGCATAATTGAGAATACAGTGCTATCTGAGGAAGTTCTCAAGTGCTCGTTCATTGCTACTGTCAAAGTCTTGTGAATAGGAGAAGCTCGCGCTTTGTGTGTCAAAGGACGGAGCGGTTCACTTCAAGTTGGCAAAGTTGTTTCCTTCCAGTTAATTCGTCGAAGGAACGTGTTTTTGTTACTGTTATTTTTTAATCACTCTATTGTAATTGTAAAACATTTCTTTCTTGAAAAGGTTAGTCACTCTTCATAGTGATTAACGACTGGACGTAGAATCTTTTGATTTGAACCAGGATAAAAATCATCTGTGTCATTTTTCTACTCCGTGCACTCTTTATATTTTCTGCTCATCAACGTTTTGATAAAACGTTTAAGAGAAAATTAAAGGAACCATTTTTTAAAGTGATTAAACAAGCTCTTTGCTTTTAACAATCTGTATCGAACTCTGTTTTAATATTTCGCTGCGCAAAATAGGTACCGATTGTTTCAACACACTTGTCAATGAGTTTAACAGTTATATATTTGCTTTATAGTGGTCACATTAGCTTCATTATGTTCTTTGAAAGTCAAAAGAATATTTGAGGGTTTTACTTGACTCTTAGTCATGTCAAAAAGAATTGATTGTTCAGCAGCATTTAACCTCTCCACAAAAGAATGACCAACCAAAGTCTCTACTAATTCATGGTTGTGATAGCCGCACATAACATTTAACACCCAACCCTATCTTTTAGGTTTACTCCTCAACCTAAATAGACACTCATATTTTCTTGTGCCAGATACACTAGGCTGAACATTTGACTTATACTTCCTATATTTCTCACTCCTTTCACAGCCTAACAAAACGTATGTCTTTCTTCCAGTTTCACCAATTGTTGTGTTAGATCTTATAATCATGACAACAAATTCAAGTTCGAATGCAATCTTTCAAACTCATTCAATTAAATCGTCGCATGAGGGAAATATTTGATCGGTGAAAAACTTATCTGTGTAATCACCCTCAATCACTTCATTTAGAAAAAAAGAAAATTTGAAAAAAAATCAGAATTTATTTAAGAATAAAAAAATAATAATTATTCATCTTATTATATTAAATACTACCTAAATAAACATTAACATTTTAAAAGTTAACTACTAAAAAACACAATAACATATTAAACTTTATATAATAAATCAAAAAACAAATAAACATTACGGACAAATTAAAAATCAAATAAAAAAACAAAAATAATATCAATGATATTATAATTATAAAAATTTAACATATTCAATTAAATTAAATTCTAAAAATATTATTACATATTAAAAATTAAGTAATAAATAACAAATAACAAATAATAAAATATTTTAAAATTTAAATAAAAATTACCAAATATAAACATATTATAAATTAAATCAAAAGTTAAAAAAGTAACATATAAAAAATTATATAATAAATACAAAGTTAAACCTTTTTAGTTCTCCCTATTTTTGTAGGTTTTTTCCAGTTTGATCTCCGTTTTATCAGAATCCACAATTTAGTCCTAAAAATATGTTAATTTGAGTCAATGGAGCACTGCCGTTAAATTAACTTAACGAGGTTAAGTTTTTATGAGTTGTGACATTGACGTGGTCAGTTTTTGCCATATCACTCCTGCTACTTAGCGTCATCTTTCCCAACAGCAGAAACCCTAATAAGAATTTCAAATGGGATTTAGGGTGGCTACGCGACTTGGTGATAGCGGCACTATTTTTTTTAAATAATTTTCATTATCTTTTAATGAATTTGAAAAGTATTTCTTATTTATTATTTCTTCTTGATAAGATACACGTTTAATTAATTTTATTTTTTTATTTATTATTTATTGTTATCATGTAAAATAATATTTTAATAATTTTTTATATAATTTTTATTTATTTTTTTAATTCATCCTCATATAATTTTATCATTATAATTATATAAAAAATATTTTATTTGCCATGATATAATAATTTATGATTTTTTTTCTATCACTATCTTAACATATTGATATTTAAAAGACCAGGGGTATATATCTAAATTTAAGTTATTATGAATTTAATATTTTTTAGACGATTACGTTTAAGTGGTGTATTATAATATTTATTAGTGGATAAAAATATTTTATTAGAAAAAGTAAATAAAGAAACATTTAAAATATTTTAAAACTTGAATATTTTCTTTGTTTTCATAATTTTTAAAAATATTTTTTAACTTTGTCAATTTTATTTAATTGATATTTGTTTCATTAAAATTAAAAAATTAATAGATATTTTGATTGCCATAAAATTTTATTTATGTATAATTATATAATAATGTATATACTTTTTATACTTTTATTCCTTTATTATTTACTATCATGATTTGAAATTATATAATTTTATTTATTTTTTAAATATTTGAAAATAAAGAAAAAATATACTTTATTTTAATATTGAATATTTGATAATATTATATTTAGTTTATAGTTAAGTTTTTATAAATATTAATTAATTAATATTAAAATAAAAAAAAATGAAAATGTGAAAATTTTATTTTAATTGAATAATAGAACTATTTTTCGCCCTTCATATATTATTAGTCCTAATTGTAACACCAGACTAAAAAAATGAATACTCACTAATATTATTTATTAAATTTAATAATATTATCTCTAACATTATTTATTAACTTCAATAATATTATTTATTAAAATATTTATTAAAATAATTTCAAAACTATTAAAATAACAACTTACAGGATAAAAATAACTTTATTTACAAAATAAATTGTATCTATATTTTAAGCGAAACTTGTTATAATATGTTACACTTCCCCTTCTTTTAGACTCCAACCTAACAACTTTAAATATTGTTATTTTATTTTAAAATTAGTTTATATATTTTTATTAATTAAATAAAATATTTTATTATTAAAAGGAATATATTATTATTTTATTTTAATTTTTGTTTATATATGTTTTATTAATTAAATATAATATTTTTATTATTAAAAGAATTGTAAAATAAAAGTAAGAGAAAATCATTACCTAAAAATATAATTTTCCATTTTAAATTAAGATTTACCGAACAATTGTTCCTGTGAACCTGTGATGATATGAAAACTTTTACAGGAATGAGATTTTTCTTTTACAGAAAAAACTATTTCCACAGACGTATTTTTTGGACGTCGAAAAAAGATATTCAATTTTAATACCTAAGAAACCATCATCGTTAACTTTAATGCATTTCAAGCACTAATCACAACAAATGTTTTTAATTTAAAACCATTTCTATAAATTACCCATGGCTCTTTAATTATTAGAACAATTTAATAATATTGTTGGGTGATTTTAAGCTTCAATATTGAATTATAAACATGTGCGTTGGTACATTAAAATTATCAATTCATCATCGTGATTAAATTAGAATAATTAGATTACGAAACTTCTAATACAATAATTAGTTTTCCATTTATCAGAAAATCACCTACTACCAACGATTTTAAGTAATCAAGTGATAAAAATTTGGATATTTAATGCATTTTCATCAAACATTAAATTAAAATAATGTATATAGAAATAATAGGAGGTGGGGTGGAATACAAATATTATTTATCTATTATTTAATTTGTAATAAAAAAAATTCACAAGCTACTCACTTTGTTATTTATTATATATTCAATTTAAAAAATACTCACATATATTTTAAAATTTACAGTTATTTACAAATATTTTAAAAAAATATATTTTATAAATTTTTCAAATAAAATTAAAAAAATATAAAATATAATATAAATTTAATTTAATTTAAATTCAATTTAATCTAAGAAAATATAAATATAATTTTAATTATAATTTTTGAGGATATTAAATATATGTAGATACAAATAATATTATACATACATTATTTGTTTAAAATACTTGTTATTCATTATCCACAAATAATAAATACATATACTATTTATTAATATCATAGAGTATTTTTGTCATTCTAAATTATATATAATGTAAAACATAGGTTTAATAATTTTGGAGGTCCTATTTATGTAGATTCGTGTAAATTAGGTTCTTGTATTTTGAAAGAGTTCAATTAGGTTTTCTTTGTTTTAAAATTGAGTCAATTATGACCTTGTTGTTAATTGTTTTGGACAACATGGTGGCTAGCAACTAATAACCAGGTGGCATGAAGTCTCATCAAGTGAATTAATTTATTTTCGTCAAAAACATGGATTCAACTCGAAATGTTGTCGTATTGGTGATACAACTGTACCTGCTTTGTTCATCTCTCATCGCAGGCCACCATCGCCTGCCCCCACTGCCAAAGTGGCTTCGTCGAAGAGATCTGTGCCGACGCCTCGCCGCGCCACCGTCTCAGCTATTTCCCTGATGACCATCTTTCGCTCCACCGACAGGGATTCCATCGGCGTCGTGATGTTGCTGGCAACCGCTCACCCTTTAACCCCGACATTGTTCTCCTAGGCGCATTGCGAGAATAGTGATGACAGAAGATAGCTTCAAGGTAGTCGGAAATGGGGTAGTTTTCTAGTAACAGAGATTTGAATAAGTGAGAAATATACAAAATGACAGCATAACTTTACTATATTTTCCAAGGTGATTACATGATGGAGGACACCTCTATTTATAGGCTAAGGTGTCTCAAAATGGGCTGAAACTTTAACCTAAAAGAGCCACCTTGGTTGGCTTGGAGAGCAAGGAGAAATCCTCTCCAATAGGAGAGAGACAAATGGCAAAAAACCTCTCAAATGAGAGAGTGACATGTGGCCACTACCTATGGAAAAACTCTCCATTCCTAGAGTGACACATGGCCACTAACTAGGAGGAAAAACTCTCCAATAAGGTGCTTCCACATGCCTAGGACGAAAATGACTCCTTGGCCTCCAAGTTTTTCCAAAAAGTTGACCCCTTGGTCAACTCACCAAAGAGGACATCCAAGCAAGGTCAACATTGGGCCTTGGCCCTTTGTTGACTTGGTTGGTCAAAACCCTATTCTTCTTGGCCTAAAATACAAGGCCCAATCAAACCTATACTACTAGGTCCAAGGCCTAAATAAAATCCTACCTATTGGGCCCAAATACAAGCCCAAAACTTATTCAATGATGGCCCATGAAGAGAAAATTTTGACTTTGACTTCACCTTCTTTGTTTGACTCCTCTTATATTTGTTTGGTCATGCTTCTTGTGATAGGACCTTTTGTGAGATGGGTGTTATCACTTTGGTTGTTATGTGGCTTTGAATTCAATTTTGTTTCTTCCTTGTACTTTTTGGCGGATTGTAGATTTTCAATGTTATAGAAGTATTTGAGAATGCTTATATTTTGCTGTCTCACAGGTCAAATTCAAGAGAGCGATGGTGAACAACGATTTTTTGTGGATTAAGAGTTATCTTCAACTTTTGATGACCAAAACCTAATATTATTTTATTACTTGTCTTTTCTAATTGTTTAGTTCACTTTACTCTAGGTATTTGCAGCAACAATCATTATTTACTGGCACAAACTTTTGCATAATTTGTTATTGCATCTCGAAACATTGTAAATTTGTTTTTCCTCTTTCTGGTAATTTTTTGGGTGTCTCGATAAGGCAGAAAAAGCCTGTAATTTTATTAAGACTAAATTTTTATCCAGGATTAATGAACTTCCTAGTTAATGTTAATGTGATATTGTTCAGATATTAAATTATATCACAGTGGAGGTGAAGCGCAGGTCGAGACCGAGGCGCACTGCGCCGTATGCAAGGAGACATTTGAGCTCCACGCAGAGGCGCGTGATTTACTCCAAAAACATATTTACCACTCCGATTGCATCCTCCCGTGGCTCTCCAGGCAAAACTTGTGTCCAGTGTGCTGCCACGAGCTTCCTTCCGATTTGGAAACTAGGGCTCCGAGTCAAATCGACGAGGAGGCGATAGGGTTGACTATCCGAAGGCTTCTAGTAGGGGGATTCGCCGTGGGTTGATTTTTTGGGGGACGCGGGGCCGAAGAGAATCATTTCCCGGTGCCGGCGGGTTCTCTAGGTGTAACGAGACCTCACTATGCCAGATGTTTAATAATTGCTAGCTCAGCATGTCATTAGACACCAAATTTAACGTCCTCCACAACCATTAACGGGTAAAGTCATAATTAACTCAATTTTACATAAAAGGGATTCAATTGAACTCTTTCAAAATACGAAGATCTAATTGACATAAATATGCACAAATAAAAACCTCCAAAATGATTAAACCTAAAACATAATCATAATTATCAACATTTTAAAAAACCTAACTTTTAGTAACTTATCGTATAATTAGTTTGATATGGTCTTAATCCAAGTCACTTCCCACCACTTAGACATAAAGAATAATAGACTTCATTTGTTGGAGGTTAGGAATGTGAGGTGGAGGTTAGGAATGTGAGGTGGTTATGTATGTCTTCGATCACTAATATATTTAGAGACAAAGTGAATATGATGTGAAAGAGAGAGGAAAATAATGAAGCCCATTATGTGCACAAATATAATGTGTATAAATGCATTTTAACGTGAGCTTACCATCGCAATAATCATGTCATATTCCATTTGTGGAGTAATTATATTTGATGACATTTTTATATAAAATGTTGAACCAAAATTTCACTCCCAAAAATCTTCCAAATCACAAATATTATAGGAAATGAAAAAATAACATTAATCACAGTCAAATGAAAGATCTAGTAGGATCCACAAACTTCTTAAGGTACCATTTATTTTCATAATAAATTAAATTTATATTTACTTATATGTTACAATTTAATTTTATTTGATAGATATTAGGACAGCTAGTTAAATATGTGAAAATTACACAATATAGGAAAATATACAATTTTGTTACAATGAACTAGCAAGTCGTGCGTGAGTCCAACGCGAGCTGAATAAGCGTGACATTAAAATTCCCTTTTTGGGTCCAATGAATATGAACTATGACGTAATTTGGTTGGACTTGGTAAAATTTATTTGCCAGCTATTAACATATCAATGGAATGTAGGTCCACACAACAATGAAACTTGCAATCTCTTTTATTATTTAAAAAATGGTTATAGTGTAGTTTATTTTAAATGCTTAAAAGTAATATTTTTTTAAAATTAAATAAAAGATCATTTTGATAGAGATCATTTTACTCTTTTAATGAATAATTTATTCGAACATACACTTAATACTTTTCGAATTAATTATGCATCTTTTTATTAACTTTTTTTCATCTAATTAATTAGGCTTAATTACCTACTTAGTCCCCATGTTAAGAGGTAATTTTCTGTTTAGTACCCGGTTTTAAAAATGTAGGCATTTGGTACCTATGTTTTGAAATTTGTATCAATTCAATCCTATCCAGTTAACGGCGTTATAATTGATGCGAGAAATTAAGGACGTTAATGATAGCCTGGGTGGAATAGCTATCAAATGTTTGAATGCATCTTCATTAATAGCCTGGGTGGAATAGCTATCAAATGTTTGAATGCATCTTCATTAACGTCCTTAATTTCTCGCATCAATTATAACGCCGTTAACTGGATAGGATTGAATTGATACAAATTTCAAAACATAGGTACCAAATGCCTACATTTTTAAAACCGGGTACTAAACAGCAAATTACCTCCTAACATGGGGACTAAGTAGGTAATTAAGCCAATTAATTATAACCAATATTTAGAAACAGAATAATAGTTATTTAATTTACGACTACTTCTACTTGAAGACTTTATTCATTCATCTTAATAATTAGATTTAATATAACTTTTGATTCTTATTTTTATCTGTTTTGTTCGATATGAGACTAGTTTTTAATGTTTAATGTAGTCTTTTACATCGTAATTTATGTTCAGTTTTGTTCTTTTGGCTAACGACGTTTAAATCATTAACACATCACCAATTAGTGAATTACATTATAGTTATTGACTAACGTGGCTAGGACCAAAGTTGACTAAGGATATTGCACTAATGAGGGTTTGACATGTGACAACCTCTTTCTTCACCCAAAAATTAGAGTTTGATATTTGCATCTGCATATTGGGAAAAAGTTTTCTCTAGTGTCGTCATGCGAAAAGACACGATGGAGAAGCTTGTGGAGAGGCACTGGTGTGACGGTTGAAGAGGATTACGTGATTCAACTTTGCGTTTCTGCGATTTGGGTTTTGCTCACGAGAGGTTGGTGATGATGTTGGTGGCTCTTCATCGTTGTGGCGCAAATCGTGCTTCTGGTTTGAAGGAGATTTTTGGTTCTGTGGGTTTTGATCTTTTGTGTTTCAGGTTGATGGTGACTAGTGGAGAATGAAGAAGCTTCATAACAATGTTGATCAAAGGTGCGAGGAACTCGCGATTCGGTTTCGCGATGCTTGTGGCAAAGCGTTTGGAGCAGCGACGCAACAAGTGCGTGATATGTTCACTAAAGGTTTCTGGTTAGGGTTTCGACATGTCTGAAGATGGAGGTGCGAAGACGGTGGCTGGCCGTGAGCGTGGCGGTGACGGCTAGAGTTAGGTGGTGGCTAGGGTTTATGTGTAGGGGGAAATTAGGGTTTCTGGAAGTAGGAGATGATGATGACGTGTCAAGGGTGATGTGTCACTAATTGTTGTTGTGGACATTTTTCTGTTAACGATTTAAACGTTATTAGCCAAAATGACAAAGCTGAACATAAATTACGATATAAGGGACTACATTGAACATTCGAATAAAATGAGTCCTACATCGAACAAAGCTGACGAAAATAGGAACCAAAAATGGTATTAAGCCTAATAATTATTTCAATAGACTATTAACGAGGAATCTTATCAGATTATTTGTTTTTAATAACTATTTTTTTATCCTTTTTAGAGACATTAATGTTTTTCGTACTTAGCATTTTAAAAGGTGACACGACAATGGGTCGGGTCGGACACAGATAGTGTTTACTTGCAATCCGATTCAAAAAAGAAATTTACTCTACTTGCCTACTACTCACACGGATACCTGTTTAAAAAATACCTATGTATATTTTAAAACTCGTGGATACCCGTAAATGCGGATACCATAAATATTTTAAAGGGTTAAATATGTTTTTAGTCCCTAAGCTATTGACCGTTTCTGGTTTTCGTTCCTCTTTCAAAATAAGGTACAATTTGGTCCTCATTCTTTTTGAAACTTTGGTTTTAGTCCTTGAAAACTAACACCGTTAAAAATGTGTTGATGTGGCTAACGGTAGACTGACACACTATTTTTATTTTCAAGTGTTTCTCACCATTTCTCCCTCTCTCTCTTCCTTCCATCTTCCACCCAGAATATTGTATCTTCATTTCTAGATATTGGGGGACATAGAGAACTAATTTTCTTGATTATAACCTCCAAAATTTTACTGGCTGGAAGAAAGTGTTCATGAACTCAAGCTACTGAGTACAAAAACAATGTAATAAAAGAATTTATATTATAAAAGCATTTACAAAATATGATGGGCCAAACAGCTACTGACATACAATATTTTTATAAAGTTGATATGCTTTAAACTTGCAGAGATAGGAGTGAATATTTAGATATTGCAAGATTTAAAGACCCAATATAAACACCATTTTTATTGTTATATCAATGGTATATTTCACACTCATAAAGGTATGGAGAATACTTGTTTATTTTACTGTAACGTCAGGCTTATAAATAGCCTTAAAACACAATTTAACTACTGCATAACAGTTACACACGTAAAACATAAAATGGCACAAAAGTAGGCGAGTCTTAAGCAACTAAATAAAAGACTCGTTCTCTCTAATAATGTTGGCACAAGTAATTATTTCAGTTTCTTCTGCCATTGCCAATTCAATAGCTCCTCGGCAGAATCAATTTCTTTCTCCGGAAGATCTCGCTTGGGCTGATTCCTGCCTAGTTAAAGATTCTTCTGATATTTCAGAAACTGATTGGGTCCCTTTGAAAAGTGCTTTATTAGAAATTAATAGTTCCCAATCTAAATTTTCCAGAGAAGACATAGAAATTCCTCCCCACCGTATCAGTTCTGAAAGTATTTCTGTGGAACTTAATCAACAATCTTCAACTTCTGACGGGAGAGGTTTATCTGAGTCGTCTTCAACGTATAATGTTAACTCATTAAGTATGCTAGTAGAAACAAGCACTTATGAAATCCCAGATGATGAAACGAGTGCCAACTTGCCATCTTTCAATCCTTTTTTGCCAACTTATAATGAAAATCTGAAGGAGGAGAAAACCATTGATTTTGGGCTTGATATGGATTCTTCCTCTTATGAGACGGAGCAACTCGCTGACAATATCTTCAAAATTTGGGATTTAGATATTCCATCTGAAGAAGATGGAAGGAAGAGAGAGAAAGGGAGAAAAGGTGAGAAACACTTGAAAAAAAGTCGTGTGTCAGTTTACCAACGAAAACCAGAAACGACCAATAGTTTAGGGACTAAAAACATATTTAACCCTATTTTAAAATATATATTTTTATAAATTATTAAAATAAAATTACAAAAATATATATAATATAATATAAGTTAAATTAAATATAATTTAAAATTAAATTTTAATTAAATTTAACCTTATAAAATATAAATTAATTTTAATTTTAATTAAATTTAACTTATAAATTTTGCGGGTAGTAAATATTCACGAGTACAGATAGTATAATACCCATATCCGACTAGTTTACAAGCGAATATTAAAATATCCACTACTCGTAGGTAATAATATCCGCGATACCAACTAGCTATCACGAATTTATAATCCGCGAATATACGCGGATGTGAATTTTTTGTCATCCCTACTTTTTAATAGATAATTTAGTAACTCATTTACAATATGATAAATAAGAAATTAGATAATTTAGAAAATACTTATGACTTGGGGTTCAAAATTTAAGAATGAGATTAGACTTTTTATTTATAATTTATTTTTTTGAGCTTTTAATATAAAATTATTTATTAAAGACTTAAATGCTTACTTCGTCACCATGTTAAGAGGTGAATTTTTGTTTAATACCCGGTTTTAAAAATGAAGACATTGTGTCTCTATGTTATGAAAAATATATGAATAAGGGTCACAAAGAAAGAACAAATTCAACAAATCATAAAAGAAAAAGTTGAACAAGAGAGAAAAAAAGTTTGACATCAGAAGAGAGAAGAGAAAAAGTATGGTCACATCAGCATGGACTTAACGTCATTGCTGTCAACTTAACGGACAAGACCTTATTCATACATTTTTCCTAACATAGAGACCCAATGTCTTTATTTTTAAAACCGGATACTAAACAGAAATTCACCTCTTAATATGAGGACGAAGTAAGCATTTAAGTCTTTATTAAATTATCAAAAGGAATTTTATTTAAGAATTTTGTTTAATAGACAATAAAACTAATCCTTTTAATCTTTATTGAAATAATGTTAATTTTAAATAACTTTTTATTATCTTTAATTTTTGAGAATTTTATTTTTACTGAAATAAATGATACTGAAATTGTTAATATTATTTTATAAGCTATATATGTATTTGGGAAAGATATATATATATATATATATATATATATATATATATATATATATATATATATATATATATATTGTTTAATATAATTAAGAATGTTAATTTGGTTTTTTATTTTCCAAAATTTTTCTTAAGATATTTAATTATGAAATAAATCAAATTTATCAAGATCTAACTAATTATCATGTTTTAAAAAAAATTCAAGGTTTAAGTATCTTTTTTTTTAAAATGTACAATCTAACGACTTTAATTTTTTTAACACTAAATAAAAAAAATATCTTCATATATTTTAAATGATTCAAATTTATTTTGAAGTTTGATAATTGGTTTATGTACAATATAAAAAATAATCATTCTAAATTATTCTTGAAGATATTTTAATAGGACACTTTTCTACAGATTAAATTTGTTAAATGTGTATCAATATTTTTTCATTTGCATAGATTATATATATTTTTATCAAGAGTAGAATCATCATCTAGTTTCTCAATCTTTTCATAATTACGAGTTTGAAAATCATACTAGTTTTCATATTTAGCAGAGGAAGATCCAAGTGCAAAAGAATTCTACTATGTTTAAGTAAAATTATTGGATTAGAAAGTATAAGTAAGAAAAAAGTGATTAACTTAAGTGAAAAACACTCACTAGTTGAACTCTTTATATTGAATCAAATGTAATGTGGTTGTTGAGCCTTTAGTTTCTAAAAGGTGGTGATACATAAATGATACATACTGAGAGAACGGGTAATTCAGCTCGACCTGGTCCGGCTCACCATGGGTTGGTCACTTAGTGAGCCAACCCAACCCGGCTCACTTATTAGCAAGCTGAAAAAAATTCGAACCTGACTCGACCCACCATGGATTGGTGAGTTAAATGGGTTGACTCACTAGCTCATTTAATTATATTTTTTTTAAATAAAAAAATTTCAATTTTTTTAACTCAAATCTAAATAAACATCACACTAACATGAGGTTAAAATTTCTATTTGATATATCTATATTTTTATATAAAATAAAAAATTATAATATATATAACACTAAATAAGAAGTAAACTTGATTTATATAGTATCTCAAAGTTTCAAGTCTTTTTTTCTCAAGTCTTAACTTTTTCATAAAAATGTAAAGTTTATTTTAAGATTAATCATTAATAAATAAAATAAAAATAACATCAACATAAATAGAAAGAAAACATAATCATAAGAGTAAAAAGATTAATACATACAAGTAATATAAGATTTAAAGAATAAAATTTATCAAAATCTTTAAAAGAAGAACTCTAGAATAAAAAGAAAGCAAAGAAAGACAAATAATGAAATCATTATATGAAAAATTTGAAAGAAATAAAAGAAGAAAATATAATTAAAATTGAAGTGAGATAGATATAGAAATAGAAAGAAAAAAAAATCAAAATTGAGATTACAGATATAAAAGAAGAAAATATAATTAAATTGATTATAAGATAACAAAGATAACTAATTATTATTATTTTTAAAACAAAATTATAATTTTTAAAACAAAAATATTTTAACTAATAAAATATTATTTTTAATACCAATAAACAGTAATAAAAATTTAATTAAATTTTATTCTTAAACATAAACTTATAATTAATAGAAATATATTATATAAAAAAAAATTTGAGACTAAACATAATTTTATAATTAATATAATAAAGATATATTAAGACTAAAATGAACTTTTGAGACATTTTTATTAAACATAATATTATAATTAATTTAATAGAAAATTATTAGTATTAATTTTTTTAAAATTTTGTTTTCAGGCCTAAACCAAATACTTTACCTGTTTTATCCTTGAACCAGTCCTAAACTTAATATAGAGAATTGTCATTAGTTAATTAATTAACTGAATATATACCATACTTATTATTTGTAAAGTGAATTAAGTCAACTTATTAAGACTACCTATGGAATAAAGTGTTAGATATTTGCTTTTTTATGTTGGACTGTGTCATGAATTTTCGTATGATGATGACTACTTCCAGCCATCTCTTTTAGTTTCTAGAACTTCATACATTTTCTTCAAAAGAAACTCTTTCCTCTTTTCAACCCATCGTTTCCTCACCTTAACGTGTATGGAAATAATAATATGAATATACATCAAGACAAGGACAACACACCAGAGGGCAAAACGTTTCCTCGCGGAAATTCCATGCATCTTTTCATTTGAATATATGTAAATTTTCATTATAACACCTGTTCTACATGACACTCGTATCTTTACTCTCTTTTTTTATTATTGTTAAAATTCGAGTTCTCAAAATATAGGGATTTCATAATTTATTATTACAATTGATCTTAAAAAACTATTACAATTTCTATAATAAATGCACACCTAATTTACTAAATAACCTTACTGTGTCAATAAATTCATTCTAAAAGATACAAATTCTTAAATAATATAATGATTTAAATTTATATTACTTTTTAAGTTTATAAATCTATGGATTAATCATAAATTTAAATTTTTAAAATTTTAAGACTTATTATTTTATTATATTTGAATTGAATCTCGATTTAATAATATTTTTTATTTTAAAAATTAAGATATGTTAAAGTTAATCTCAGTTAGTTTAAGACGTGACAAACTCGAGTAAATCAAAATCAAAGAACTAAATGAGTCAGTCTGAACTTAAGTTAAGCTAAGTCGAATTTGACCCAAATTAATTAGATCTATGTAGAATGAAGTTCAGGTCAAGATGGCTCAAGTCAAAGCTTGAGATGAGATAACTTGGGTTAAAATTCAAAATGAGTTAACTCGAGTCGAAAGTCATACTACCCAAAGGTTGAACAAAATAAACTTCGATAGAAGTTTGAGCCAAGTTGGCCTAAGATGAAAGTCAGAGTGAGCTAGCAAGGGACAAAGGTCGAGCATAGTCAGTCTAGAATAAAGGCTAAGTTGAGTTGGTACACAGTCCGGGCCCAAGGTTGAGACCTGTTTACTTGGGTCAAAAGTTGAGTCGAGTTAGCACTGATTGAAGATTGAGTCGAGTTTATCTAATCGAATGTAAAGTGAGTCATGGTCCAAAGATTGAAATGAGCCAACTTAGGCTAATGATCGAGCTAAGTTGATATGAGTAAAGTCAAACCAACTTAAGCTGACTTGTGCTAACGGTCGAGTATGTTCGAGTCAAAGGTCAAGTTGAATCAGCATAGGGGTTGAGTCGTGTCAGCCTGAACCAATGGTCAAGTCGAGTTGGCTCGAGTTAAGGTTGAAGTGAATCTACAGGTTTGAAGGTTGAGTGAAGTCAACAAAAGCCTACAATTAAGCCGAGTTTCTTACAGTCGAAGGTCCAATCGAGTCTGCTTAGACTAAAGGGAGAGATGAATCAACCAAAGCTGATAGTCAATTCGAGTAAGCCCCATCTAAAGGTTAAGTCATGGCAGTCCAAACCAATGGTTGACCCGAGTAAGCTTTATCTAATGGTCGACTCGAGTTGTCTCAAGCACAAGGTCAAGTCGAGTTGGCCCTGGTCGAAGGTGAGCTAAGTTAACCCTAGTCGAAGGTCAAGTCGCGTTGGTCGACCGAGGGTGGAAATGTGTCAACTAGGGTCGAAGGTCGAGATATGTGAATTCGGGACAAAGGTCCACCTGAATCAACTCAAGCTTAAGGTGAAGTTGATTTAGTACGAGTCTAATGGTTAAGTTGAGTTGACTTAGACCAAAAGTCCAAACGTGTTTCCTTAGGTCGAAGGTTTAACTAAGTTGGCCTGACCTGAAGGTAGAGTCGACTCGTTCCATTTCGAAGGTCGTGTAGAGTTGGTACAACCCCATATGAAGTCAACCTATCCCAAGTTGAGCTATGTGGACCAAATATAAAGGCCAAGCCGAGTTGGATTGAGCCAAGGTGAAGTCAAGTCTATTCAAGCTCAAAGCAAGCCAAATTAGCCCAAACCTATGTCTAGTAAACCTAATAGTTAGTTCTATTGGTTCGATCTCACTATATTTAATGTAATTAAAAAAGTGGATTTAATATAAATTCAATTCAATCTAAATTGAATTAAAAAAATCAAATTTAGTTAATCTAATTAAAATGGATCTGGATTTTAGTTCCAATCTATTTTATTGGATTTAAATTGAAACTAGATTAGATTTTGAAAATTTGAATTCAGATCACCCCTTAATTCATTCCCTTACTCGATTGAAATAAACCATGAGATTATTATAATATAAATTAATACCGTTAAAAATTAAGAACTTTAATAAATTATAGTATTTTTAAAATTAAAATTAAAGTTGTTTTAAAATGAAAGATGTATAGTCAGAAGCACTTTTGCCTGACTAGCAGGGGAGCTCTTTTGCCTGAAGGGATTTGAGCAATTCCTGGCACCCATTTTAGATTGAAGAGGATTCTCAGAGGCCATGAAGTTCACCACATCAAAAGAGCCACCAAAAGCATTGTCAGAAGCACTAGAAGAACCATTTAACATTCAGATCAAACTGATTTGTCCATAAATTCTCTATCCTAAACAAACCCAGCAATCCCATTTAACATTCAAATCAAAGCCCACAAAATTGTTCTTCTTCAAGACATTCTCAACAAAAACAGTTAACTTTTTTCTTCTAATCTGTATTTTAATCAACTCACATTGGTTCCAAATCTCCTACCATACCTATTATCCTTCTTTGTTTTAATTTTCTCTAACTAATGCTAATTTTAAAAAAAGATACCCTCTTTAGCGTGAATCGATTGAAAAATTGGAACCAAAGGTGAACGAAAAATGATACCTTGGAGTTGAAGGGCATTAAGGTAGAAGGTAAAGATGTCAGTTTCAGTGTTGCAGTGACTGAGAAATGATAAGAATGGATATTGATTTTGTTGTTAGATTGTTGATGATGAGAACCATCATAAGAATATTCATTTTGTTGTTGTGGTGGTGGTCCTTGTGGTAGTTTTTGGGACTAGAAAGACCAGAAAATCTTGAAAAGCAATAAAGGGCATACATCAGATTTTGTAGATCAAATCCAAAGTTGAGAGGTCTTTGAACTCCTTGAGTCTGGCTTTGAACTCCTTGAGTCTTGCTCTGAACTGAAAAGTTCAGACATGAAAAGAGATGAGAAGAGGAAGAAAGTAAAGAGGTGTGAGGGTAGAAAACGAAGATTATTATTTTGTCTTTGGATCTAACTTTGCCTTAGTATTTGGATCTAACTCTTGTCATTGACCACTAAACTCCTTCAACATTGAGGCGGGACGAGATGGTGGATGCGTGAAGAAGGTGGCGGTGCAGCAAAGGCGCTACTGGCGTTCTCACGATGGCTTCACGGTTGCGGCGTAGCAAAGTGGTGATGGCGAGACTGAAGGCTTCACAGCTGCTTTACAGCGGCGATACTAGGGAAATTAGGTTTGTGCTGTTGGAAAAGATGACTCTGACGTAGTATGAGTGATGTGGCAAAAACTGGCCACGTCAACGTTCTAACTTATGCATAAACTTAACCCCGTTAAATAAATTTAACGGCAAGGACTCCATTGATTCAAATTAGCACTTTTAAGGACTCAATTGGGGATTCTAATGACAAGGGGATCAAAATGGGAAAAATCCACATAAATAGGGACAACTAAAGGATTTAAACCAATAAATATCTATGGATACTAACTATTCGTAACAGATTTTATCCGTAGATACCTACGATGACGCGAGTTTTTTTGCTAACCCTAGTCAGGAGGGATTTGAGGAATTTTTAAGCATTTTTGTCATATTATTCTTTCATCTTCCAAAGAACTTCATGGCTCACCATTTGTAATGTTTATGAATTGGGATTTAGTTTTCCTCCCATGTTATCAATCACATGACTTAACAATGTTATTTTTCCTTGTCTAGTGAACACACGAGATAATAATAATATTAATAATAACATAGTCTGTATATATATATATATATATATATATATATATATATATATATAATAATAATAATAATAATAATAATAAAAATAATAATAATATATTACTAATAAGTATCATTTTATATTATTTTTACTATTAATGACAATTTAGTAATCTTTATTTTCTATCCATTAAAACATTTTATTTAATCTATCACATTAGTCATATTCCTCACAAACTTTCACAAAGTTTACTTCTAAATCTTCTTTAAATCACCTCCAAATTCCTTTCAAAAAACAACACACTTTATTTTCAAATCCCATCAAATTCGTCCATTCGACTTTGATAAGTGCTTATTTTACTCAATTCATATTTTATTTGTGCACTTACCTTGTTTATTTTGTTACATATATATGAGATTTTAGCTTTTGATACTTAAAGAATTTAAGACAAACATTTGGATATGAACATGAGCAGCAAACTAATGCAATTTCTTAGGAATTTTAACAATTTTAGAAGAAACAAAGTATAATAGCTCGAGCTTCAGAATCACAATTTGTGCACTGAAAGGTGGTTTAATGATAATTCAAATATTGCTTCTACAACTCAAGTAGAAAACATGGTTTATGAGCCATGCAAAAAGAATTTCACCATTAAGCAATTTAAAGCACTCCATTTTGGAGCTCAACGATGGAGGAAATCCACCATTAAAGGAAAGCTCACAAAATTGGCCACCATGTTTGGAATTGCAACCAATTTCCTAAAATCTATAAACTAAGGAGTAGATCCCTTGTTTTGATATGCATACCTTCATTGTCAGATTTTTAGAATAGGAGAGACACGAGGAGGTTACACTTCTGGGATTGAATGTTAGAATCATCATGAGTGGCTGAATCTCCTTATGTTGGGATTTGATGTAGCACTATGAACTTTTGTACTTGTACTGTTATATTGTTTTATGTAAGTGTTCTTTCATATGTTAGTGATTCAATTTTCTTTTATATGTGATGAACTAATCACTCATGCATTGCATATATAACTGAGTTACGCGAAAGCTAATTTGTCTTACAGATCCAATTGAATAATCTAATGTTTTTAGGTGACAAACACGCATCTATATGTTTTAACTGGTTAAAGAGTTTTAATTTTAATGCAAAAGCCTCTTCACTAGGACATGAATTCACCCTGAGTTAAAATGGTTTTAGATCCTTGGCTGTAAACATGGATATAAGATTATATTAGTTTACTTCCAAGAACAATGAATGATACTTTTTAATTCAATGAAACAATAACTATGCTTAAGTAAAGAGTTCTGAAATCCAATCTTAATACATTTTATATTATTGAATTCTTAAATCTTGATTATGAGTTCTAGATCATTCTCTATTCGACAACCAACTTGTTTAACTACAAATCTAATTTGAAGTATAGATTTTGATAAAAATTGATTAAATATTTGTAGATACAACACTTGGCACTACAATTGAACCAATGCACTTGGTGGTGTGATTACCTTCTTCACAGGAACTCGTTACAAATGTGATAACATTTTTTATGATGTGGACGTTAAAGAGAATTACATTGTTCATGTACAATTTTTTGTGGGGTTAAATATGTCTTTAGTTCCTAAATTTTGATGTGATATTGAAATTCGTTCGTGTCTGAAATTTTAATACATTTTGGTTCCCACAAATTTAAAAATGAATGAATATAGTTCTTTTAATCCAATTATGTTAAATCTTTTTTTGTTAAATATTTTTCATGCTAACATTTAAGTTGTTTATATCGTTTGACATGTTTTTACTTCAATATTATCTATAAAGCGTGTTTAATAAGTCAAAAAGATTTAACGTAATTCAACTATTCATTTTTAAAGTTTGGGGACTAAAATATATTGAAGTTTTAGATAAGGACAAATTTAAATTTTGTTTGAAATTCAAAAATTAAAAACATATTTAATATATTTTTTCATTGTTGGCATGTGCGAAAACGTTACTGAATGAAAACTTTTTATTTATCATTCTTTTTCTTATAAAAAGATAATCAAAGATTTTTCCACTAATGATTATAAATTATAAAATTTTATATATTTGATATAATTATAGTTTTTCTGGATAGTTAATTCATATATTTACATTAATATAAATTGCAATTAAATAACTATAAAATACTTTAATAAAATGCTTTTATAAAATACTTTTATATGGTGAATGAATTTCGTTTCCGAAATTTGGAAAGTCCCTAATTTGTTCTTTATTAAGAACCAGGCCTCACTGAATAAGAGGAAGCTTATTTAATCGTGGCTTTAAATTCACAATTCAGAAATCTGTACTCCATAATATATATGGTAGGTCATGCATCACTCTTTTATTTGTGATCCATTAATTTTATTCATATTTATTTTGCTAACAAAACCAAGCTGGATTCACGGAAGGGAAAATTAATATATATTTCTATTGTGGTGGGATGAGTGAATTATATATGGATTTTTGTAAATGGTGTGGGCAAACCATTTTTGTATCTAAATTATGTTCATTCCACCAACTCCTTTTAACTACTCTTATATACCCATAACAAATAATGAACACACACACACACACACATATATATATATATATATATATATATATATATATATATGTTTACATGTGTTTCCAAATCACTTTTGTCTTTAAGTCATGGAATATTATATTATAGAATAAATACTATTTTTATGTTAAAAAAAAAATACACGCATCATCCATACTCTTCTTTATTTTATTTTTCTTCAAATAGTTTAACAACAATGCAAAAGGCCATTATTGGTCCTTCAAACAAAATACTTTTTCAAATCAATTTTTTAGATAATCCCCGAAATTAACCTTCCTTCTTTATCTTTGCCTTTTGCTTTCTTTTGCATAGAGAAAGAGGATTGCAATGAGTTCCCTCTTTTGCATTTTTCCCAAAAAGTAAGGTGTGGTCGTCATATAGGGTGGTATATATCACCTTATCTCGTGACAACTAGAAATGATTGACATTAGATTTTGATATATATAAATATAAATTTGTGGAGTTATATTAATGAGAGAATAAGAATAAAAGTATAAGATAACGGGAGCAGAAAGAAGAAATGAAAAAAAGGAAGATAGCTCATAAATAAAATTGTGTCAAACTCCTAAAAGTCCTAATTGTAAAAATGAGTCAGACATGCAATCTTTTAATATCTATTTTGTTTGAGAAATTTAGCTTTTTCAAAAAGAGATGTTATTTTATGAGTAGTGATGTCGAATTTATGTTTGTTTCTCCTTTTGAATGAATATACGCTAAGGAATCATTTTTGTAATTCAAAATACTTTGTACGCAGAAGTTCAACATTTTGCATTGTGCACCTTTTGGCAAAATCCCATGGCGTGTATCATATTTCTCACGTTCGATTCTCTTTCCCACGAACAAAAAGGAAGTATGATTGAAATTGAAAAGACTTTCAATGGACCCATCACATTATTCACACAATGCTATTTCTCTGCCCATTTTACCTTTTTAGTATTCGTAGTCATTAAATTTACATTTTACAACAACTTATTCTATTTTAGACTCTAAATTTAACTCTACTCTATAAAACTAATTTATAAAACGAGATGCATTTTAAATTAGTTTTATCTTTAATTAACATAGGACTTTCCTTTTATGCTAATATTTTTTAATAATAGATCAAAACTTCACCTTTTTAGTTTTAAAATTTGTTTTCTTAAATACCGATATATTTTTTTTCTATGATGAAATTTACCTCTGAAAAATCAGCATATAGATGTTCTCACTTTAAAGAAGCTAGGTTATATTTATCGGTCTGATGGCAAAATTGCAGAGAAGCCCAATCCTTAAAACGAACTGGAAAGCACACTTTATGATAAGCTCAACAGTGGCCCAAAACGTTTAAACACAAATCGAATATAAACCATTAACACAAATCAAATATAAATCATTCTAAAGCAACACCATCACCATCACGAGAACTTCAAAAGAATGCAGCAACTACAACACAACACACATTAAAAACACGTTAAAAAAACGTAGAAAAATCGATTTCTACGAAGGAAAATTGATTCCCTGGACACCAAAATTGATTCCATTTATTTCATAAGCGCCCAAAATCGATTCTAAAGCAAATCTGTTACGAGAATTTATTATCTGGACAATGAATCCATTCTAGAATCAATTTTTCCTTCACCGAAATCGATTCCCTTGTGCCACAACCCATTTCTCCTTCACCGAAACTACTTGGAAGCATTTCTCCACACCATAACCCAATAATATGTGCTCATAATCATTATTATCTCACCTAATAAGAAAGTAATTTTTTAAAGCACACCTACAGAATGAAAGCAAAAATAAAAACAGAACTTAAATTTAACGTAGTTCAAAACTTCAATATCTATTTTCATGAATACTTAATAAAAGTATTATTATTCAGCATAGTTTTTTTATTGAAAAAATTACAAACTTTCCTATAATTTTTAGCAAAAAATTACAAACTTTCTTATACAATGACAAAAATTATAAACGGTGTCAATTGTTTTACAAAAATTACAAATAATCTTATGTAATTTTTCTAACAAAAACTTCAATTTATCTCCTATACAATTCATTTCTAACACAACTATTTTATTGAATTGTGTTGACAACTCTAAAAATAACTATTTGTTTTTATAGTATTTTTTTGATGTTCTTTTGTTTATATTATTTATATTGGGATTTTGGTGAATACTCATTCGAGAACCAACCTATATTCCTTTATCCTCACATGTTTTGAAATAAGATCTCATACATTATTGATATATATGTTCAAACTGCTCCTTCCACTAATGGTTTGTATGAACTCATTAATGGTGACACATTTTTCCCGTTATCATTCCTGAATTTACTTGCACATTAGACTTGTTATTGACAACTTTTACATCACTGTCACTAACAACTTAATGATACTCAAGGTGGAATCCATCACCAACACCACCTTAGGCAAGATGGACCCACCTTAGGCAAGCTGGACCCACCTACAGATGCATCAACGAAGTCATTACATAAAAAAGAATCATCAAGACTTGTTAAAACTAAAAGAGTTCAAGACCAAAAAGTAAGGTTTAATTAACCTGGTTAAAACAATAGTCAATTAAAGATTTATGAAAACTTTTGTTTAATCTTGATTGACCAAAAAGAATTCAAGAACACATTATTACTAAACACACAAACTCTAACCGATTGAAACAAACAAACATCTAGCTAAAATTTTGACAGATTACTTGGTTATTTTTGCAAAGCAAGTTGTGACAAACACAACCAATTTATTTTATCAAAGAATTATCAAATTTATTTTACAATGACAAATTAATTGGTTATACACTCAATCACACTTAAGTTTGTCATGCAATTTCAACTTATTAAATTTCTTGATACAAAGATAAAGAACTTATAATTGATAAAAACAAGAATAATAATGAACAATAAATTTTTATATTGGTTCACTCATAAGAGCTACATCCAGTTTAGCCAAAGCCCCTGCTCTTAGCTTTCCACTATATTTAGAAATTACAAGAGTTCTTTGCATACAATTTCTTGAAACACAAACAACCATAAACTTCTTGAAACACCTATAAAAAGAGGCACACCTAATAATAAGACACACTCTTGCAAACTGGGAATCACACTACGAAACAACACACAACACACATGATTAACAAAACTTGGATAATTAGCTTTATTGAACCTACCAAAAATAAGAATTGCAAGTATTTAGCGGTAAGAATCCTTCTAATTAAAGCTTAGAGAAAAACAAGAAAGAGGTTTTAGAAATCCTTCTTCTACTTTCCTTTCTTAGCCTTATCTTAAGTTGATGCTCCTTTGAATGAATTTCCCTAAATAGGTTTCCATCATCTTGGCTTTGAGTATTTTGAGTTTCATTCGAGTCAAATTATACCTGTAGTGATTAATCGAGAGGTTCAAGCCTTTCATCCCAATCATTCTCCTCTGTTCGTGAGCTTCTAATGACCCAACAAGTTCATCCATTATGAGAACTGACAAGTCCTTCGATTCCTCAATGGTGCACACAATACTTTCAAAATATTTTGTGAGTGATCTAGAGATTTTCCAACAACCTGTCTAAGTGACATTTGATCTCCATTCCTGCCGAGTTGGTTGGCCACCTTCTCCACCCGAGTTATGTACTTGGTTTCTTGCTCTTTAGGCCCCATCTTCAGTTGTTCAAACTTTCTTCTGAGAGCTTGTATTTGCAGCCTTCAATATCTCCTAAGCTTCCTTTGCTGATGTGACATTCACTAGTTTTTGAATCCCAACTCATCTATTACATTGTAGAGAAAATACAATGTTGACCCATCTCTTGCACGTGTTTTCTTCAATGCGGTCATATGTGCCACCATTTGATTTTGGTCTTCATCGAGTTCATTGTACCAGTCTTCCATCATATCCCAAATGTCCTAGGATCTTAATAACACATTCATTTGTAGGCAACAATTATCATAATTGGTTTTTTTTCGTGAGTTGTGGCACACTCATTCGATTGACTACCTTTGTCATCTCTCTTACAAAACACTAAAGTTGTCATTGTTTCCCTCATGTTATTTGTCTTTCCTCTATTATTTTTCTCTTTCTCGATACTTAGAGCATCAAGCTCTGATACCACATTGTAGAAAAAAGAAACGTGACACACACTATAATATATAATACTCTTCAATTCATTGTGGTAATTTTCATTGAATCTTGATACCCTTTAAATAAGTGTAAATAGGGCCTTAAGCCAAGTACAAATAATAAAAACTAAAAACAAAATATAAACGACTCAAAATAAAAACAACTACTTATTTTTCTCTATCTTATAAAAAAAATAATACTACACCTAAATAAATGGAAAAACAAAACTACATATCCCTATTTTATCTTTATCAAAAAACTAAATATTACTAGACTCAAACTAATAAAATAAGATTCAAACAAAATTATTAATATATCCCTAAAATTTAAGTTTATTCTAACAGAAATAACTTTAGTCAAACACATTCTCACGCGTCTTCAAATCATAGATGCTTTTACTAAACTTATATTTGGGGGATCTTTTATTGACTCGTACTAAAGTTAGGGTTAATATACATCCACCACCTTAAATTTAAAGGAGCATGTTAAGCAAAGTAGTTAACGTATATGTTATCATGCTTGCATGCATGACTCTTTTTATTTTCTGCTCTTTTGTTTTCATTTCACCAATACACAATATCTTTCTCTTGTTCACATCTTGGACTAACAATATAATTAAAAAAATTATTTTTGTTTCTATTACGTCCAATAGTTCTACCGTCGAATCAAAAAATAGTTTGAATACTCCTTCTTCCTTTAACTCTAAAATATCTTTTAAGGACAAAATCGTGTGACGAAACACATACTCCAAAGGAGATAATACCTTGAATGAAGGATAATTGATCTAACGATGTCACTTGGTAAAGACAAAATTGTGATGAAACACAAGTTTCAAGGTAGACAATACTTCGTATGAGAGGTGACCCTAATGATATCACTCAAACTTGGGACTAAAACATTGCCACCCACAATAGCGTCGATAACGAGTTTCTATAAGACGAATCATCGTTTAAGAGTCGATGCCAAAGACAGTTAAATACTCCAATGTCACTCGTTGAACTTGGAATCAAAACAATGACACTCACCCTAATTTAAGTAAACATTTTTTAATTTCTAAAGATAAAATCAAATTGTTTTTATCATCTTATTTTCTTAATAATCAAGTTAATTACTTAAAATATAAAAGGAATTATGATTTATATAAAGATTTAAAACCCTCTTTAACAAGGAATTATAGTTGATAAGGTAATAGTGAAATAAAAACAAAAAACAAAATATATTATTTATAAATTGTGATTTACTATGAGACCTTTTTTTTCGCTTTTACAAGGTAAGATTTAAGTCAAGGAACTCAACTATCACTGACAATTTGATGAAGTAGCAAGGAAAAATAGCATAAAAATAAGAAACCGAAAGTGTATAGTCAAACATTTTTAATACTTAAAATTGACCTTTACACACACACATATTATGTATATATATATATATATATATATATATATATATATATATAATAAAATAATAATAAAAAAATTATTTATTAACGTGATTTATTATGAGATTATTGTAGTTACAAACTAAATCCAACATCCTGACTCCATTGTTAATTTTATTTATTGCACATATATTATTTGTCTAAAATGTTGAAGTTTTGGGAAAACTTTTGATAAATTAATGATAATGGTAATTATGCAAGATGGTGAGGAAAGTCTCTTAAGAAAAATATAAGGAAAAAATATTTAATACTATGTATGTATTAAGATTTGGTAAAGTTGAATCTGTATATTTTGAAAACACGAGATTTCTATAGAAAGTCAGGAATATCAAATACGAGTTATTACTTATTATACTTTTTTTTCTAAATCCTTTCACTTTAGTAAAAATAAAAATGTAAGGAACTTCCAAAATATAGCTCTCCATATTTTTTTTATCATCTTGGTTGGAGCAGTCTTACTAGGCATTTGTTCTTTGTAATACAGTCGATGAGGAAATATCATTAACTATCAAGATTGATGCTTTTTTTTTAACAACAGTAATTATACACTTTCTTTTATCCATTTAATACTGTTTCTCATTATCATCTATTTTTTTTTCTTTAAAAATATAAATTGTGTTAAAATAATTTTATCTGTATAAAGATTTCAAACAACAGGCAAATAATGTCAAATAACAATTTTTTTTCGCTCACACGTATCCATCTGTACATGAACAGAGGCCAATAGTAATTGATAATTTAAGTAAATTAAATGAACTGTATACAGCGGTTTATGGAGTGAAAAAGTTACAGTAGAGCCATGATAACTGCCATCCCAATAGTAGTCAAGGTAGTTTCAAATGTTTGATAGTTAGGTTTCTCCCTTTGCTGTGTGTATCAATCATCTTTCTAAAAATTTTACTTTCTTAACAGAAATGCATTACATCAAGGTGTGATATTTGTGAGTGTAATGACATTATTCGCTAGATAGCAGGATTCCGCTATACCCTCGGTAGTATAAAAGAGAAATTCAAACTCTCATATTCATTTTGTGTTGCTTCCGTAAAACCTGTTCTTCCAATCATTTCCTTTCTCCCTCTGCCACGTGTCATCTCCTTCTTCCTCTCTCCTATCTCCTATCTCCTCTCTCCTTTTCCTTCATCACCAGCATCCGGCTTCAGCTTCATCTGAAACCTCCTTTCTCCTCTATTCCCAGGTTTTCGTCACCACTGCACTTCAATTTCTTCTCATTTTATACGCTTTTTTTTTTTTATGATTAATCGGTTAATTTTGTTCACGTGATATTGTAACAGAGGAGAAAGAGGTAAAGTAGGGAACGTCGAGGTGGTGGGCAACGATGCCCGGTCTGGATGGGGCACCGTACACTCTGACGCGGCGCCCGTCGAGGAGTGGCGCCACGACGTTCTCCACAGAGGTTTTCGACAATGAGGTTGTTCCGTCTGCTCTCGCTTCCATTTCTCCGATTCTCCGAGTCGCCAATGAGATCGAAAGCGAACGCCCTAGGGTTGCTTATCTATGTATGTTGTCGTCAATGTTGCTTAGCTCACTAGTATTTGACACGGTTTTGCCTGAAAGAGTTGCGCAGCAATTCATACATCGATAATTTTTGCCTATCTCCTTCATAATTTATTACATATAATATATATTGTTTTATTTAGTAGCAAATTTGTTGTAGTGAAATCTTATAGAAAATTGTCTTAATCGCTGAAATTGGTTTGTTGGTTGTTGTAAGGTCGGTTCTATGCTTTCGAGAAGGCGCATCGGTTGGATCAGAGCTCCAGCGGACGTGGTGTGAGGCAGTTTAAGACGCTGTTGTTGCAGCGATTGGAGAGGGTACGTAACTAAATCTTTTCCCTCGCATGTCTCCAACTATCACGTCAAAAAATATATGGCGTCATTTTTAAAACTAAAACTTTAGGGTTATTGAAGAAACAGTATTACTTTTTTCTCAAACAATAGTAGTCATACCTAAAATATAAGAAATGATATTCTAAGGATTTTCCGCAACCTATATTTTAAAGCGCATGCCTCCATTGCAGTATAAACCATTGCAAATAATAATTTTATTATAATAATTACCTTATCTGTAATAAACTCTTTCTTTATTATTCTGAAATTCGCATCGTATTCCTATTAATAAAATATAACACCATAAATAAATTTAGAAGGAAAAAAAAATTCTATAAATTAAAATTATTATAAATTTTAAAAAAACTAAAGAAGAAAACTTTTGTAAACTAACTTATGTATACTCTAAGTTTAATTAAATTATAAATAAACATATTTCATTCTTTTTCTTATTTTTCTCTCTTAAAAATCATTGATATCCCAAACATATATTTTTCACTTATCTCACACAATATGAGAGATTAACTTATAACAAACCAAAGAGTTATAGAAACAATAGTTTTACTTTTACAAGATCATCATATATAGGTTGGTGAAATAAATTTATTGTTTAAGACATTTTATTGTAAAAAAATATTGAAATTACTTATATAAATATAATTATTTGTCTAAAAAATGTTTTAAATATAATAATATACTTTGAACGGGAAAAACTAATATTTTAAAGATATACCAAATTTGGTTATTCACTTAATTTAACACCCTCCGTATTGAAGTAAATTGTATAGAATGCTTAAATCTATATCTGCCATTGTAAGACTTACAAAATTAAGATGCTTATTTGAGTAACCATATCCATGAATTGTAGATGTTCTAGGTTATTTAAACTATCAACTATTATAAAATCAATTTAAGTATTATTTTTAAAGTATTTATTATGAAATATAATTGGTTTATCTCACATACTTAACTAGTTACATTAAATTTTTATATTACTAATATACTTAGATTAAAATTAATAGTAAATAGCTAAAAATATTTGATGATCAAATACATGCATGTCATGCTACCAAAATTGACTTGTGTCTCTTTTCTTGTTTCAAAGTTTAATTCTTGTATCTTAGTGATGTCCACATTATTGCAGTTACTAAAACAAGAATGTATTTATGTTGCATAATCAATTATTACTTATTTCTTTTTAAAGTGAATAATAATAATAATAATAATATTATATTATTATTATTATTATTATTATTATTATTATTATTACCGTGGTAATTTCTCATTTAACGTGGTAGTTTGAGTATTTTTCATACTTTTAAAATGGGTTGGGATAAAATCAAAGTCATTATTGTTTATCATTATTATTCTTTTATATGACAAACAAATAAATATATTTTAAAATTAAATTAGAAGTTTTGATAATTTTTTATTTTGTTTTATCGTGAACTTTATTAACGAGACATTTTCATTTCTAATTAAAAGCGTTTACTTATTTATTAATAATATAAATCACAACTCATCCGTTTTTTATTTAAATTATTAGTACTAGTATGAGCATTATGTGTTTCTAAAAATAGAATTATGAAATTCTATAAGTGAACTAAGCACAGGATAACTGTAAATAATAATAATAATAATAATAATAATAAATAATAATAATAATAATAATAATAATAATAATAATAATAATAATAATAAAAAAAAATTATTATTATTATTATTATTTTCTCCTTTGTAAAAAGGGAGATAGAAAGAGTTGCATTTTGGTTCTCCTACTCGAGCTTCTCTCACATGATTTCTTGACTCTAGGACAATGCACACAGTCTTGCCCTTCGAGTTAAGAAGACAGATGCAAGGGAAATCCAGGCTTATTATCAGCAATACTATGAGCATTATGTCAGAGCTCTTGACCAAGGAGAACGGGCAGACAGGTAAACTACACGCTCTTTAAGCTTTATGTTTCGTTAAGGACACCTCCTTCGCCTTCATGCTTAACATTACTCTGTATCTCCCCCTTTTTTATTTTCAACATTAGAGCACAGCTCGGGAAAGCTTACCAGACCGCCGGGGTGCTTTTTGAAGTTCTTTGTGCCGTTAACAAGACCGAGAAGGTCGAAGAAGTAGCTCCTGAGGTCTGTCTTGATTAATATGTACAGTACATTTTCATTTTCATTTTTATCTTGTGACAAACGTAGCTTGCCGTATAAGTTTTGCTGGAAGGGTGTAAATGACAGCAGTATTTTTGTGCATTCAGATCATTGCTGCTGCAAGAGATGTCCAGGAAAAGACGGAGATATATGCACCTTTCAACATTCTTCCGTTGGACTCAGCAGGGGCTTCTCAGCCTATCATGCAGCTTGAAGAGGTATCCCTTCTGCCGCGATTGATGTTTAGAGTTAGTATTTTGTTTAGCTTTGTACCAAACTCTGTGGTTATCTTTCTGCGTTTTAGATTAAGGCAGCTGTTTCGGCGTTCTTGAATACTCATGGCCTGAATTGTCCAACTTTATTTGAGCAACAAAGGCAGAGAAATGGTGATTTGGATCTGCTTGAGTGGCTTAGAGCCATGTTTGGATTCCAGGTATGATATGATTTAATTCTTCTTTTTTATTGCCCCCGCAATTTGTTAATCTTTTTGCTTTATTTTTGTTCAGAGGGACAACGTCAGGAACCAGAGAGAGCATTTAATTCTACTTCTTGCTAATGCTCACATAAGGCTAAACCCCAAACCTGAGACCCTTAACAAGGTATGTAACTGTATGTTCCATCTTCTTGTACTTAGCAAATCATTTATAAGTTTAATAGAGATAAACCAGAAATACAGAGAACTCCCATCAAAATTATTTAGTTATAGGATAGCCAGCTCTGCTCTTGAGCCTTAGCTAAATTTCACTGTATTTGGATTTTCTTAAACAACTGCAGCTTGATGATCGCGCCATTGATGCAGTGATGAATAAACTGTTTAAGAATTACAAAACGTGGTGCAAATTTTTGGGACGAAGACATAGCTTACGGTAAGATATAACAATTTCTCCTTTACCAAACAATTTTCCTACCTTTTCCTATCATATTTTTAATAATACATCTGAAAATATTTATGCTAAAGTGTCTATGGTATTCTTTCATGCAGATACCCTCAAGGTCGTCAAGAGATACAACAAAGGAAGTTACTTTATATGGGCTTGTATCTTCTCATATGGGGTGAAGCATCCAATGTTCGCTTCATGCCAGAATGTCTTTGCTACATATTTCATAATGTGGGTACATATTTTTCAAGTGTTACAATATCTTTTGCTAGAATGTGTTTGCTGATGAATTGTAACGTTTTTATTTTATTTGCTAGTTATTTTTCTGCACGTACTAATAATAGTTGACTACAACTTCAGATGGCGTATGAACTTCATGGTTTATTGGCTGGAAATGTCAGCATTGTTACTGGTGAAAACATCAAACCTTCTTATGGTGGTGGTGATGAGGCATTCTTGCGCAAGGTTATAACTCCTATATACCGAGTAATAGAAAAGGTATGGTTTTTCAGATACTGGATCGTCAACTTACTTGAGATGCTTTTTCTTCTCGGTGATAAGTTACTACCATGCTAATCAACACAGGAAGCTAAGAAGAGCAGACATGGAGCAGCCCCTCACTCAGCCTGGTGCAACTATGATGACCTAAATGAATATTTCTGGTTCGTTTGCCTTTTAGTTTTTAGTTCTTATTGAAACTGACTTCCTTTCGCATCTTTCATGTTTCAGTTATTGCCTTTGTTGTTTTAACTTTGGCTGCATTTGGTTCCAGGTCACCTGATTGCTTTTCTCTGGGATGGCCCATGCGTGATGATGGTGAATTTTTTAGATCAACATTTAATATGACACAGGTATTTAGTCTCTTAGGAGTCACTTGCCTGAATACAAGATATTTATTTAGTCCAATACTTATATGAATTTTATATCAGGGAAGAAAGGGTGTTCAAAAAACATCTGGAAGAACTGGCAAAACAAATTTTGTTGAGACCCGATCATTCTGGAACATCTTCCGCAGCTTTGATCGTCTTTGGACCTTCTATCTTCTAGTTTTGCAGGTATTTGTTTTGAACAGAAGAAATGATTATGTCATCATGTCCCATGATTGTTGCTCTGAAAAGATCATAACATTCTTATTGCAGATGATGTTCATTATTGCCTGGGAAGGGATTTCATTATTGGATATCTTTCAGAAAGAGGTCTTATATAAGCTCGCTAGCATATTCATTACAGCAGCCGTTCTACGCTTACTTCAAAGTATGATACATTGATTCAGGTTTCTCTGTATAATTTATCATACTGTTAACCAGAACCAATAGTTTCAGTAGTTTTTATTTTTTTTGCTGGTTTTTGTTTAAGCTAGTAGTTGAAGAAGTGACATCGCATTTGTTCATTTTTATTTTTATTTAGGTATCTTGGACCTGGCTTTGAACTTTCCAGGCTATCATCGTTGGAGATTCACTGATGTCCTACGAAGTTGTCTCAAAGTCGTTGTTAGCCTTTTCTGGGTTATTGCTCTTCCACTCTTCTATGTGCATTCCTTCAAGGATGCCCCTAACTTTATGAAGGATATGCTTTCTTTTCTTCATAGTATAAAGGGGATTCCACCATTGTATATGTTTGCAGTTGCAGTTTATCTGCTTCCAAATTTACTAGCAGCTGTTCTCTTTCTTTTTCCAATGCTTAGGCGTTGGATTGAAAACTCAGACTGGCACATAGTTAGATTTCTCTTATGGTGGTCACAGGTACTTTTGTCTTCTGATTTAACTAATTCTCTTCATTATAAATTGAAATTATTATAGTGGTGTGATTCTTGTTTCAGTGCAATTTGTTGTTTCAATGTTGAAATTAATGCATATACCGACCTGATTATAGAAATCAGTTGGAAGCAATTTTTTTGAATCATTGACTAAATTTCTAACATAAATTGATAACCATCATGCAGCCAAGAATATATGTGGGAAGAGGAATGCATGAGAGTCAATTTTCTCTTCTAAAGTGAGTTTCGCAGAATACTATGTTATCCAAGTTACTTAAGGTTTGTGCTCCTATAATTAATTCGAAATTTTTTCATCATCTATTTCTTTTAAAATTTCAGATACACTCTTTTTTGGGTGATTCTTTTGGCTGCTAAATTTTCATTCAGCTTTTTTATAGAGGTAATTATTAAAATGGTTGTAGTTGTTATTTTCTTAATAACGTCTTGTGAATTTGTTGAGCCTCTTTATAACTGTTCTTTCTTCAGATCAAACCTCTGGTTCAGCCAACTAAGGACATAATGAGTATTCGGCATGTTGATTATGCCTGGCATGAATTTTTCCCTGAAGGTAGTTTTCTTCACATATTTTATGAGACCATAGCAACTTCATGTTAATTTTATTGATCTAGTATTTGTCGTCTACGCAGCTCAAAATAACTATGGTGCAGTTATTGCTCTATGGGCCCCTGTACTTATGGTGCGTATGCTATATTTCGTGGTTATACTCACGTATATCAATCTCTTCGTTTGTTTGGGATAAATTTCAATGTAAACATCTCAGGTTACATTTTGAATGCAGGTTTATTTCATGGACACTCAAATTTGGTATTCCATCTTTTCAACTATTTGCGGTGGTGTTATTGGAGCCTTTGATCGTCTAGGAGAGGTTACTGTCAATATATCTTATTTATATATCTGGAGAGAAGTTGCAAATTAGCTATTTTATTGGCTTTCTTTACTTTTGAAAAACATGTATGCATAAAAAAAACTATAAAGTAAATACACTTGAATCTCCCTTTTCATTCTATGGAAGACTTGACATTGGAAAAGTCACGGAATAAAATACATATAGTACTTCAAAGCACAATGTTTTACCGACCAGTTAATGCTGATATCAATTTGCGTACACAGATACGCACTCTGACCATGCTGAGATCGCGGTTCCAATCATTACCTGGTGCATTCAACGCATACTTGGTTCCTACTGACAAGATGCAGAAGAAGAAATTTTCTTTATCGAAGCGATTTGACGAGGTTTCTATCACATTTTCACTTTGGTGCTAACTACAGTAAACTAAATATAACTACTTATCTCCACTTATGTTTTTGTATAGATTTCTGCAAGCAGAAGGAGTGAAGCAGCTAAATTTGCTCAGTTATGGAATGAAGTTATCTGTAGTTTCCGTGAGGAAGATATCATAAGTGATAGGAAAGGCCATAGAATCAAACTCTTTAGTTACCTTTTTTGTCCTAAATCATATCTTCTATTCTTTCTCCTTATGTTGATTTGTGACTTATCACCTACTAAGGACTAAACTATGTTTGTATCACTCCAGGGAGATGGATCTTTTGATGGTTCCATACTCATCAGATCCAAGCTTGAAAACAATTCAGTGGCCACCTTTTCTGCTTGCAAGCAAGGTCTGTGTAATTCAATTTTTAATATACTTGTGTTACTTAGCAGTCAGTATAATTGGCTCACTGTCTACATTTGCAGATTCCTATAGCACTGGACATGGCAGCTCAATTTCGAGGAAAGGATTTCGATCTTTGGAAGCGCATATGTGCAGATGAATATATGAAGTGTGCTGTAATTGAATGCTATGAATCATTTAAAAACATCTTGCATGCTTTGATAGTAGGAGAAGCTGAAACGAGGTAGCTTTCAGTATCTATCCCTATAGATGTTTGTCCATTTTCGTTTGCAGTTCATACAAGAAGCATTATCAATGTAAGATTATAACTAATCCGAACCATGTTTTTTCATTTTTGTGTAGCAAAACTGTGATCCAGTTTCATTAGCATTCTATCAAGCTTTCTTTTCCCAAGCTTTTTTTTTGTGAAGAATATAAATTTGGCTCTTACTGTTTCTAATTCACGAAAGCAATTAGTCTTGTTTGACGTCCATATACTTTTCATTTATTTATCTATTTATATTTGATCTGTCTGTCTGGGTAACTGACTCCAGATAAATGAATGAACATATGGTTCACTCCATTAAAATGTATGTCATTATCATTAGGCTTAATTCTTTGTGATGGAACAGGACAATCTCTGTCATCATTAAGGAAGTTGAAAACAGCATCTATAAGAATACACTTCTCACAAATTTCCGAATGGGGTTTTTGCCTTCCCTTTGTAAGAAGTTTGTGGAGCTTGTGGAAATCTTGGTGAGTTGTATAAAGAAAACTAATCATACATAACCTTTGTTGTCTTAAAGGGTTTCTTGTAACTATCTTGTTTATATGCTTACTTATCCTTTTCTGGTTACAGAAAGATGCAGATGCATCCAAACAAGGTACTGTGGTGGTCTTATTGCAAGACATGTTAGAAGTTTTTATACGTGATATGGTGGTAAATGAGAACAGGTTGGTTAATTTGACTGCACTGAATTTGGAATATAATAATTCGTATATGTTTCTTCCATTAATAACAATAACGTGTGTTTTTCATATTGTGATGTTCATCAGTGAATTGGCAGAACTTTACCATAGTAGTAAGGATACTGGACGGCAACTTTTTGCCGGTACAGATGCAAAACCAGCTGTATTATTCCCTCCTGTAGTTACAGCACAATGGGACGAACAGGTAATAATGTATTATTATTATTATCGTTTACAGTTTCCGTTATTAGTAAATTTTCAGATACTTCTGTGACTTACAAATAATTTTGGATTTTCAGATTAGACGTCTTTATTTACTTTTGACGGTGAAGGAATCTGCCATTGAGGTTCCAACAAATCTTGAAGCACGCAGAAGGATTGCATTCTTCACCAATTCATTGTTCATGGATATGCCACGTGCTCCACGAGTCCGAAAAATGCTATCCTTCAGGTTAGTTGAAGACTGGATTTGGTGAAATGCTTGAGTGCAGAACCACTCAGCAGCATGAGTATTTCTAATAATTTTGAAATGAGTTGCATTTAAGGGGAAAAAAAATGTAACTCCCTAGGAAAATAATAAGTCACTATCGGTCTATTCATCTATATAGACATTAGTTCCCTTGAAATAGAATCCATTGCCAATAAGGTCTGATGCTTGATTTTTGTATAGAACTTGTGGCCATTAAGATGTATGCAAATGTCATGTCATGTATAATAAATTGCAGAAACATCATCCTTTCTGCTAACTTTCATATTGAATATTTAAATCCTTCTAGAGTTTAGAGAATTTGTGATCATCAGGGTTAATCTCGTAATTCTTATTACACAAATTATCTTTCCTAGGTTTATGGAATATTTTACTTGTAAAGCAATTTGGAATGCATTGGTGTTGAATCGGATGTGTTCCGAAGTTGTTTTGAGCTCATAAATAGCATTTTGCTTTTTTATTTGCAGTGTCTTAACTCCATACTACAGTGAAGAGACTGTCTACTCGAAGAATGATCTTGAGGTTGAAAATGAAGATGGCGTGTCAATCATATATTACCTGCAAAAGATCTACCCTGGTACGTAACAACTATCACTATATATCTTGACTGTAATTTGCAAGTAGCGAAAGAACTGGCTAAATTGTACTTATCTTACCAGATGAGTGGAACAACTTCATGGAACGTCTTGGTTGTAAGAAAGATAGTGAGATATGGGAGAAAGATGAACACATATTACAGCTACGTCACTGGGCCTCGTTACGAGGACAAACTCTTAGCAGGACAGGTGACTGTGACTTCTACCCTCTTCATCCCCACAAACAGGATTTGGTGATTAACATTTTCCCTCTTGTACGTGTTCATTAATGCAGTTAGGGGAATGATGTACTACCGGCGGGCTATTAAGCTTCAGGCTTTTCTTGATATGGCAAATGAAAAGGGTAAATGTGATTCTCTTCTATTCTTAGCTATTTAGCTTAGTCTAGTTGCTTGCTACTGTGGCAATGACATGCTAGTGTTTTATAGGTTTTTCAAATCCAGGGCCAGGGTTTATACATAACAATCACTTATATGAAATTTATTACTTACCATATTCTTCATGGTGATAGACAAAATAGTAGTTATCTACAAAGAATAGATGATTCTATGGTTTTATGTTATCTTGTGGGCAGAGATACTTGATGGCTATAAAGCTGTTACTGTCCCGTCCGAGGAAGATAGAAGGAGCCATAGGTCCTTATATGCTAGTTTAGAGGCCGTTGCAGACATGAAATTTACATACGTCGCAACCTGTCAGAACTATGGGAATCAGAAGCGTAATGGAGATCGCCGTGCGACAGACATTCTGAATTTGATGGTTAAGTATGTTCTCCAATTCATGAATTGAACTTAGTTCAAATGCAATTCATATTTGCCTTTGGCTTCTGAAGTCCGCTTGATTTAAGAATATAATATCGAGTTCTTCATTTGTAGCAATCCCTCACTTCGTGTGGCTTATATTGATGAAGTTGAAGAAAGAGAGGGAGGGAGAGTTCAGAAAGTTTATTACTCTGTACTAATCAAAGCTGTGGACAATCTTGACCAAGTAAATGCATAACGATTCAGGATGTAATTTTATTAATTTGTGGTTAACATAGAAATGAAGGTTTTATTATTTTTTCTGAAGGAAATATTTCGAATAAAACTACCGGGTCCAGCAAAGATAGGGGAAGGGAAGCCTGAAAATCAAAATCATGCCATCATTTTTACAAGAGGCGAAGCTCTTCAGACTATTGACATGAACCAGGTAAAAATTATAAACATTTTATAAGTGAAAAACGTTGTAAACTTTGACCTGTTGATACGGTGCAAATTTCTTAGGATAATTACTTGGAAGAAGCTTTAAAAATGCGGAATCTTTTGGAAGAGTTTAATGAAGATCATGGGGTGCGACGACCTACAATATTAGGTGTACGTGAACACATCTTTACTGGCAGGTCTGATGAATTTTATTCGCATACAGTGAGCATTCTGTCATGTTGAGTTACCATATTGCTTAATTTTATCACCTGCTACAGTGTCTCTTCCTTGGCTTGGTTTATGTCAAATCAAGAAACAAGCTTTGTCACAATTGGTCAAAGAGTTCTTGCAAGACCACTGAAGTAAGTTTCTCTCTAGTGATTTAATGAAATGGTTGAGTTGTAAGTACCTGTTTAACTTCTAGGAATAAATCAGGAACCTCCTGCAGAACAATTGGCTAAAACATTATCCCACCCAAGTTAAAACAGTGATTTTATTTTCTGCTGACCCAAAAAAGAAAACAACAGTGATTTTATTTAGAAGGGAACTACAAGTAATATAAATGTTTACTTTCAAGTTAAGTATTATTCAAATGATACTTTTATGAGTTTTGCTTATTTCTTTCTTCTCCCCTCTATTTTGCTCTTGTTGTTTGAGTGTCATAGCCCCATGTTTCAATTTTCGAAGACAATAATTAGTGAACTCTCAAATTTTACTTTGGCATATATTCTGCTATTGTTGCAAGACAATTATTAGAATGAACGCGGAGGATAATTTTGTGGCTTATACTAGATTTCTTCAATTCTAGGGTGCGATTCCACTACGGTCATCCAGATGTTTTTGATAGAATTTTCCACATAACTCGAGGAGGATTTAGCAAGGCTTCTTGTGGAATCAATTTGAGCGAGGATATTTTTGCTGGTACCCTTCTTGAAACATCTTTCTTTGTACTGAGATTTGATATTTCCTTTTCGGCATGATATATTTTTTTGGGTACATTGCATCATGTGCTTTTTTTGGTACGCTTCATCATATGCGTTTGCCTGTGCAGGATTCAACTCCATACTAAGACGCGGAAATATCACTCATCATGAATACATCCAATGCGGAAAGGGTAGAGATGTTGGGCTCAATCAAATCTCACTTTTTGAAGCAAAAGTGGCTTGTGGTAACGGAGAACAGACATTAAGCAGAGATATCTACAGACTGGGGCATCGTTTTGACTTTTTCCGCATGCTATCATGCTATTTCACGACGATTGGATTTTATATAAGTTCAATGGTAATGGTTAATACATTAAGGATATTACAAAAACAGTACTTGCTTTTGACATTAAAATTAAACTAACACAAACTGTGTATTTAAAAACAAATAAATTCTAATATCATTAATGCATGCGCAAATTAATCTCTTATCACACGAACACTAATCCATTTGTGTGCTTCCCCCAAAATGAAAACCTGACAGAGTATTGTTACAGTGAGAACTGATAATTCGTAATTTAAGGGAAGCTATTTAATTTGTCTTAGCTATATATCTATTTAAATGTCTTTGTATTTCCTTTTCTCCATTTTGCAATTCTGCATATGCAAGTAAATCTTTCTCTTTTTTATTCGTAGATTGTGGTCCTCACATGTTATGCATTCCTATATGGAAAACTATACCTGTCTTTGAGTGGATTTGAGGCTGAAATAGTAAAGTTGGCCAAGAGAAGGGGAAATGAACCGCTAAAGGCAGCCTTAGCTTCCCAGTCCCTTGTTCAAATAGGAATCGTAATGACTTTGCCCATGTTCATGGAAATTGGACTAGAGAGAGGGTTCAGAACTGCTATAGGGGATCTCATAATAATGCAGTTGCAGCTAGCACCAGTTTTCTTCACTTTCTCCCTAGGGACAAAGCTGCACTATTTTGGGCGCACTCTTCTGCATGGAGGAGCAAAGTATAGAGCAACTGGCCGTGGTTTTGTTGTTCGCCATGAGAAATTTGCTGAAAATTACAGGATGTACTCTAGAAGTCACTTTGTTAAAGGGATCGAGCTCGCAATTTTGCTCATATGTTATTGGATTTATGGATCAGCCGCACCAGATTCAACAACATTTGGCCTTCTGTCGTGGTCAATGTGGTTTTTGGTCTGCTCATTCTTGTTTTCACCTTTCCTTTTCAATCCATCAGGGTTTGAATGGCAGAAGATAGTTGAAGACTGGGATGATTGGCAAAAGTGGATAAGTATTCGAGGTGGTATTGGTGTTCCTTCAAACAAGAGTTGGGAGTCATGGTGGAATGAAGAACAGGAACATCTGCAGAACACTGGGTTTCTGGGGCGGATATGTGAGATTATTCTTGACCTGCGTTTCTTTGTCTATCAATATGGAATTGTGTATCATCTCAATGTAGCCAGAGGTGACAAGAGCATATTGGTAATTATGCTTGCTATTTTGATTTCACTTTATGTTTTCATGTCTGGAACCACACAACAGGGTTTAACTTATTTATCACCAATGTCTATACTACTAACTCCGGTAATTGAGGGTGAGTGAAGTGTTGCTAACTGGGATGAGACAAAGTACTATTGGGTAATCAACTACAAAAAACTAGCTAAACATTCTATTCTATGTAGGACTTCAAACTATTCATAATACTCAAATTCTTATCACAATCCCTTAAATATAGAAGAATTTAGCCCTCTGCCAAAAACAATAAAATAAAATAATATTAGAAATGACTATATATATAATATATATATATATATATATATATATATATATATATATATATATATATATATATATATATATATATATATATATATATATATATATATATATATATATGGATAGAGAGAGAGACAAGTTTTCTGACTTCAATTTTCTCCAGGTTTATGCTTTGTCCTGGATAGTGATGGTAGCTGTCATGATTATTCTTAAGGTTGGTATCATGAGATAAAAGAAAGTTCTTTCTGCAAGTTCTTTATATCTTATTAATTTGTGACAATTGAACTGCAGATTGTGTCCATGGGTAGAAAGCAGTTCAGCGCAGACTTCCAGTTGATGTTTCGTCTTGTCAAATTGTTTCTGTTCATGGGAGCCATTGTTGTTCTAAGTTTAATGTTTACTCTGCTAAGTCTTACAGTTGGAGACATATTTGCGAGCCTCCTAGCCTTTTTGCCAACAGCATGGGCACTTATTCAGGTTCGTGCTTAGAGGTCTTGGCCTCTTACTTCGGTTCTTGTCTTATTTTATCATGTGAAATATACATAAAACTTAAATCTGTGTCCCATACACATTTGACCATATGTTGGAACCTTGGAAAATTTGTCTAGGTGCCTGTTTAGTAAATATGTCTGACTTGAATATTATGGTTCACTCATCATGGCAGAGTCTAACTCGATTAACTGTTATACTCTTAAATATTATATTATAAGTGAGGTATAAGAAGAAAAAAGTTAGTGTAAAGTCGGTTCTTTCTGATTGGTGTTATGCAGATAGCACAAGCATGCAGACCATTCGTGAAGGGCATTGGAATGTGGGGGTCTGTGAAAGCTTTAGCAAGAGGCTACGAATACTTGATGGGAGTGGTTATTTTTGCTCCGGTGGCCATATTGGCATGGTTCCCATTTGTTTCAGAATTCCAAACTAGGCTGCTGTTCAACCAAGCATTCAGCCGAGGGCTTCAAATCCAGCGCATTCTGGCCGGCGGCAAGAAGGATAAGAAGAATTGATAACCCTTTAGCTCTTTCTTACAAGCGCAGGCACACTAGGACAGACTTTTATGGAAAATATATACTTGCGTATGTACTTTCTGCATACATCAGTATACTATCAAATTCCTAAATCTGGCTCTGCATCTTTGTTAGTGGATACGTCCGGATAAAATATTTGTATGTACGGATAACAAAACTATATCCAAATTCCATACTACTCAAATTGTGTTGAACTGCCCTTGATTTTACTCCCATCTATCTCTATCTCTCTAGTAAGATGTTAAACTTATTCTTATATTACAAATTAAAATAGTCACGCTCCGTCTCCATACATTCAAATATTACTTTCACATTGAAAATAAATGTATCATCTTAAGCTAACTTTATCCTTAAATTTTCGATACTTTTACTAATTATATCACAATTTAACTTTTTTAATTGTGAAGGATAAGTTACCCACGTCCAATTTGATATCAATAATGAAATGATCTGCAATTAAGTAACATTGAATGCATATTTATTAATTTCACTCACTTTTCTTACTCAAAGTTCTGACTATTTATCTGAATGTACACTTCATTTTCATTATTGTTCATGAAATCAAATGTTCTAAATTTTCTTTAAGATTTTGAAATATGTAATATAATCTAAGTTGATTTTCTCGAAGGAAGCATTTATTATATTCAATTTTTAATATCTTTTATATACAAATTAAGTTGGAGTTTTGGGATTTAAAATTTTAAAACTGCAAACAAATACAAATTTAAGTACCAAAAATGATAAAGATGAAAACAAAATCAATCCACATATCTAACAATAAAAAAAATTGTACTATATACGTAGTCGAATATCCTTTGACCCTGTCAATTCCAACCTTAATATGATTGACTATCCAAACACAAACTCGATATCTCATATCAGATACTTAATACCAGGTTTCTTGTGGCCAATAGAGGTCACATGTTGATTGTTGAATACCTTGTAAAGGTAAATTTACCTAATGAAAACTAAGGATTGCATCTTAAAAGAATAAGATCAACGTATCATATATTAAATATCGATAATAGACATCGAGTACCGTGCTCCTCCAACCAAACACTAAATGTCATCCATCGATGGACGCGCTCCTCATTAGAGTCGGGTGTTACTTACCAAGACCTATTCCTGCTTATTGAAGACATCAACATAGTACATAACTTAGTCAAAACTGACTCCATATCACCACATTTAAACTAACCATTGGGCCAATCGGCTAACGAACCCATAATCTAGACTCATCTAGGTAAGGTCCATGGTTAGTAAAATATTTCCATAAATATTACTTTAATCTAGTTTTGACTTCACTTTTGCATTAATTATACTTTGACCAGAATCTCTCACTTAGAACATTGACTTGAGCGTCAGAGAATCATCTGTAGGCACCCCACCCACTCATTTTGTAGAGGACAAGTACCGAGAAAACAAAAGAGGTTTGGAAAACAAGTACTGAGTAGAGAAAGTTTTTGAAGTGGAAGAAAATTCTTTGTAGAATACCTACGACTCTCTAAGTTATCATACATTTTTAAAGTAAAAAATAATTAATAGATTTTATTAATCAACTAAATCGTTTATATAAATTAATTTAAAATATCATTCAATTTAATCCATATTTAATCATCAAATCACGATTCAATATTATTAATTTGAAACACAATTTAGAATCAAGAGAAAAATTAGTGCAAACTCAATTCTTTCACATTGACTTTATTAATTGATCCTCAAGATTTATTCATCAGGAACGAGGAACATCAAACAAACTCTAGAAAAGACAAACTTAAAAAAAAAAGAGAAGAGCAAAGAAAAAGTCAAAAACAAATTTCAAAGAAAAAAAAGAAAAGGAGAGACAATTCCTAAAACTCTAAAACTTATAGCAAATAATTTACGTCTATTAGTTTAAAGCACATCTAAGCTATTTAAATTCTCTAAAACCTAAAGCAAATATGGGTTTATTGTGGACTCTAATTAAGTCCATAAGTCTAACTATAAAAATTTAAGTTAATACAAACAAAATCTAATCAGCATGGGCTCTTTTACGAAATTTGAACAAATATGGATCAACTTAAAAACAAATAATAAAAAAGAGCAAAGAATTACAAATCTATCAAACCATACATAAATTTTAAATCCCTTGAAAACGTAAAATCCAATTCAACTCAAATAAACCAAAAATAATATCTAAAAAAAAATATGGTCGTATTAGCTAAAATCAAATGAGCTGAAAATAAAAATTTAAAACAATTATGTACTTAACATAATTTATTACTATTAAAATATGAAAAGTGAATTCACTTTAAAATAAAGCTATAAATGTGTACAAAATATCTGTTATCAAATTTTCTCACTAAGTTTTTAGCACTTCCAAAAAAGAGTAAAAAATTAAGAAAAGAAAATATGAACACTAAAAAACTAAAAACAAGAAATGAAAACTAGAAATCAAACTTCCTAAATGGATCTTGAAAGGAGAATGTTATGAGCAGAAGGAACAATAAATCATACATCCAAAGTGTTAAATAATCAAGACAATAAATATTTATTTCAGAATATAAATGTAAACAATAATTACAATTGAATTAAATCATGGATCAAGAATAGTAAAATTCTCACCAGTACGTGTATCACTATTCTCTAAAGTGTTTAAGATGGTGGTTACACTCAAAGGCACAAAATGAAAAGTAAGAATTACAGTAGGCTTGACAAGCCTATACTGTACTTGAAACACATATACACCTAAAGATGAAAAGGACTTTGCAGAAGCTTGTAAGGTAAAGGTACTAGAAGAAGGAATACAAATTGTCAACCAAAGAGGAAAAAGAAGTAATGGGGAATGAGTTAAGATAAGTAGAAAGTTATCTATCATGGAGCTAAAATCCAACATTTACTCTCTCTTTTATACTTTTTAGGTTTAAACCCTCGGTTGGTCCTCATTTTTGTATGGAAATTTCAGTTAGGTCCTCATTTTTGAAATTGTCTCAATTGGGTCATATTTTTTGTAAAAATGAGCCAATTTTATCCTAACCGTTAAGTGCTCTTAGACGGCGTTAAGTTTAGCTAAGGTGTATTTTATATTTTGATGGCGTGACATTGTGCATTAAAATTGAATGGGTGATGTGTTTTAAATCATCAAATCCACGTGGCGCCGATGCTTCTTCTTCCCTCCAACCACTGATCACCTTTCACCTCTTCCGCTCCTCCGCCCAAGCTGCTTCTTTCCCACTCCCACCCTCAAACCCTCACTCCCCAAACACACACCCTTTCTCCCTCTCAAACTAAAAAACGCCACCATCGTGTGAGAACAGAAACCCCAATCTGGAACAAAAACGCCGTTGTTCGGAGGTCGTGCGTTGAATGATCAAAATTAAACAGAAAACATATAAATGCAATGTTTTAATATCATCAAAGATTTATGTTTAATCTAATTTAGAAGGAATTTATTTTTGACATTCTTTTCCCTAAACTTTGCTGCTTCCCTAAACTTTGTTGTTGTGGTTCGCGAACAACCATTTTGTTTCTTTCCTGTGTCTCGTGCAAGGTCCCTATACATGGAGGTTTCCTTATTCCATTGGTTCTGGTTCATATTCGTCCTGGTAGGGAGGGGAGACGTCCTTCTCCCTCTTCTTTGTTGTTTCTCGCTGTGCTTCTCAATGTGTTTCTCGCTGGTAACACAAGTGGCGTGACAATGAAAGGCACCATGGGACCGATCCATCTTGAGCATGCATAAAAATGAAACCTTTAACCAACCAAAAAGTCGAAAGCACTGATCTTTATGAAGAAATCTACCATAAAGAAAATGAAAAGACAAAAGCAAAGAGAAACCAAAGACCCTAAATGGGAAAAGAAAAAAATTAGCACAATTTACTCACATCCACAATTGGCGGCAGAAGGGGCAGAGACTTTGCATGCGGCAGGGCGACTAGTGACCTTGGTGACATTCAAAATCACACCAAACTAAGCACTACTTTTGAAAGCCTCGCAAAGGCAAACATGGGTAGTTTTGAGCACAGACTTGAGGCCAGAATAGCAGGTACCCTCTGGCTTGGTGATGCTGCTACCATTGGTGACAAAGGATAAGCAATTGGCCATGGTGAGAACAAGGGTTGAGCAGTCCATGGACGGTGTTGGCGCTTGAGGGGATGATGCGCTTTGTGCTAGATCAATGGCGCATAGAGCCATGAAACACACCATGAATGAGAGTTTTGATGCCATTTCTGGAGAGAGAAAAATGAAGAAAGAGTGAGGGAAAAGGAGAAATGAGAGAATGGAAAATGAGGCGCTCCGTCGGCGGAAGAGAAGAGGAGTTCGACAAACACGCCCCGACGACAGCGTTTTTTAGTTTGAGAGGGAGAAAGGTGGAAGGTTTGAGGGTGGGAGTGAGGGTTTGAGGGTGGGAGTGGGAAGGAAGCAGTTTGGGCGGCCGAGCGGAAGAGGTGAAAGGTGACCAGTGGTTGAAGGGAAGAAGAAGCATCGACGCCACGTGGATTTGATGATTTAAAATACATCACCCATTCAATTTTAATGCATAATGTCACGCCATTAAAATATAAAATACACCTCAACTAAACTTAACATCGTTTGAGAGCACTTAACGGTTAGGGTAAAATTGGCTCATTTTTACAAAAAATATGACCCAATTGAGACAATTTCAAAAATGAGGACCTAACTGAGACTACCATACAAAAATGAGGACCAATCGAGGGTTTAAACCTTACCTTTTCATTCATTTTTCTTTGTTTTTTCATCTTAAACCACAAAGTCATCATCAAATTTGCAAAAAACAAACAAATAAACATTAAGTTATGAACTGGAAATGTAAAATCTAGAAAATTGATTCTAATTTACAATAAATCCTTTTTAAAAAAAAGAAACAAGACAACAAAATAAAAGCTAAAGAAAAAATGAAAGAGAGTTGTAGAATGATATAAACCTTGCAAGAAAATTAAAAGAAAGCATTAACACTAATTCTAATAAAGGTAAACTGAAACTGAAATGAGAAAAAGAAAGAACAATAGTATTGAAATCAATAGAAAAAAATGTACAAAAATCACACACAAAATCAGCTTCACTCCTCAAGGTGACTATGTACTCTTCACGGATCGAAACCTCTTATGCTCACAAGGTTTAACCAAAATTTGTCTTACTATACACTACTCATCCTCTTACTCTGATTACAACACCTACTCTACTCTTTACAGATTACACGAAAGGAACTCTAAAAGAAAAGAAAAAAAGAAAGAAGCTCCCCTTCTAAACAATAGAACCTCTTGTAAGATCTGAGAAAAATGAAGTAAATAGGGAATTAAGTTATTTGAGTTTTCAACATTATTGTTGGTAATTGGTGAAGTTTATGTGTTTCTTAGAATTATAATTGTTGTGTTAATTATTTCATGATATTATTAATAAAGTGCAACACATGATTGGTACGTTGATAATTGGATAATTTATGTGTTTGTGTGATACTATCAATGTGATATGTTGACTTTTTAATGGAAGGGTGGCTTAGGATGGAATGAGTGTGAGTTCAATTCTAGGGAGAAAGGGAGTTAAGGGAAATCTTTGTTTTATTTATATTTTTTAGGGGCAAAATAGCTTTTTATCTTTATTTAATTGGTGTAGAATATAATTAAGGGGTGTAGGAAGTAAAAGAGTTTGAATTAAATAAAATAAATTAAAAGGATAGAAAAGGGGACTTGAGCTAGAAGGGAATTAAAGATTTACATAGATTTGGTTTTTTAAATATATTATAATAAGAGATAAAATGTTAAAGATAAAGTTGGGTTGATTTATAACTATTAAGATATAGAGAAAGAGACATATTTGTGTTTTAAAAACACTGGAAACTCTAAATCAAAGAGAAAAACATAAGAGAGAGAGACGTTTGGGAGAGAAGAGAAAAAACAACAAAAAACCCCTTAGTGCAACGGAAGATTGGAAGTGTTTTTGGTATTGTGGATAAAACTTTAGGATTGACCAAAAGGTGTAGGGAAGCTTACCTATGTTTGTTTTTTTTTGTTGTATGCCATGTAATTCTTGATTATCTTGATTGGTAATTCTGGTTTTGATTCATGTGCGAATAATTATGAATATGATTTGTTGTTGGGAAAAGATTTGTGTATGCATGGGATAGGGTTTATGTCATATTGTGATGGGTTGGGACCACCTCAATAAATCCTGTACAGTCAAACAAAAGACAAATATTAACAAAAGCTACAAAATGGAAAACAACAACATTTTGTATATTCACATATTAACTAACCATTATAAATGTTATTCTATTTCAATAATCCATCTTAAATTGTCAAAATTTACATATCAGGACCATTTCCAACAAAAACCAATGAATGAAATGATTATTCACTTCTAAGGTCATCACTAGTGAAAATTATAACATCAACTTCATCCAACATAGTCACTCATTGAATTAATAATACATTAAACAAAAATGCAAGATTATGCAAGATTGTACACGTGAGTTGAACTTTTTGTGCAAAATTTGAGAATTTGAGCTTTTGGTCCCACCTAACCTTGTATTCTTTCTTATTGGTCGTGTTGGCTAGAGACTTTTCACATGGTTAAAATATGTGTTTGGGAGTGGTTTCTTTTGTTCTTGCAACATGATTTAATTTGTAGTTGATGTCTATGATGTCTTCTTCATTCGTACGATTTTGGCTTTTTCTGATAAGCAATTTCAAGCCCCTATTATCACTGTTACCAATGAGGAGCATTGGTAAATTTGAAGATAAATGATTTTGATGATGCTGCAAGAAGATAGACTTGAAGAAATTGTTAAAATTGTTTTAAAAGCACTTTGTAGAATATAAATGTATTAGGAAAGTCTTTGAATATGTAATACTTAGAAAATCTAGTATCTTTAGTTAAGTTACGCATTTAATCGATTATGTGAAGCTATAATCGATTATCATGAGCACTCTTCAAAAAGCATTTCGCTCTGCAATAATCAATTATTCCTTCAAATAATCGATTATTCCTTCAAATAGTCGATTATCAACTGGTCTTGATGAGCACTGCCCAAGTCTCTGGAATAATCGATGGTTCCTCAGGATAATCGATTATCACTTTTTGAAAACCCTATAACGGACTTAAATAATCGACTATCACTAATAATAATCGATTATCAGTGGTAATTGTAATCTGTTTTTTCAAACTCATACTAGTTGATACAAGAAGGCCTAGCACCATTGGACCTATCACAAGAGGGATGATCAAGAAGCTACAAGATGAGTACTCTCCCAAAAGCCAAACCCTCTTTGCTATCTTTGGATGGAAGATTGGAGATCTAGAAGATACTTGTAAGATGCCAAAACATGGAGAAGGGTAAAAGTGGACTTTGGCACATGGGGGGGGGTGTGCGCATAGTAGTCTAAGGGGTAGTATTAGCTTATTTCAATTCCTTATGCGCATATGTAATAAGCCACGTGAATAATATGGCTTCTAAAAGAACTATCACATTTTGCACATGTGGGTAAGGTGGCACTTGATCCGTATTTTGTGGATCTCCTTACTGCACATACATTGCATTGCATGGAGCTGAAAGTTAGCTATATAAGCTACTAGGATAAGCATGTATATCACTTTTGGAAATATATAGAAGATGAATTCTGCACTTTGCAAATTTCTCTCATCCGAAAGTCCTCTCTACTTGCTTGCTCTTCCATTGCTATCTTCTTCCATTGTGGAAGCCGCCTGAGATAGTCTACCATTCCTTCAAGCCAACCTCCATTTCACTTCACCATATTCACTTCATTCCGCTGCCAACATTACATATTATCCAACCAAAACAGAGAGCTTCTTCTGCTACAATTATCCAGCACTGAACAGAGAAGTTTTCATTACTGTTCCATTAATTCTTTGGTAGCAACAGAGCTGGTTGCTTCCTCCAAACTCACGGATCTGCTCCTATGCATCCTCCTTGATGCATCAAGTGGTATCATGAGCCTAGGTTCAAGTTAGAACCGTGAGATAAGTCCAGATTTCCTCCATTCCTTTGCTGTCAAATTTTCCTGGTTGTTCTTGATGTGTTTCTGAAAATTCTGCACTGTTTTTCATCAATTATTGTTGTGTTTAGGATCTATTCTTAATTTCATTGGCTACTAGCTGTCTTTGCTTGAGTTTTCCTTCATTTTATTCGGCTGTCTTTGCTTGTTTGAGTCTATCTTACCATTTAAACATCATTTCTGGTGTTGTCTTAGTCATGTTTGGTTAATTTGTTGTTCTGTCATCAAAACTGGTTTTTAATCCAGTTTTACTGTTCTGAAAGTGTTGGATGTGGCTACACCAATTAAGAGCAATGAACAATCAAGAGATGAGCTCAGGTGTTTAAATTTTTGCCAACCAAACTCAGATCTGCATGGTTTCTGTTCTGTTTTTCCAGAAAGTGTACTGCTGTAACAAAAATTCTGCTGTTTATATAGCTTTGTGCACTGTTTTATTGAACAGTAGTTGAATGATCCATTGTCCGAACCATTTGGAAGATGAAATGAGTTGATTCCAAATAGTTTGTCATGTTCCAAGCATTTGGCCGAGATGCATGTGTCTCATTGAGAAAATTTTGCTTAATTGTGTGTGGTTAGTATTAGATCATTGCTAACCATCATCAACACTGAATTTCTGCATTTGTGCAACTTTCAAATACCATTTCTAACTCCTCTTTGCTGTTTTCAAATCAGAATTGCTTTTGAATCAAAATTTGACCATGCTAGTTGTTAAATTTAGCTGAAATATGGTACTGCAGTAGTGATTTTCTGTTTTATATAGTTTTGATGTATCCAATTAGTTCCATCAAGTCATAAATCATCATCAAAACATGTTTGAATCATTGGAAAATAACTAGGTGCAGTACTGTTCATTTGGTCTACTTTTCTGCATTGAAAAAAAAATTGATTCTGCTGCAAAACTGTGCTGGTTTTTCTGTCAAATTCTGCACTGCATTACTTTGCTTGATTCATCATTTTTAGATGCAGTAAAAGCCATGGTCCATTTAAAATATTAAAATAACAATTCAAAAGAGATATTACAAATGTTAAAAGGCACTTAGGACCATTGCATCATCAGTTTCGAAAGTTTGAAGTGTATAAAAATCTGGTGCAAAAATCTGGTGCAACTCATTCAGGCATTTCATCAAACAGTTTTGTCAATTTTCAATGCATAGCCAATTCGTGTGTGATTCTGATCTAAAGTCTTTTCTTGTGTTTTAAATCTGATCTAGAACCATTCTTAGGATCTATTTGAGGTGCCACCGTGTTTGAAACTCCTTTCATTGCTTGATTTTCGATTTTTCTACATTCTGCACACCAACTGTTTGAAACATTTCCTGGTGTTGCTGTCTTTTGGTTGTGAAAATTACAGCATTTGAGGTGATATTTTCAGTGATTAATTGGCTTGTTGGGTAGGTGGTTTATACCTCAGAAGGTGTATCACGATTGGAAGCATCAAAGAAGGTTCAATGAAGAGGAGCAAAGACAAGAAGATGGTACTTTGGATGGGAAAACCGTGACAATTCTGCAGCACACTTTAGAAGTGCAGAGTTGTGTTCTTGAGTGATCACTTGCAGCTGAGAGGATTATTGTGAATTAAGCATAGTTCATTCTTTGTTTTGAGAAGCCAAAGCTGCACACATCTTTCCCTTAGCCAATTCGCATTTTTTCTTACAATTTACCAAATTTCTTTTGTAATTTCCTTTGGTTTCTTTGGTTGTAAGTTCCAAATCTAAGCAAGTCAGGTGCTAGAGTTCACAAGTGCTCTTCCCTCATTTGTAACTAGACTCAAAAGAAGTCTCACAACCTAAAATTGAGTAGGCGGTGAGTGTGTCTTAGATCCAAAGTCTAAGCCTCACCTAGGAGACCTCACTTTAATGGTTTTTCCAATTTTCGACTAGATAACATCTATCTTGTGCGAATAGGAAGCTCTCTTAGGGGTCCGAATTTAGAGTTAGGTTGTGTTCTTTCTTTGCTTTGTGTTTTTTTTTTGTTGTCTTTAAGACTTAAGTGGATTTAAGAGTGATTTTGATCTAAGGACTCTAGTAAGTAGCAAGAAGCATATTTGGCAAGGAAAAGGCTTGGTACTTAAGCATTCCTAGTGAATCACCTCCCTTACCTGGAATATTGCTTCAAGTGAAAATCTCTAGTCTTTACTTCAAGAATAACATTTAAGTCCATCATAATGTCTAGAAGGCATTCTCCTAGGATTAGTGATAGTGAAAAAGAACATTTTTCTCTTCAAACTTTAGTTAATGAGTTCAAGGAAATAAGAAGAGAAATGAATGAAGAGAAAGTCAATAGAGAGCTTCAAAATGCTGTTATTCAAGATGAGTTGAGAATGATAAGGAAAAGTAAGTCCAGAGGAAGTCAGAGTGACAACTCTCAAGAGGGAGGGATGTCTATGAGTCTGGGTGATTATTACCCTCATCAGCCTTCTACTTCTAGAAGGCATAGGAGAAATTCTCATGCACCCCCACCCCCTAAAGAAGTCAATGTGGTGTTGCCTCACTTCCATGGGAAGGACAATGTAGAGGCTTATCTTGATTGGGAGATGAAGGTGGAACAATTATTTGAATGCCACCAAGTTAGTGAAGAGAGGAAGGTCTCTCTAGCTACCCTAAGCTTTCAAGGGTATGCAATGTACTGGTGGACTGCCTTGGTCAAAGAGAGGCTTAGACATCAAGCCCCTCCCATCCACTATTGGAATGATCTCAAGTCTGCCCTTAGGAGGAGACACATTCTCTCCTACTACAATAGAGAACTCATGGATAAACTCCAAAGGTTACAACAAAGGTCTATGACAGTTGAGGAATATAGACAAAAGATGGAGTTGTATATGATGAGGGCAGGCATAGTAGAGGGTCCAGAAATTACTTTAGCTAGATTTTTAAGTGGGCTCAATTTTGACATAAGAGATAGGGTTGAACTTCTACCTTATAGAGATTTGAATGATCTTGTTCAAATGTGTATAAAGGTAGAACAACAAAACTTGAGAAAATCTTCTTCTAAAAGAATTCAAGTTCAACCTACTTTTGAATAGAAACTTTTTAAAGAAAAAGAGCCATTTAAACCTCTAGCCAAAATAGAAGAGAGACCCAAGAAAGAAACACCCTCACACACTAGAACAAGTGAAATCAAATGCTTCAAATGTCTAGGAAGGGGTCATGTAGCTACTCAATGTCCTACAAAAAGAAACATTATTTTGAAAGGCAAGGACATTTATAGTAGTGAAAGTGACACCCCAACTAGTACAAGCGAGAGTGAGGAAGAAGAGAGGGAAGAGGAAATATATGCTGATGATGGGCAACTTCTCATGGTGAGAAGGATACTTAGCAACCAACCAAGTCTTGAACACATATCACAAAGAGAGAACATCTTTCACACAAGATGTAAAATTCAAGAAAATCATTGTTCTCTCATTGTTGATAGTGGATCTTGTTGCAATTGTTGTAGTACAAGGTTGGTTGAGAAGTTGAAGCTTGATATTATACCCCATCCAAAACCTTATAAACTTCATTGGCTAAATGAAGATAGGGATATAATAGTCAAGAATCAAGTGAAGTTGGCATTTTCCATTGGGAACTTCAAAGATGAAGTTTTATGTGATATAGTTCCCATGGAAGCATGTCATGTGTTATTGGGGAGACCATGGCAATTTGATCATCAAACTATACATCATGGTCTAACCAATACCATCACTATCCATCAAAAAGACAAGAAGTTTGTGCTTCATCCTTTGACTCCTACCCAAGTGGCTAAGGATCAAGCACAAATGAAGTCTTTAAGAAAGCAAGAACATGCTCAAAAGAAAAATTCAGAAAGAAAGGAGGGTATAGAAACAAGTGTGCCACCTAAGGTCACTCAACATGAAGTCCTTTTAAACAAAAAGACTTTAATCAATACACTTCAAGTTGAGCAACCTTCATATCTTCTTCTTTGTCAAAGGACACTTACATGCACATCTAGTGATTCAAAGACTTCAACTCTTTCTCCATCCATTCAAAAACTTTTGAAAGAATTTGATGATCTATTTCCACAAGAAATTCCAAAAGGGCTTCCACCCATAAGAGGAATAGAACATCAAATTGATTTCATTCCAGGGGCAATTCTTCCTAATAGGCCAGCCTATAGGACAAATCCCCAAGAAACTAAGGAGATTGAGACACAAGTCCAAGAGTTGCTAGATAAAGGTTTAGTACAAAAGAGTCTAAGTCCCTGTGTTGTACCAGTGTTACTTGTACCAAAAAAAGATGGGAAGTGGCGCATGTGTTGTGATTGTAGAGCTATCAACAACATCACAATCAAGTATAGACATCCCATTCCTAGGCTTGATGATATGTTGGATGAATTGCATGGAGCACAAATATTTTCAAAGGTAGATTTAAAAAGTGGCTATCACCAAATAAGAATTAAAGAAGGTGATGAATGGAAAACTGCCTTTAAGACCAAGTTTGGATTATATGAATGGCTAGTTATGCCTTTTGGTCTTACAAATGCTCCAAGCACATTCATGAGACTTATGAATCATGTCCTTAGGGATTGCATTGGGAAGTTTGTAGTTGTCTACTTTGATGACATCTTGGTATATAGTCAAAATTTGCAAACTCATGAAAATCATTTGAGAGTTGTTTTAGCAATTCTTAGAACACACAAATTGTTTGCAAACTTTGACAAGTGTACCTTTTGTGTTGATAGTGTCATATTTCTTGGATTTGTGGTCACCAAAAATGGGGTTCATGTGGACCCAGAAAAAATAAAGGCCATCCAAGATTGGCCTCCTCCAAAGAATGTAGGAGAAGTAAGGAGCTTCCATGGGTTGGCAAGCTTTTACAGAAGATTTGTTCCTAACTTCTCTAGTCTTGCTTCACCCCTCAATGAGTTGGTGAAAAAAGATGTTACATTCCATTGGGGGGATAAACAACAAAAAGCTTTTGAGCTACTCAAAGAGAAGCTCAACAAGCACCCATTCTAGCTTTGCCAAATTTTTCCAAAACTTTTGAGCTAGAATGTGATGCTTCAGGATTTGGCATAGGTGCAGTATTATTACAAGAAGGACACCCAATTGCATACTTTAGTGAAAAACTTCATGGTGCCTCTTGTAATTACCCCACCTATGATAAAGAACTCTATGCACTTGTGAGGGCTCTTCAAACTTGGGAACATTACCTTGTTGCCAAGGAGTTTATCATTCATAGTGATCATGAATCACTTAAGTATTTGAAGAGCCAACACAAGTTACATAAGAGGCATGCTAAGTGGTTGGAATTCATTGAACAATTCACTTATGTTATTAAATACAAGAAAGGAAAATCCAATGTGGTGGCTGATGCTTTGTCCAGAAAAATTAATCTATTAGCCACATTGGGAGCTCAAATTCTTGGATTTAATAACATTCTTGAATTATATTCACAAGATCTTGATTTTGCTCATATCTATGAGGAATGTCTCAATAAGCCTCAAGGAGGATTCTATGTGAAAGAAGGGTATCTTTTTAAAGAAGGAAAAATTTGCATTCCCCAAGGTTCACATAGAAAACTCCTTGTTAAAGAGACACATGAGAGAGGATTAATGGGGCATTTTGGGGTAGAAAAGACCCTTGGCATGTTAAAAGAAAAATTCTTTTGGCCTCACATAAGAAGGGATGTTTAAAGGCATTTCTTTAAGTGTATAACTTGTTTAGAAGCTAAATCTAAATCAATGCCTCATGGACTTTATACTCCTTTGAATGTTGCTTCCACCCCTTGGGAAGAGATAAGTATGGATTTTGTGTTAGGTCTTCCCAAAACTTCTAAGGGTTTTGATTCTATCTTTGTGGTGGTAGATAGGTTTAGCAAAATGGCTCATTTTATACCTTGCCACAAAGTAGATGATGCAAGAAACATTGCAAAGTTATTCTTTAGAGATGTGGTTAAACTTCATGGTCTACCTAAGGTAATTGTTTCGGATAGAGATACAAAATTTCTTAGTCACTTTTGGAGGACCTTATGGTCTAGATTAGGGACTAAGTTATCTTTTTCTACTACTTGCCATCCTCAAACCGATGGTCAAACTGAGGTAGTAAATAGATCTCTTTCCACTTTACTAAGGGTAGTTCTAAAAGGTAATCACAAATCTTGGGATGAGTATCTTCCTCATGTCGAGTTTGCCTACAATAGAGTAGTTCATGGAACTACTAAATTGTCTCCTTTTGAAGTTGTTTATGGTTTTAATCCTTTGACACCCATGGATTTAATACCCCTTCCAAATGCTATTGATTTTGTTCATCAAGATGGGGTATCTAAATCTAAGTTTATCAAAGAATTACATCACAAGGTTAAAAATCAAATTCAACAACAAAATGAGAAATATGCCAAGCAACACAACAAGGGCAAGAAAGAGTTCATCTTCAATGAAGGTGATCTAGTTTGGGTTCATCTTAGAAAGGAAAGATTTCCTCAACTAAGAAAATCCAAACTCAATCCTAGAGAAGATGGACCTTTTAGAGTGATCAGGAGGATAAATAACAATGCATATCAAATTGATCTTCCTCCTGAATATGGTGTTCATGCTACCTTCAATGTATCTGACCTTAAACCTTTTGCAGGTTATGCAAGTGAAGATGACGATCCTATGGATTTGAGGGCAAATCCCTCTCAAGAGGGAGGGGATGATACAAGAAGGCCTAGCTGATGAGTCAATATTTTGTTCACTTCACTTAGTCTATTGTGCTAGAATTAGTCGGGGAATTGTGCTTAATTGTCCAGTATTTTCCCGTTTTTCATAATTATGCTTAATCTGACCGATAATTCTTATTTTGATTAATTTGAATTATCTATCATTAATTATTTGTATTATTATTTACAGGCAAATTATTGGGTAATAATTTGTTATATTTGGAGGGCATATGGCTGCTGCATCCGGCTTTAGGAGAGGAAAGTTTTAAGATCAATTTATTTTTTTTTTAGAAAGTTGGTGTGCTTGGTAATTCATTCACGTGGAAGCACATGGTTCAACTTTGGGCTGCTGCCACGTCCATGGGGAACGCCATAATCATTATGTTCTTGGTTTGGAACGTGGTTTTCAATGGAGGAATGAAAAGAATGTTCGCTGATTTTTCATGGCAGAGGCGCAAGACCTTGTTGGAATAGGAAGCATTGATCACGGCCTTGCAGTAGCATGTCATGAACTATACCATTCTAAAGCTGCATTCACAAGGCATGTACATCCAGGAAAATCCAGCAAAGAGTGCACACGGTGATGAGGAAATGGAGAGTTCTATTCTTCATAAAGTGAAGCAAGCATGGCACGGCAAAATGGCTGGAAGTAAAGAAGGAAGACTGTCACGGCCTGCACCAGCTCCGGACAGTAGCAGCTCACCCATTCCATCTCAGCAGCTCAAGGCCAGCAGCTGCAGCCAATCCACCTTCCAGCTTCAACAACATTCCAGTTTTGGAAAGGCAGCAACGTTCCAGCAGAGGAAGGCAGACGTCCATGCAGCTTGGGAGACAACACACAACAAGAATTTCACGTGGGTGTATGGGTGTAAGTGGAGCAGAATTTTGGTCAGGAAAGCACATGGGTCAGACCTCTTTTCTTGGCTGAAATAAAATGCATGATGACAAGGAAGCCACTCACATGAAAAACACCATATGAACCAAGGAAGAAAGTGGAAAGCACATAGTTAATTGGCAGCATGGGCAACTCCACTCCACACTCACGGTCCACTCATTTATTTCTTTATAACCATGTGCACACAAGAATGAATTTTCATTGTTTAAAAAATGCATAAAAATGCTGAAGAGTGCAGCACACTTCACGGCCTAGGCCAGCCAGCACATGGAGGAATCTCCTTTCTCTTTTAAGAAGAAGTGGTAGGCACCACAATAAAAAATAGGGGACCACCACTTGCTGAAAAGAGATCACGCACATGGAAAAGGGATACAGCAGAAGAAGCTCACGGCCAATTCCAAAATGCAAAGTGCTTGTAATGTTATTGCTGAAATAAAATAAAGCACACGGCCCCTCATTAGTTTTGCACATCCAAAGAGCAATTAATTGAAGAAAGTGGGGGCCACCACTTGTGAAGTGTACGTGAATGAAGAGGCTTCATTTATTGAATGGATGGAAGAAAAAGCAACTCCACTTTCATGGCCCACATACAAAGAAGCTTTTGGATTTTAAATTGGAAAATTGAGTGTTGTGGAATGGTATAAGCACACGGTCTCCTGGAGCTGCAAGCAAGAAGAGAGTTGGGACGTGCTACAGCAGCTGCACCATTAAACTCTTCATTCATCAAGGCCCACTAAAAGAAGGGCAACCCTTGTGCACATGACCATCCAGCAAACAGAAAAAGGGGCAGCACGTGAAGCAGAGAAAACGCTCTCCATGCAACACTCCTCATCACGGTCCAGCTGCCACCTAGGGAGAAAGGGCTTCACGGCCATGGCAGCGAGGAGAACAACAGTTTTGAAGCAATCCAGCAACAAAGAAGGAGCTGTCACGGCTGTTAGAAGAAAAGAGAATGGACCGAGAATGGAGAGAGAAGCATGCAGCTGTGTGAAGAGAAGCCGGAATTGGAGCTGGCTTGGAGAGAGCTTCACGGCCTTTCACGGTCTGCACCCCCACGTTCCAGCAGCATCCTCCCATCCAAAAGCAGATCACGGACCAGCAAAGAAAACTCACGTCCAGCAACTACAAAGTGTGAAGCAAAGGGCTGGATTGAAGGAGATGGTGTGCACTGTTTTATTTCAGCTGGAAGACATGGATGGTTGCAAAGCAAGAAGGAGTATATCAGCTGGTCTACCAAAGAAGAAGAGGTCACGGCTGTGCACAAATTGAAGAAAGGGTGCTGAAGACTTTCCCAGACATAACAGTCCAGCACGTTGGGAGATGCAGCAGGGAATTAGTTTTCTTCTTACAACCCAACACACAGCAGCAGCTTACAGATCAACTCACGATGCAGCACAGAAAGTAGAAGTTCACGGCAAAGTGATGAACAAGATGACAAGCGTAGGTGAAAAATGGAGGGCCCTCATCCTATTTTCTCACGGGAACAAATTGGGAGATGCTCACGGGAGGAGACTATTGGTGAGAGAATTGGCTATAAAATGGAGAAGCATCCAGGAGAGAAAACTCAGTAGACAGTAGGAGTAGGAGTAGGGTAGAGGTTTTCCCGTTTTCTGTTCTGAGTAATTTCCCCCTCCCCTTTGGGGAGGTTTGGGTCTGTTTTCATTTTACGGTGTTCTTAATTGATGTTCTGTAATTTTCTCTTTTCTGTAATGGACTTCTGTTAAATTTCCAGTTTCATTTCCATTTCCAGTGCTGAACTTCCAGGTCTGTTTCTGTTGAACGTTTAATTTCTGCGCAAGTTTTAATTTCTGTTGTTGTATGCTTTCTGCGGATTAATCTTCTACTGCTGTTTTACTCTCTGCGATTTTAAGATTCTGCTGATGATTTCACTCTGCAAATTTAAATTCAATGATCTTGAAATTTCGTTTTCTGTATTCTGCTGCAAAGTTTCTGTTTCTGTTTTTACTGTTCGAAATTTACTGCTTTCTGAATAATACATTTTCTGCAAACTGATCTTTGAATTTTATGTTTTCTGAATCTACCGTCTTCTGAATTTACGTTTTTCTGCAAGTTTACTGTTTCTGTTGCTTCAATTTTAATTTTCGTTTTTACTGCTTCAAATTGGTTTTTTTTTCTGTTTTAATTTCGGTTTTTTTACTGTTCCAATTTCATTTGCACTGTAATTTAATTTTCTGTTCAAAAACCAACACAATCAACCCCCCCTTTTTTGTGAAAAAGATTTAAAACTGAACCACAATACAATTGATCCTTGAGAGACGACCTAGGAGTCAAATCCTAGTAAACTATACTGCATTATTTTCGTGCAATCACTTTTTGTGGGCGGTGCGACCCGCTCACCAAAAATGGCGCCGTTGCCGGGGATCAATCAATTGTCGGTACAGTTTTAGATTTTTCGTTTTGTAAATATATGTTCTGGTTTCTATTTTTGTGTTTTGTTTGCTTGGAAATTTTGTGTGTTTTGAAATTTTTGTACTATCATTTCATTGGGATGTTGTTACTGAGTGCATGACTAGGTGAAATTCTGGACCTAGTTGTGTGTGGATTTGATTTTTGTTTTGCAGCATCTACTGAAGGATGCTTCTGCAACATCTGCTGATGAATCCTGGACAACATCTACTGAGGGATGCTAAAAGGATTCAGATGACAACATCTACTGATTGATGTTGTTACGATGGATGATAGCACAATTTGCTCTGAATTTTTTTTTTTTAATTTATTTATTTGCTTGGTTTGGATTTAATTTTTTTTTTCTTTCTTTGTGTGTTTAAGTTTCAGCTTTCAGGTTCAATACTGCTACTGATGGCAGTAATGATAGTATCTACTGAAGGATGCTTCCACGACATCTACTGATGGATGTTGGACAATTTGGCATCTACTGATGGATGCCGATAAAAATGACAAACATTGGTGTCTACTGAAGGATATCAACAATTAAAAATAATAATAATAATTAAAAAAAATTTATGAGCATCTACTGATGGGTATTGTGCGATCAAAACATCTACTGATAGATGTTATGGACAATTTCTTCCCCTTTCCCTACCTTTTACTGCACATGTCTATATTATTTGACTGCTCTAAATTGTTAATCAGATGATTGTAACACAATGAGGACATTGTGTAGTTTAAGTGTGGTCTACTGGGGGAAATTCTGAATTTTTCTGTTTATTTCTGTTTTGTGTGTTAAATTTTTTGTTTTTCTAGGTAGTTTTCGTTTCTTTTCTGTGTAATAAATTTTGCATGTTTCTTAATTTCTGGACATTGTTTAAAAATGTAGATATATCTTTCATTCACTGATACTTGAGGTTTGAAATTCTTGTTTTTCTTTGCATGGGAAAATGATTTTGATGTTTGAGAAGTTAAATTAATTGTGACAGAAATACCCTGTGTGAGAATTGAACCACTTTATTGTCGTTTCTTGTGTGATATGACTCTTGACCGTTTGTACAGATGATTTGGCTTAACTCTTAATATTTCTTGATGAATATGCATATTTGAAAATGATAAAGGCATTCTTTGTTTTTAAGCCTCTTTAGCCAAATAAACTTACCTTGTTTTAATCCTTTGATACCCACTTTTGAGCCTACAATTTCTTAAAATTCTTTTCAAGCCCATACACTGTCCCTAAGTGAAAAACGATGATTACTTTAACCTTAGGGAATTCTGGAGCTAAAGAAATATTTTTCGAACAAGTGTGGTCTCCCGGGGGATTCTAAAAAATTGGCTAATTGGTTCTATAATTTATATCTTGTCTCTTACAATCGTATACTAAAAAGAAAGAAAAAAAAAAAGACAGGATGAAAAAAATAAGGAAGTCAAGAAAAGGATTGAAATAGAGTTTTGGGTGTTATTTGACTATTTTTACACTTGTTCCCCGCTCCTTTATTTCTGTTGAATTACAGCTACTTATCCCTATTTATCCTCCCCTGTCCTTGGCCCCATTACAACCCTGAAAAGACCTTTTAATTTAAATATGCATGATTCTGAGAATTAATTTTAGAGGCTTGCCAAATCTATTTGTGTTTGCTTTCTTGAGATCATCGAGTTGACATTGCTTATCCCATACACTTGAGAGAAACACTGATAAGCGCATCTGTGAGGTCTGTCACTTTTGATTCATCTTCTCAATTTAATTGATCATTTTGTCCTACTTTGAATTACTTGAATAATTTTATGAGTATCTGCTTTCTTTAAATTTTGTATTAGATATTATCTACATCCTTTTCTTTGTCCAGAATTTTTGAGAACTGTGAAAATCTGTTTATTTTTCGTACGAGTCTTTGTTTACTGTCTACTGAGTCTGTCACTTTCCTAATCTCCTTTAAAAATATTCCCTGATCTATGTCTTAATTTTGCCCAGGAGTGCAAAAGATTAAGTGTGGTCTATTTTGATGAGTCAATATTTTGTTCACTTCACTTAGTCTATTGTGCTAGAATTAGTCGGGGAATTGTGCTTAATTGTCCAGTATTTTCCCGTTTTTCATAATTATGCTTAATCTGACCGATAATTCTTATTTTGATTAATTTGAATTATCTATCATTAATTATTTGTATTATTATTTACAGGCAAATTATTGGGTAATAATTTGTTATATTTGGAGGGCATATGGCTGCTGCATCCGGCTTTAGGAGAGGAAAGTTTTAAGATCAATTTATTTTTTTTTTAGAAAGTTGGTGTGCTTGGTAATTCATTCACGTGGAAGCACATGGTTCAACTTTGGGCTGCTGCCACGTCCATGGGGAACGCCATAATCATTATGTTCTTGGTTTGGAACGTGGTTTTCAATGGAGGAATGAAAAGAATGTTCGCTGATTTTTCATGGCAGAGGCGCAAGACCTTGTTGGAATAGGAAGCATTGATCACGGCCTTGCAGTAGCATGTCATGACCTATACCATTCTAAAGCTGCATTCACAAGGCATGTACATCCAGGAAAATCCAGCAAAGAGTGCACACGGTGATGAGGAAATGGAGAGTTCTATTCTTCATAAAGTGAAGCAAGCATGGCACGGCAAAATGGCTGGAAGTAAAGAAGGAAGACTGTCACGGCCTGCACCAGCTCCGGACAGTAGCAGCTCACCCATTCCATCTCAGCAGCTCAAGGCCAGCAGCTGCAGCCAATCCACCTTCCAGCTTCAACAACATTCCAGTTTTGGAAAGGCAGCAACGTTCCAGCAGAGGAAGGCAGACGTCCATGCAGCTTGGGAGACAACACACAACAAGAATTTCACGTGGGTGTATGGGTGTAAGTGGAGCAAAATTTTGGTCAGGAAAGCACATGGGTCAGACCTCTTTTCTTGGCTGAAATAAAATGCATGATGACAAGGAAGCCACTCACATGAAAAACACCATATGAACCAAGGAAGAAAGTGGAAAGCACATAGTTAATTGGCAGCATGGGCAACTCCACTCCACACTCACGGTCCACTCATTTATTTCTTTATAACCATGTGCACACAAGAATGAATTTTCATTGTTTAAAAAATGCATAAAAATGCTGAAGAGTGCAGCACACTTCACGGCCTAGGCCAGCCAGCACATGGAGGAATCTCCTTTCTCTTTTAAGAAGAAGTGGTAGGCACCACAATAAAAAATAGGGGACCAACCAAAGACGGTTTGGTTTTACTAAGTGAAAAACGATGATTACTTTAACCTTAGGGAATTCTGGAGCTAAAGAAATATTTTTCGAACAAGTGTGGTCTCCCGGGGGATTCTAAAAAATTAGCTAATTGGTTCTATAATTTATATCTTGTCTCTTACAATCGTATACTAAAAAGAAAGAAAAAAAAAAGACAGGATGAAAAAAATAAGGAAGTCAAGAAAAGGATTGAAATAGAGTTTTGGGTGTTATTTGACTATTTTTACACTTGTTCCCCGCTCCTTTATTTCTGTTGAATTACAGCTACTTATCCCTATTTATCCTCCCCTGTCCTTGGCCCCATTACAACCCTGAAAAGACCTTTTGATTTAAATATGCATGATTCTGAGAATTAATTTTAGAGGCTTGCCAAATCTATTTGTGTTTGCTTTCTTGAGATCATCGAGTTGACATTGCTTATCCCATACACTTGAGAGAAACACTGATAAGCGCATCTGTGAGGTCTGTCACTTTTGATTCATCTTCTCAATTTAATTGATCATTTTGTCCTACTTTGAATTACTTGAATAATTTTATGAGTATCTGCTTTCTTTAAATTTTGTATTAGATATTATCTACATCTTTTTCTTTGTCCAGAATTTTTGAGAACTGTGAAAATCTGTTTATTTTTCGTACGAGTCTTTGTTTACTGTCTACTGAGTCTGTCACTTTCCTAATCTCCTTTAAAAATATTCCCTGATCTATGTCTTAATTTTGCCCAGGAGTGCAAAAGATTAAGTGTGGTCTATTTTGATGAGTCAATATTTTGTTCACTTCACTTAGTCTATTGTGCTAGAATTAGTCGGGGAATTGTGCTTAATTGTCCAGTATTTTCCCGTTTTTCATAATTATGCTTAATCTGACCGATAATTCTTATTTTGATTAATTTGAATTATCTATCATTAATTATTTGTATTATTATTTACAGGCAAATTATTGGGTAATAATTTGTTATATTTGGAGGGCATATGGCTGCTGCATCCGGCTTTAGGAGAGGAAAGTTTTAAGATCAATTTATTTTTTTTTTTATTATTGAAAAGGATGACCTGTACTGTGACAACAGTCTCGGTGGCAAAGACCGGAACTGTTGCTACAGTGGCAGAGCTTTGGCTACAAAAGGTCCGCTCCTCCGCGTTGAGCAACATTTCTGAACGCTCATTCTCTCTCTACTTCTCTGCTCTCTCAACTCTCTCTGCTCTCTCTGCTCTCTCTCGAGCGTCTGGATCTGCGAGGAAGCCTCTCCACCCCGCGTCTGCTGAAGGTCTGAGATCTGCGCAGAGCCCCTGTCGCTGCGTCTTCTGAAGAGTCTGAGTGAGATCCGCGAAGAGCCTCTGCAAGCCTACTTCCCCAGGTAAGTCCTTCTTCTCTAAGGATCTCCCTTTCTTTCTGCTTGCTTTACTTTTCCTGCTTTCCTTTATTTTTCTTCTCTGCTTTCCTCTTTCCTTTTCAGTATTTCCTTTATTTTTCATCTGATCTCTTTCCTGCTCTCCCTCTTTTCCATTTTTTTATTTTTATTTTTTTGAAACTGAAAACACTTAAACACATAAATCACAACTGTCTAAAAACTTAAGGGGTATATAGGCTGGAAACCAGACGTTAATCTCCCTTCGATTGAAGGTATTGCAGAGACAATCGGGTAGAACAACGCCACGTACCCCACTTAAAAATAAATAAACACATAAACATAATATATAAGAACAATATGGACAAGGACAACTGGACATAGATCCGTTTAGGACCCTTTGCAAGGACCGTGAAACAGATCTGAGACCAGACACAAAAACAATCAAGGACAAAATAAATCTAAAAGGAAACAAGAACAAACAAATAAAGAAAAAACTGAACTAAGAATCTAATATATTTTTATGCTTCTTTTTTTTTTTTTTTATGTTTTGTTTTTCTTTTTTTTATGTTTTTGTTCTTTTTATTTTTATATTTTTTTTTATTAAGTTTTAGAATATTTCAAGAGGAATGATGACGAGTGAGATGGAATCAGAGAGATACACTAGTCAGCGATGGCGTCCTACAGATGATCAGATCAATATGATGACCAAAATCTACAACTATGGGGTCACACACCCAAGCCGAGCGCAAGTCGTCGAGATCGCGTCTCGACTAAGGACCTTCGCAGATGCCACCGAATATAACGTGCACTGCTGGTTTAACAACCATGGCAATCGGGTCAGGCGCTGGCAAGCGGAGATAGACCCCACTGGCACTCTCTTTTCACAACTGCCGCTGTATATGTACGGTAAGACCTCTGATCACACCTCCATTGAATTTTCCATTCCTTTTCTATTATTAACACAAGTTTTTTATTTTTTATTTTTTTGTTTGAAAGAAAACAACTGGGTGATAATGAGGGCACCGAGGCTGCTGGATTTGTTTCCAGTTCCGATCATTATCGATGACGACAGAAATGAACGAGAAATTCCTCCACCAAAGCCTCCGCTCGTGACTTTTCGAACCAGAGCTCCCTCAACGGAGCTCTCCCTTAGACCACCACAACCAGCTCGTGAATTCTTTCATTATTAATGTTTTATGTTTTTTTTTTTATGTTTTTGTTGGCCGAGTGTGGCCAGAATTAAGGACTGTAATATGAACACTTATGTTTTTAATTTTTTTTTATGTTGTTTTTGTTTTTTATTTGGTTTGTAATATTAACGATCACTAAAGATCGACCCCCTGAACAACCTTATTTTCACATATGAATCTACTGCAAATTTTATTTTCAGATCTGTTCAATCTCCATTTTTCCATTACTGTAATTTTTGCATTGATGAATGAAATCTCTCTTAGTCTAAACAAAATTTTCAATCAAAGATCTGATGAAACAACTAAGAAATTATTTTACAGTGAAGAAAAATAAGGGAAAAAAAAATGAGATCTGAAATGAAATTTTTATTGGTATGAAATAATAAGATACAGGGTCGAAATAAAATCAAAGAATACGCAAAACAATTTTTGAATTTTTGAATTTTTTTTTTATAAGGATAACAATGTGAAAACTAAGAAAAAATAATTATACATATCAGAATACAGATTTGGCACGCTTTTAAACAAAAAAAATTTTATCACAAAATATTTTTTTTTTTGTTTTTTTATTTTTTATTTTTAAAGATAACAATTACAAAAACTAAGAAGAAAAGGAAAAACAAACTTAAAAGAAAAAATTGCAGAATCTTCCCCAGACCACACCTAAACTACAATGTCCCAAATCAGTTAAAGGCATAAGATCATCAATTGAAACTTAAACAGATAAAGGACAAATGTAATAAAAGTCAGAAAACGGGGAAGAAAGAAAAAGAAAACTCCCCTGGATTATGGTGGCAGTTGCCAAAATTGGACAATCAGGGAGATGTCTTCTTCAGGATCCAAGACGGAAATTTTGAGGAAAAATTGCTTCATCCTCCAAATCTGATCAAGCAGAGAAATATCCTCCACCGCCGGATCTAAGCAGCAAATATTGTCACTGAGCAGATTCAGTAGGTGCCTTTTGATCTTCGAACTGCTGTATGTACTGGCACCTTTGTCTTCCAGCGTGGGTGCATGCTGATCAAATTTATATGTACCTCCTGCAATATGGTTAGTGCAATGTGGCACTGCAGAAATTTCATGCAGAGGTATAACACCCCATCCCAATTCATCATACTGAGCCTTAGATAAATCCTCATAACATGAATCAATTTCTAAATTGCATGCAATATTAATCATAGACTCAGATTCATGTTCAGTGCATGAAGAATAACCATTCGAATGTGATAGTAAAAAGCGGTTCTCATCATGCACAGAGGAAAAATTAAAATCAGACTCAGCAAGAATATAGTCATTAGCATACCGATCATCATCACTAGCACCATTGGACCTATCACAAGAGGGATGATCAAGAAGCTACAAGATGAGTACTCTCCCAAAAGCCAAACCCTCTTTGCTATCTTTGGATGGAAGATTGGAGATCTAGAAGATACTTGTAAGATGCCAAAACATGGAGAAGGGTAAAAGTGGACTTTGGCACATGGGGGGGTGTGCGCATAGTAGTCTAAGGGGTAGTATTAGCTTATTTCAATTCCTTATGCGCATATGTAATAAGCCACGTGAATAATATGGCTTCTAAAAGAACTATCACATTTTGCACATGTGGGTAAGGTGGCACTTGATCCGTATTTTGTGGATCTCCTTACTGCACATACATTGCATTGCATGGAGCTGAAAGTTAGCTATATAAGCTACTAGGATAAGCATGTATATCACTTTTGGAAATATATAGAAGATGAATTCTGCACTTTGCAAATTTCTCTCATCCGAAAGTCCTCTCTACTTGCTTGCTCTTCCATTGCTATCTTCTTCCATTGTGGAAGCCGCCTGAGATAGTCTACCATTCCTTCAAGCCAACCTCCATTTCACTTCACCATATTCACTTCATTCCGCTGCCAACATTACATATTATCCAACCAAAACAGAGAGCTTCTTCTGCTACAATTATCCAGCACTGAACAGAGAAGTTTTCATTACTGTTCCATTAATTCTTTGGTAGCAGCAGAGCTGGTTGCTTCCTCCAAACTCACAGATCTGCTCCTATGCATCCTCCTTGATGCATCACTAGTTGCCTTTATATAGTTGTTCCAAAACCCTTAGAGGGTTAAATCTGAGCTTTTTCAGAATACAGTTTGTCTGAGGAAGTTCTAAAAAGCTAGTTCAAGTGCTTTGCATGGTCTCTTGAATAGGAAAAGCTCGCGTTTTGTGGGTCAAAGGTTGGAGCGGTTCTCTTCGAGTTGGTAAGGCTGTCATCTTCCGGTTCGTGTGTCGAAGGAAGATTTTTATTCGCACTGTTCCGGTTCGTTGATCGAAGGAAAGTGTAGATTCCTACTTCTGGTTTGTTGGTCGAAGGAAGCTCCCTTCCGGTTCGTTCGTCGAAGGAAGGTTTTATCTTTCTATTTTATTCACTCCATTGTAAATCTGTGAAACTAATTTTTAGTGAAAAACGTTAATCACTTTTTATAGTGATTAACAACTGCACGTAGATTCTTTAAAATCAAACCAGGATAAAAATTCTGTGTTGAATTTTTCTACTCCCTACACTTTTTACATTTTGCGCATATCAATTGTTCGATAAATTTTCTCTAAGAAAATTAATTTTCTAAAACGGACCATCTTAAAATGAGTTTGACCGAACACGCTTTTCGCTATATATATTTCATTCCGTTGCGCGACTCTATAACGGTACCGATTGTTCTGAAAATTGGTATCAGAGCTTGCTTTGATATTCTTTTAAACTTTTGCAAAAATGGTCGGTCATCAAACTCAAGTGTATGTCGAAGGTGCTTCCATCAACATACCACCACTTTTTACCGGTGATAACTATGCATTATGGAAAGTCATAATGAAAATCTTTATGGGGTCTGTTGACAAAGGCATATGGGAAGTCGTACAAAATGGTCGATATATTCCTAAAAGTACAGTTGATGGTGTAGAAGTAGAAAAACCATACTTTAACTGGACTGCTGAAGAAAATAGACGAGCTCAGTTTGACATTAAGGCTCATAATATTATTTCATCTGCTGTGGTACAATGAATTTTATACAATTTCAGTGTGTAAGACAGCACAGGAGATGTGGGAGGTCCTCAGAGTCACACATGAGGGTACATATGACGTGAAACGTGCAAGGAAGAACACACTCATCCAGGAGTATGAGATGTTCATAATGCAACCTGGAGAAATAATTTTTGATATCCAGAAGCATTTCACTCACATAGTGAACCACTTGTCAGGGTTGGGTAAGACATTTGATATTGATGAATTAAATATTAAAATTTTGAAATCATTGGACAGGTCTTGGCAACCAACCAAAGGTGACTGCCATCTCGGAGTCTCAAAATCTTACTCAAATGTCAATGGCAATTCTCTTCGGGAAGCTTCGTGAGCACGAGCTTGAGTTGAGAAGATTAACTGCAGAAGAGGATTAAGGCAAAAGAAAGACACTTACCTTCAAGTCTGAAATCTCAAAAGGAAAATGTTCTAAAAGAATTAAGGATGATGATTCCGATGACGATGAGGAAAACATGATCCTTATGATTAAGAAGTTTGCTAAATTTATGAGAGCAAAAGGAAAAGAAAAATACCGTGGAGAAAGGAAAGATAATCAAGGATCTCCATCAAGCGTCAAATGTTATGGATGTGGAGAAAGAGGACATGTGAAGACTGACTGTCCTAAGAATAGGAAAAGTGAAGAAAAGAAGGAAAGAAAGTTTCCAAAGAATAAGAAAGCTTACATAGGAAAATGCTTCTAGTTCTTTAAGCTCAAGCGATTCAGATGAAGAAGCTAATATATGCTTAATGGCAGACTCAGAAGATGCTGGAAGCCAAGTAAGTGATTCTAGTTTAGAGTCAAGTGATGAATTTGATTTACAAAATGCATTTCTTGATTTGTTAAATGAATATGAAAAACTTGATGTTGCTCATAAAAAGTTAAAGAAAAAGCGTAATGAATTGAAATTGAAGTATGAAAAATTGCTATATGACGAAGTTGTTTTGAGAAACAAAGTTAGTAATCTAGAAACTAAATTATCTGAATCTAATGCTATTGTACAATCTTTTGAATGATTATCGTGTAAAAGTCACATGTTTGATATTGACATTCTTGAGAACTTACTTGCAAATGCAATCAAGCCTAATTCACATGCTAAAACAAACTTTAAAAGAAGAAATGCTAGAAATGGAAACATGCATCAACACAAAAAGTCTAAAGTGAAAAGAACTCGTAGAGTTTGGGTAGAAAAAATGACTTTTGTGAAAAATAAAGTGCATGAGGTTTGTTGTTTTAACTGCATGAAACATGGTCATACCTCAAACAAATGCAATATTAAACATTTTGGTGTTCCAAATGGTAAATATGCATGGGTTAAAGTTGTGAAATGATGTATGTTTGCATGAACTAACCCCAAGGACCCATAATGAGATTGGGGACCTAAATTCTTGCTAATTTGTTTTGTAGGAACCTACTAAGTCAAAGAAGTCACGTGGTATCTTGACAGTGGCTTTTCAAGACACATGACCAGTGACAAGAAAATGTTCATATCTTTTGAGAAGAGAAAGCAAGGATTTGTGACCTACGGGGATAACAACAAAGGTAGAATCATTGGAACTGGAGACATTGGAGGAGGAAACACACTAACAATAAAGGACGTGTTATATGTTGAAGGTCTCAAACACAACCTCCTAAGCATAAGCCAATTATGTGACAAGGGTCTCAAGGTAACTTTTGAAAGTGATAAATGCACTGTATACTTTAAAAATTCTACTGATATTGCTTTGCAAGGTATTACGCATAATAACACTTACTTGATTGATATTGAAAGTGCATCTAGTCATAGTATAACATGTCGGAACAATCGGTACCGATATAGAGTCGCGCAGCGGAATAAAATATAGATAGCGGAAAGCGTGTAACGATCACAACACAAGTTAAAATAGTCGGTTTCAAAAATTGATTTTCTTAGAGAACTTTTATCAAACAGTTTATGTGTTAAGAGTTTAGGGATCAAGAAAATCAACGCATAATTTTTATCCTGGTTCGAATCAAAAGATTCTACATCCAGTCGTTAATCACTATAAATAGTGATTAACCTTTTTCACTAAAAATATAGTTGTACAGATTACAAGATAATGAAATGAGCAAAGAATAGAAAACACCTTCCTTCGAAAAACGAACCAGAAGAGTGCAACAAGTAACTTCCTTCGACAAACGAACCGGAAGAGCTTCCTTCGACGCACGAACCGGAAGCAACAACTCTACCAACTTGAAGAGAACCGCTCTAACCTTTGACACACAAAGTGCGAGCTTCTCCTATTCACAAGACCAGGCAAGAGCACTCTATCACTTTGAGAACTTCCTCAGACAAACTGTATTCTCAAAATGGCATAGATCCTTTTCACTCACAGAGAGCTTCCCTTAGGTACAAAGCTCTAATACTCTCAATTGAAATTTTTTTTTAAGAGCTGTGAAGACCTTTATTTATAAGCCTAGTTTCATGCAGGGTCAAAACTGAAAAGACATCTCCCAACTGTCACTGATAATCGATTATTTGTGTTCGTTATGGGGTTTTCAAAATGTGATAATCGATTATTCTGAGCAATAATCGATTATTCCAGAGACTTGGACAATATTAAATGAAACAATGATAATCGATTATTCTGTGTAATAATCGATTATATTCGCGAGCAACTCTCTTCTAAAGTTGCTTGTGATAATCAATTATTTTTCTTGATAATCGATTATTTGCGCAATGACTCACTAAATACGAAAACTTCTAACAGTTTTTACATCATTACAATTTATCCTATACATTTGTTTCTACAAAATGCATTTAACAAAAATGCATTTGGAGTCTTCAATTCTTCAGCTTTTATCATCATCAAAACTTCACAGTAGCTTCAAGATACCAATGCTCCTCATTGGTAACATAACATGTTTAGTTGCTAAAGGGGAAAATCCTTGGCTATGGCATAAAAGAGTTGCACATATATTCATATGCAACATTTGAATAAATTGATTTCAAAAGATCTTATGATTGGTTTGCCTACATTAAAATTTGAAAAAGACAAACTATGCTCTGCATGTCAAAAGGGAAAACAAACCAAATCCTCATTTTCATCTAAAAGCATGATTTCTACATCAAAACCTTTAGAACTCTTGCATATGGACTTGTTTGGTCCATCTAGAATTAAAAGTTTTGGGGGAAACTATTATGCTCTTGTGGTCTTGTGATAGTTGATTATTAAACTAGGTTTACTTAGACATTCTTTTTAACGTTGAAAAGTGAAGCTTTTTAAGCATTCAAATCATTTGCAAAACGTGTTCAAAATGAAAAGGATTTGACAATCAAAACATTGAGAAGTGATCACGGTGGTGAATTTAAAAATGAATCCTTTGAAAAGTTTTGTGAAGAACATGGAATTGTTCATAATTTTTTTGCACCAAGAACTCCCCAACAAAATGGTGTTGTTGAAAGGAAAAATAGATCATTAGAAGAATTAGCTAGGACTCTTTTAAATGAATCTAATGTACCAAATACTTTTGGGCTGATGCAATTAGTACTGCTTGTTATGTATTGAACATTATGCTTATTAGGCCTATTCTTAAGCAAACTCCCTATGAACTGTTTAACGGTAGAAAACCAAATGTGTCTCATTTGAAAATATTTGGATGCAAATGCTTTGTTTTGAATAATGGTAAAGATAATCTAGGTAAATTTGATGCTAAATCAGATGAAGCAATCTTCTTAGGTTATTCTTTAACTAGCAAAGCATATAGGGTGTTTAATAGAAGAACCTTGATAATTGAAGAATCAATGCATGTTGTCTTTGATGAAATTGTGGACCTTGAGGTGAACCCTCTTGAGTCAAATAAACCAATTGTAGGAGATGAAGATTACTTGAGAGAGGCTCTTGAAGAGATGTATCTAAATGAAAACTATCCTCCAGAAAATCAAGATGATCATCAAGTGAATGATCATAAAAGCTATCAACAACCAAGAGGACTTTCTCTGGACAACATCATTGGAGATATATCAAAAGGGGTAACTAGTAGACACAATCTTAATAATTTTTGCTTAACAATAGCTTTTGTGTCTCATATAGAACCTAAGAACGTAAAGGAAGCTCTTCAAGATGATAAATGGTGTGTTGCTATGCAAGAAGAGCTTAATCAATTTGAAAGGAATGATGTTTGGGAACTCATTCCTAAACAAGATGATTATCAAATCATTGGAACAAAGTGGGTGTTTAGAAACAAGCTTGATGAAGATGGAAACATCACAAAGAACAAAGCAAGGCTAGTTGCAAAGGGCTACTATCAAGAGGAAGGTATAGACTATGATGAAACTTACACCCTAGTAGCCAGATTAGAAGCAATTAGATTGTTACTTGCTTATGCATCTTTGATGAAGTTTAAATTGTATCAAATGAATGTAAAAAGTACATTTTTTAATGGTTTCAAAAAAGAAGAGGTTAATGTTAGTCAACCTCCTGGTTTTGAGGATTTTGAATATCTTGATCATGTTTATAAATTGAAAAAGGCCTTGTATGGTCTTAAACAGGCACCTAGGTCTTGGTATGAAAGACTTAGTACCTTTTGGATTGAGAATAATTTTTGTAGAGGAAAGGTTGATTCAACCTTGTTTATTAAGAAAGTAGGAAAACACATCTTGATTGCTCAAGTGTACATAGATGATATTATTTTTGGGTCTACAAATGATTCATTGTGTGAAGGATTTGCACATATAATGCAAGGTGAGTTTGAGACATCTATGATGGGTGAGCTGAATTTCTTTTTAGGACTGCAAATAAAGCAAATGGATGGGGGAACTTTTGTCTCCCAAACTAAATATTGTAGAGAAGTGCTTAAAAAGTTTGGTATGGATACTTGTAAAGAAGCCAACACACCGCTGGCAACTTCCTGCTATTTAGATTAGGATGAATCTGGTGAAGGAGAAAATGAAACCATGTTTAGAGGAATGATAGGATCTTTACTGTATCTAACTGCTAGTAGACTAGGCATTATGCAAAGTGTATGTGTGTGTGATAGGTACCAAGCTAATCTTAAGGAATCTCATTTAATTGTTGTCAAAAGGATTTTGAAATACCTTAAAGGAACCATATCTTTTGGACTTTGGTATCCTTCTGATGCTTCACCTAGGCTAATAGGTTATTCTGATTCAAATTATGGTGGCTGCAAAATTGATAGGAAAAGTACTAGTGGAACTTGTTATTTTCTGGGTTGTTCTTTAGTGTCTTGGCACTCAAAGAAAAAGGCTTGTGTAGCCTTGTCTACCACTAAAGTTGAATACATTGTTGCTGACAATTGTTGTGCCCAAATTTTATGGATGATACAACAATTGAAGGATTTTGATATCTTCCTTGATCACATTCCTCTGAAATGTGACAACACTAGTTCCATCAACCTAACCAAGAATCCCATAATGCATTCAAGAACTAAGCATATTGAGATTAGACATCATTTCTTAAGAGATCATATTCAAAAGGGAGATTGCCAAATAGAATACATTGATACTTTACATCAATTAGCAGATATCTTTACAAAAACTCTGCCTAAAGATAAATTCTATGAACTTAGAAGAGAGTTAGGAGTGTTAGACATGTCTTAAATTTAAGATTTCTAAACTTTTCGCATTTTTCGTAAACTTAGCGTTTTTAATCGATTATCATAAGATCATAATCGATTATTTTTTGCTTTTGAGAAAGGTTTTAATCGCAGAAAATCGATTATCCCCTGGAATAATCAATTATCCTAACTCAAACCCAAACCTGGGTATTCAAGAACAAATAATCGATTATCTTCATTAGTAATCGATTATCATACAATTTATGAAAAATGACTTTTGAACAGATAATCGATTATCACTTACAATAATCGATTATCACTTGACCAGTTTCAAAAATAGAGTCGTTGCAACGAACTCTAACGGCCATAAAATGGCTAAAAACGGCTAGATTATTGTTTTCTCTTATAAATACTCTCCTATAATCGATTAATGGTCATTCCTTTGCACCCAAACCATTGCTTAAACACAATCTGCACAAAATCTCTTCCCTTTTTTCCACTTATCCCATTTTTTCTCATGGCTGATTCAAGAGGACCATGTAGGACGACTACTAGTGCTTCATCATCTCGTCCCAAAAACATTCGCCCTGCTTCCATCGAAGGATGGATCTCGAATGAGGAAAAGCATGCTGAGTACGTTCACTCTTAGCAAGAACGTCAGATAATGGCAGTAAAGTTCATCCACCTTGACGTTTAAAGATTTTACGGCTTTCAATTTCCATATCTGCTTCGCGCTCAAGGTCTTTCGCATCTCGTCGAGCAAAAGAGGTGTATATACCCTGATCTTATTTGTGTTTTCTACTTCAATCTGCGCTATCGTGACGACATCATCACCACAAAAGTGAAAGGAGTTTCAATCATTTTGGATGATGACGTTTGGACGATTGTTGCTCAACTAACAATTTGGGATGATGTGTCAAAGTCCATTTGGGCGTCCCGGACTTCAATCGTCTCCTCGCCTTTCAATCTTTTTTGCAACATCCTAACCAACAAATCAAACGTCGGCAATTGCTAGTTGGTGGATTCAAGGTTGAGGAAAGGATGATCCACTACTTGATTGTATGGCTTCTATGTCCTCGTGCCACTAACCATGCTCAATGTTCGGAGCAAGATCTTCTACTCTTGTATGGGATTTTAAATCACATACACATTGATTGGCCAACACTCATCTCCGACACCATGTTGAAGGCCAGGAAATACCATGCTTATCATCTTCCATATGCACTTCTTATCTCTTGAATTTTAGAGTACAAAGGCGTAAGTGTGGAAGGCAAACTCACTCAAGTCATTCAAGCAATTGGAACTGAGATTGACGAGACAACATTTCGTCAACTTGGATTTGTTGCTCGTGACCGCGTGATCATTCACAAGGATGATGATCACCAAGATGATGACAATGAATATATGGATGCCCATATGGCTGACCCAGTCCAAGCTGCTGATCCTGCTGATGTTGGTCCTTCTCAAATGCCTTCCTCTTCCTCACTAACTATGGAGAAGCATTTTGCAAACCTGTCTAAACAATTGGAGGATATGCGTCTTTCTCAACAAGCCCACTTTGAACAGATATATGAATGGCAACAAAATCATGAAAAATATGTGATCGACCAGTTCAATGACCTTGATACTCGTCTTGGAAACATTGAAAATCACTTTAATCTTTAACCTCCAGAAAGACCACCCAATCTTGAATTTTAGATTTAGGATTTTATGTTAGTATGCTTTGATGATTGTTTGTTTTGACTTTATGTTTTATGTTCTTCTTTATGATGAAAAATGTAACCTTTTTTTTCATGAATAAAATTATCTCTTATTTTAGTGCATCCATTGTTTAATTGAGGGGGAGCTCATATTAAAGAGGAGCATTTTTCATTCATCTTTTTGCTTATGATCAAAAGGGGGAGATTGTCTATCCGCTTGTATTTTTTGCAGACTAACCAAAGTTGCTTTTTAACAAGTATTTTTTATCATCATCAAAAAGAGGGAGATTGTTACCAATGAGGAGCATTGGTAAATTTGAAGATAAATAATTTTGATAATGCTGCAAGAAGATAAACTTGAAGAAGCTGTTAAAATTGTTTTAAAAGCACTTTGTAGAATATAAATGTATTAAGAAAGTCTTTGAATATGTAATACTTAGAAAATCTCGTATCTTTAGTTAAGTTACGCATTTAATCGATTGTGTGAAGCTATAATTGATTATCATGAGCACTCTTGAAAAAGCATTTCGCTCTGAAATAATCGATTATTCCTTCAAATAATCGATTATCAACTGGTCCTGATGAGAACTGGCCAAGTCTCTAGAATAATCGATTGTTCCTTAGAATAATCGATTATCACTTTTTGAAAAACCCTGTAATGGACTTAAATAATCGATTATCACTAACAATAATTGATTATCAGTGGCAGTTGTAATTTATCATTTCAAACTCAGACCAGTTGCCTTTATATAGTTGTTCCAAAACCCTTAGAGGGTTAACTCTGAGCTTTTTGAGAATACAGTTTGTCTAAGGAAGTTCCAAAAAGCTAGTTCAAGTGCTTTGCCGTGTCTCGTGAATAGGAGAAGCTCGCGCTTTGTGGGTCAGAGGTCGGAGCGGTTCTCTTCGAGTTGGTAAGGTTGTCATCTTTCGGTTTGTGAGTCAAAGGAAAATTTTTATTCACACTGTTCCGGTTCATTGGTTGAAGGAAAGTGTAGATTCCTGCTTTCGGTTCATTGGTCGAAGGAAACTCCCTTCCGGTTCGTTCGTCGAAGGAAGGTTTTATTTTTCTATTTTATTCACTCTATTGTCAATCTGTGAAACTAAGTTTTAGTGAAAAACGTCAATCATTTTTTATAGTGATTAACAACTGGACGTAGATTCTTTAAAATCGAACCAGGATAAAAATTCTGTGTTGAATTTTTCTACTCCCTACACTCTTTACATTTTGCGCATATCAACTGTTCGATAAATTTTCTCTAAGAAAATTAATTTTCTAAAACGGGCCATCTTAATACGAGTATGACCGAACACGCTTTCTACTATCTATATTTCATTCCGCTGCGCGACTCTATAACAGTACTGATTGTTTCGACAATCACCATATATTTTTTGTAGCTCAACAAATAATATGTGGTTATCCTGTGTGAGACGGTTGAGGCATTTGATGTCTTTCACATTTATTGTGTCTTTTACCAACTTTTTGTGCTTCAATATTGATTTGTCCTTTTCTCTTATCGAGATAGCCATTTCATCTTTTATCTTGCTGATACTCATTTGAAGATCCCTTGTTTCCTCCTCAAACGGTGTGAGTTTTTTGTGTAGCTTATCATTTGCTTTTGAAATTCCTTTAGCTTGTATCTTCAATTTTTGACAGATCTTGGTCAATCTTGTGCATTTTGCTAGAACTCTATTGTAGGCTTCAGTGACTGATTCTAGATCAAAAAAGTCTATTTCCCCGTTGTTGTCTTCTGAGTGATACATGAGGTCATCTACTTCATGTTCAAGGATATAGTTGGTGCTCCTAAAGTTTTCTAAAGTTGTGATGTTCCTTGTGTGCAAGTTGTGGCAGAGATGATGGAGACCATCAAGGTTGCACTTGTTGTTTTCCATATTTAAGAATCGTTTCCTCGAGTTCGGTTAAGAACTAACCCCGCGAGGTTAGCTCTGATACCAACTGAAGTACCTGAAAAACACTACAATAAGGGGGAAGGGGAGCGTTGAGTAGTGTTAAGGGAAAACTTTTTTTTGCAATCCTTCTGATATAACATATTTTTGAGTTTTTAGTTTTTATAATAAAGGCTTAGATGCTCGACCTAATAAGTGATCATAAAAGATAGTTGCTTTTGACGTGTTATCCAGAATGTACACGACAAAGTTTATAAGAACTTCCATTGTTAAAGATTAATCGTTTAGTGCAGAAGGTTCTTGTATTTAGAAACTTGTATTTAGAAATAAAAACATAGTTGCGGGTTTTACAAGAGAAGCGTTTATACTGGTTCACTCCAACTGAGCTACGTCCAGTCTCCTCCGCACAGGGTTCCACTATAATATTCAACAAGATTACAACTGAGTATTCTCACCACTCCTGGTCTTTTGAGTGAGCGAATAACCTCTTATTACCTTAGACTAGATGAGTATTCTCACTACTCCTGGTCTCTTCAGACAGCAAATAACCTTATATTACTTTAGATTGAATGAGTATTTGCACCACTCTTAGTACTAAGCAACCCTACCTAGATTTCCTTAACTCAATTGAGTTCAACAAGTGTTTTAATGCTCTTCAGAATTGCAATCAACGATTGCTTACAAGTCGTTCAGACTATTACTCTCGTAGAGGATGAGATTACAATACAATGCAGTCTATACACTCGCAGGTGTTTCTCTCTTTTCTCTTTCTTTCTTTCTTAAAATCAGTAAGCAATATTACAATGAAGCTCAAGAGTATTTCCTTTCGTTTTTTTCCTGTTCTATTTTTCTCCTTAAATTTTTTATTTTTCTTGAGCTCTTTCTATTCTTTTCTTTTGAATTCTTTTTAAAGGATGAATATTTTTTTGTATGTTATCCTCTTGATTCTTCATTTGATTGATCTTCTATTTAAAGGCTTTTTGGGTAAGTGTCTGTTAGACTAAGCTTTTGGCCTTGATTCTTATGTCTTATCTTTCTTCGTTATAACAGTCGTTGGTTAAAGTCAACTTATCAGAGCAGACATGCTTTTTCAGTACTTTTCTTGAAGTAGGTTGTACTTTAATTTAGACACCGCTTCAAGTGAAGAACACTCTGTGAATATTTCTTCTGTCTTTAACGTCCACTTCTGATATTTTAATTTGAAGCTTGTCGATGTGTTTAGAGTAGCTCATTTGCAAAGAATAGAGTAGATTGTGCATGTAGCAAATATGTCTTTTCTCTTACCACTTTTGTTATTTTTAAACATTAAGCATTTAATGTCATTTAATGCTTGCTTAGAACAACAAAGTGCTTTTTGATTTCCTACCATTGAGGTAGCATTTAACAATTAGGGTTTCCTTCTAAAGATACTAAGTGTTGAGTAAAGACTTCATCGTTAGATGAAATAATAGTTTAGCTCACGATATCCTTTAGACTAAGTAAACGCTTCTTGTGAATTTGTCTCTTTAATAGACAACATTTAACATTGTTTGTGTTTTCTTTGGTGTTTTAAGTTTTAGTCTTTTAAAGCATTTTGTCAATTACATCGTCTCGACATTGTTTCATTTTCTCGATAGTTAAATTGAATACCCTTTGGGCATGATAAGCTTTACGCTAGCTTCAACTCTTTTAGACGTTTTTTACTTAAAAGTCATTTAGCATAGCGTCCCAGTGTTTTGACTTAGTTGTTTTTCTGTTTCCTAAAGTCCTTAAGTGTTTTCCTAAAGTTTTTCTATGTTGAAAATTCTGGTTCTAGGTCTTATGTTTCTTCCTATGTTATTTCCATATTATTATTTTGTTTAATGTTATTTCGTTAAACTTCAAAACATGAGAACGCCTAAGTGTATAGACGATTTTGTCTTAACACATGACATTGAGATCGCATGCTTTGGCTTCCCTTTCTTCTATAGAGACTTGTCTGTAGAGTCACAAAATTGGTAAAACAAAACAAAGTAAATTTCATATTGTAACACTACTATAGTCAGTGTTGCTAAACTTAAAGCACATGGATAGGCTATGACCATGACAAAATTCCCAAACTGCATAGTAAGCTGAAAGCTATCCATGGAAGATAGTATCTAGGACTTGGGGTAAGCATGAACTCTTCCAACTATAAACCAAGCAAGCCAAGTTGAAAATGAGATTAAAATAACATGCTCAAACAAACCCCTTTGAAGTAAGTACCACACAAACATAAGGATTCAATTTTAGAAGATGAAACCTAGAAAATGTAAATGAAATAGAGAAACCATCTATCAAACAACACTAGTAAAAAGGGACTTATTACTGCGCCTATTATGCTTTCGTTCAGTGGAAACCAAAGCATAATATGGCGCGGTGGCATTTTTGAAATTTTTGGGATAGTATAGGCTTCAATTGTCTTAGAACCGAAGCAATATAGACCCCATGGCCTCAATTGTATGTAGAACTGAATCCAAAAATCCCTGCAAAACACTGACAATCCAGTTGAAGCCATAACCCCTAACAGAGTTTAAAGTTTTTGGCATTGGTTCCTTGCAGAACCGAAGCCATAACCCCTAACAGAAATATGGCAGTTGAAACGGTCAGATATTTTGCTGATATATGTAGGAGATATGGCCTCCATTCCCCTCGCAACCGATGTCGTAGGTCACTACAAATTCTGACATTCCCATATATGCAGCCTTACAATAAAAGCGAAAGTGAGAGGGTCAAACATTTAGCCTCGGTTCCACCTAGAATCGATGCCATAGAGGCTGTTTTGACCCGCATTTGACATATTTTAAATATTTAATATATACTTTTGGTATTTTGGTTTCGATTTGGCGCGAAACCAAGGCAAAAGGTTCGATCAAATATTGCAAAACTACCATTTTGAATTAAATTCGAATTTGTTTTAAATGACTTTTGGCCTCTGTTAGCTGAACAACTGAGGCCATAGCCCCCCTATTGCATCGGTTATTTAATGAACCGAGGTATTAACGTTTAAGTAGGTTAAAAATAATATTACAGAGGGTGAACAGTTTCGTCTTCTTCGGGAAAATAACGTTTAAGTAGGTTAAAAATAATTGTTCAAACTCTCTGCAGAGCTATCCTCCGTCGCGCCTTGCCTCTCGTTTTCTTTGCATTTCCACCGATCATCCTTGATGTTTTATTGCCTTCGTGGTCTTCGTGATCATTTTGGAAATATTTGCACCGATCAAAATCAATTTTGAAGCATTATTGTGTCGTTGTCGTCGTCGTGGTTTGTTCATTTTTTTTCGTGTTTTTGGTTTGTTTAGATACGTTTTTTGGTTTGTAGGTATTGCGATTTTGCTGCATTCAAAAACACAGGTAATCGTTTCTTCTCCGTTGTTGTCTCTTTATTCATGCTCTCAGGTTCCTATTGTGTTTATTAATATTTTTTTTGTTAATTTTTAATTTTTTTTTGTTGAATATATGTAATTATGTGTGATTGAATGTTTGAATTGATCATTTGAATGCTTATTAATTGTATGATTGTATGACTGAATTGATTGTATGATTGAATTGATTTAATGTTGAATATGTATAATTATATGATTGTATGATTGTAATTTTGTAGAACATTTTTTAATATTTAGGTAAGGATCGAAATTGGATTAATTTATCACGCATTAGTGTTGAGTACGAAAGAGGGGTCGATGAATTTATACAATTTGCACAACTTAATAAGGGTAGAAGTGATGATGAAGTGAAGTTTAGATGTCCTTGTGTGAACTGTTTGAATGAGAGAAAGTTGAACGCAACCCAAATTAGGGAACATCTTATCTATGATGGTTTCCTATGATGTTATATAACATGGATATGACATAGCGAAGAAATACACTTTCTGACTGTCTCTCAAACTGAAATGTTATTGATTCCACCATGGAAGAAGATCGACCGGATGAAGACAAATTAGAGGACATGATCTGCGATGTTGGCGTAGAAAATTTTTCCAAAGCTCATGTGTATGAGCCGATGTCGACTGATTCAGAAACAACTTTGTATGTCGATTCAACTAAGTTCACACGGTTTTCAGCGGTGTTAAGGCTCATGAATTTGAAGGCGACCAATGGATTGACTGATAAGAGTTTCACAGAATTGTTGACGTTGTTGAATGAAATGCTGCCAGATGAAAATACACTACCCACTCGTAATTATGATGCGAAGAAAATTCTTTGTCCGATGGGTATGGAGTATAAAAGGATACATGCTTATCCCAATTACTACATTTTATATAGGAAAGAGTTTGAATTTTTGAAAAAGTGTCCAAAATGTGGGTTATCACGATACAAGTCAAAAAAATGTATCTTCTTTGAAAGTAGTTTGGTACCTTCCAATTGTGTCCAAACTTCAGCGTTTGTTTTCAAATCCAAAAGATGTTAAAAACCTTAAATGGCATGCACATGAGAGAAAAATTGACGGGCTGCTTCGTCATCTAGTTGATTCAATTCTCCCAATTTGGTCAAGAATGTAGAGATCTTAGGCTTGGTTTAGCCATTGATGGAATGAACGCATTTGATAATTTAAGTGTCAATCACAGTATTTAGTCAATTGTTTTGATAATTGACAACTTATCTCCTGCATTGTGCATGAAGAGGAAGTACATAATGTTGTCTATGATTATATATGGTCCAAAGCAGCCTAGAAATAACATAGATGTTTATCTAAGCTCACTAGTTGAAGACTTGAAGTTGTTGTGGGTTGGTGGGGTTGAAATATTTGATGTCTTTGCTTCTGAAACTTTTGTGATGCATGCAATGTTATTTTGCATCATTAATGACTTTCCAGCTTATGGTAATTTGTCAAGATACAGTGTCAAGGGTCATAAAGCATGTCCTATATGTGAAGAAAACACTACAACTCAACAATTGAAACACAGAAGGAAGGCGGTGTATCTGCGTCATCGGAGATTTTTAAAATGTAATCATCCATATCAAAGGTTAAAAAAACATTCAATGCATATCATGAGAGGGACAAAGCACCAAATCCACTTAGTGGTCTTCAAATCCTTGAAAAAGTTAATAAAATACATCATGTATTTAGGAAAACTTCCAAAAAGTCATGTGTAACCACCCCTTGGATGAAGAAATCAATATTCTTTGATCTTCCATATTGGTCAAAGTTAGATGTTAGGCATTGCATAGATGTGATGCATGTAGAGAAGAATGTGTGTGATAGCTTGATTGGTACATTACTCAACATTCAGGGAAAGACAAAAGATGGAGTGAATGGTCGTTTGAATTTGGTTGACATGAAGATTCGAGAAGAGTTGACACCTAGGCAGATTGGTAAACGTACTTATTTCCCCCCTGCATGTTACACAATGTCCAGACAAGAGAAGATAAATTTTTGCCTTTGTTTAAAGAATATCAAGGTACCACAAGGATATTCTTCAAATATGAAGAGTTTAGTTTCGATGCAGGACTTAAAGCTTGTTGACATGAAGTCTCACGATTGTCACTTCTTAATGCAACAATTGTTACCAGTGACTATTCGTGGAATTTTGCCCAACAATGTTAGGCAGACCATAAACAGGCTGTGTTCATTTTTCTCGTCAATTTGTAGTAAAGTCATCGATCCTACAAAGTTAGATAAACTTCAAGGCGAGATTGTTACCATCTTGTGTCAACTAGATATGTTTTTCCGTTCATCTTTTTGACATCATAGTACATTTACTTGCTCATTTGGTTAGAGAAATTAAGTTTTGCGGACCAATATACTTAAGATGGATGTATCCTATTGAGTGTTATATGAAGATTTTGAAAGGGTACGTTAAAAATCTATACCGTCCCGAAGGTTTAATGATTGAAAGGTATATTACTGAAGAAAGTATCAAGTTTTCTTCAAATTACATGACTTCAAAAAATCCAATAAGAGTTCCTCGTACATCATGGTTGAATAAATGTTCTACAAGTAAAAGCATCTGAGGTGTGAATTTGGTGACAAAAGACCACGAAGAATTGTTGCAAGCACATCTTTATATATTGAACAACAAAAATGAGGTGATCCCTTTTTTGGAAGCACACAAAGCCATTGTGAAAAATAAAAATCCAAGACAATAAGAGAAATGGCAATTGATGGAGCATAACAGAACATTTATGTCTTGGTTCAAATATGAAGTTGACAAAGAGCCAACATTCTTCACAGACTTTGTTGTGGCTTGCAAATGGTTTAAAGTCTGATGTCGTATGTTGTACAAGTTATGAAATCAATAATTGCACATTTTATACAAAGACTTAAGATGATAAAAGCACAGTACAAAATAGTGGAGTCAGTCTAGAAGTTGAGTCGCTCCAATTTTCTACACCAAAAGATCAAAATCATGTACTTGGATCAATAAGATATTATGGGATAACAGAAGAGATATGGTAGGTTGATTACACTAAGTTTTCTGTTCCATTATTCAAATGTAAGTAGTTTGATAATAAGAGTGGTGTGAAAATAGATGAATCGGGTATGACATTAGTTGATTTTCGAAAGGTGGGTTATCAAGACGAAACGTTTATCATGGTACATCAAGCATCTCAGGATTTTTATGTCAAAGATCATGCGTTTGATCATTGGTATGTCACTCTTCAAGGCAAAAAACAAATATAAGTTAACAAAGACAATCTGATTAATATTCATATTGCTGACAACCAATCATTTAAAACAATGACAAATTTGGATGACCAGCCTCTAGTTGACGATGTACATGCAATTCGGTCATATCATAATGAGGGAATATACATATGACCAATCCATATCTTTATATATGAATTTCAAATTTATGTATAAGATTTTTATTATTAATATTTCATGTTGTTATTTATTTTGACATATATATGGCTGACCACCCACATTCATCAGGGGATGAGGCTCCCTCATCTAGACCTTCTAGAGGAGCCATCAAGTTGAGACAACTGATGGTCAGAAGTAATAGTGGTGAAAGGACACCTGTGGATGTTAATGTGATCACTGGTGTGTGGCATCTAGCCCAAATGAAGATGTCTTCAGATCATACCTTGGAGTATTGGCGTGTGATATGATTAACATTCTTTGGAGTATTGGCGTGTGATAGGATTAATATTCTTACTCCATCTTTTGACCATGTGTCTGAAGTTGATCGAAACATTATATGGAACAATCTATTGGTAAGTTAATTAATATTATTTGAATTACAGTTTGTTTATATTGATAGTTTTATACTAATACAACTTTATTATGTTTATTGCAGATGACATTTGACATTCCAAATGTTCCAACACTTAGAAATAAGTGTTTATCATCTATTGTTGAGAAATTTTGGGGTTTTAAGACTAAGTTGACCTCGAGATACGTATTTGGAGCCAAAAAGATGAGTCTCCATGTGCAAAATATAAGACCATTGATGAGGAGACTTGGAGCCTCTTTATAGAGAGTAGGACACCAGAGGAATGACAGGTTAGTATAGTTGATATTATTCAATTCCTTATTAACAAATTTATATCATATGAACTAATTCAATATATGTGACAAACAACAAGAACCAAAGCACAAGGAATAAGTGCTCAAAATAAAAAACCCACACCTATTATCTCGTGGTGGGTATAGGAAGCTTGAGGAGAAAATCCTCAAGCAAAAGGTAGAAGGTAGACCCTCATCTGAGGGTGGTAGCCCCTAGCCTCCTTCTCCACCTTCTCGGCATGAGAAGTGGAAGTTGGCTCGTTTAAGATCAACAGGCGCCTTCTCTTCTGAGACTGCATGAGAAATATCTGAAAGAATTGTAAGTTATCACCATTCCTAAAATAATAATAGTTTCATTATACATACTACATTGAACTTTTTAAAGAATAATGGTGTTTTTTATGTTACAGGACTCCTTGGTTGAGTAGAGCTCCCAAGGTCAATTCACTCCAGAGGGTCACCAGGATATTCTTACTACTGCAATTGGACGACCTAAGCACTTTGGACGAGTGCATGTTGCTGGTACTAGAGTAAGCATTAGAGATTATTTTGGGAGTTTTTCGCGTCAGACTTCATATGCATATAGTGAAGAACAAGAACAAAGGCTGACATAAGAGATCTCAAAAAACCTTAGGTCAGAGCTTAGGGTGGAGCTTAGGGCAGAATTGTATGCTGAAGTCACTACAAAAGTGACTGACAGAGTTATGTGCCAATTCCAACAGCAATTTGAGAGTTATGGGATGCGCCCGCAACCATCTCTAGTACAAGAACCTGTTGTGCCTCCCAGAAGTAAAATTAATAAACATTTTTGTTGAATAATTTATTATTTATATGATCTAACATTTACTCTGATAGGGAGAAGCAGGAAAGGAAGTTGTTCAACACCAGTTGTCCCAGATATGACATGGACAATGCTAGTCCATGTCTACTATACGTTTTAGATGGTACCGGGACGATGCTAGTAGCTCCTGGAATAGTGTTTCAAGCAGCGACTATTGTTCATGGTATGGAGCTATTAGAGGGTAAGGTGAAGTTGTTAGTAAACGACATTATCATACCAGATGCCTCAATTCCTCTACCCACAGATGAGATTTTCACTGTGGCACAGACATTTCAGTCATTTATTGCTTGGCCTAAACACTTGATTGGTTATGTTTCTTACCCCCCGGTATGGACTCCTACTATACACTTCTCAATTTTAAAGTTTACATGTTATTGATTTCGAAATTTATCCTATTTTTCCATGTAACAAGAGACGCATGGACAAGAGAATATTCGTTTATCTGAGGATGATCCTCTTGGTGCGTTGCAGCAACTTTGTGACATCATTGCAATAGAGCCTATGAAGATTGAATATGATGCTAATGTATTTGGGAGAGGCTTTGAGGTCCCAATATACCTACATAGCCAAGATGTCAACGAGCTTGCATCGGGAAGAGAAGAGTTAATTATTACTGTTGAGATTGTTGATAAGGAGAACACTGGTTTAGCTGAACCTACAATCTCAGAGCTTCTAGTTTTTGATGATGAAAACATAATTAATAACACATGTGTTGTTTATGTATTACATGTTCTATTGCTTACATGTTATATGTTTTAATCAATGTGTAAATATGTTTAAAGCATTGTGAACAAGATTGTGTTGATACATTGCATTTCATTGTGCTATATAATTGATTTCATTGGTGAATGCATGTCTGATGTTGTATAGAAAGAAAACTACAAGCACTTATGTTGAACTTTTAATTGTGTGGCAAAACAATAGTTTTAAATCGACTTCATTATGGGGTGAGTCGATTAAAACTCGTGGCTTTGCACAAACCATTTTCAAAATGTGTTGTGAGGATTTTCAAAGAGAAAGTTTTTCAAAACATTGTTTAACTGTGTTATATAATTGATTACATGCAACCTGCATTCGATTAAGTCTGTTACAGTTTTAAAATTTTGTTAATGCTTGAGTTAAATGTCACAACGACTATTTTTTTAAATATGTTGACCAAGCATTTACTGTGATTCGACTGCATTAATTGTCCGTTCAATTAACTGCATTGATTGCTGCTAACTGCTATAACAAAATTGCTATATTCGACTACATTAGTAGCTAAGTTGATTAAAATGTGTCTGAATTGTGAAAATCTATAAATTGACGCGAATTTGATTTCTGTAAGAACTTTTGTGAATCTAACAGTTTGTGATATATTTTGCAGAAATTGTAGTCTTACAGAAAGAGAGAAAGAGCTCCAAGAAACAAGAAGTGACAGTGGTGATCATCTACTTGCGGATTCTTGAAGAACAAGTTAACTGCACGTACAAAGGCTGATCAAATTTGCACATTGGGTGTAACTGAGAGATCAGAGACTACAATCTTGTAAAGATTGGATTGAGGTTCCCTGTTGTGATTACAAGAAGAAGAGTGTGTTGCGTTCTTGACTTTGAGGGGATTCTTGCTGCTAGTCTGTTTATATATGCCTATATTTTAACTAGAGGGTTAGAAAGGTGTTTTATATTTTTGACGTGAGGTCGCTATAAAAACCTTGTTGTAAAAACCTTGATCATTATAGTGCATTGGTTCCTATGGTTGAAAGGACACTGGATGTAGGCTTGGTCGAACCAGTATGAAAAATTAGCGTTTGATCTTTCTATCCCTGCACTCTTTTATTTAGTCGACTTCTTACTGTATTCAATCGATTTAATTTCCACTACATAAACAAATCTTTTTCCTTGCGTTTCAAGAAAGTTTTTAAAGGCATCCACTTTGCGAAAAAGATTTAAAGAAAACATTGTTTTTACATTTCACCAATTCACCCCCTTCTTGGTGTGAGAAATTAAGCCATTCTATTTTTAAAAATTACTTTAATTCAGTTATGGATGATGTAAGTTTATGACCAATTATTTATATAAAATTGATTTATATATCAAGTATACTTATATTAAAGGGAATTTTTTATTTCAGGTATATGTTTGGTGTAAGTAACACCTTAGGGTACAATGATGTCTATGGGTTCATTGATCCCGAAGTCACTCACGAAAAAAATAATTTTGATGACATCACAACATATCTCACCAGCAGCTTTGCAAGGGGGAAGAACATATATTTTATTCCTTATATATCTAGGTAAGTGAAGTTTATAAACTTCAAAGTTTCATATGTGATTTTAATATATAACAATTAAGTTATTATCAATTTCAGACACCGTTGGCAGCTACTTATTGTTTCCATACCGAAGAGCTATGTTGTGTGGTTCTGCTCATTGCGCAAGTCTCCTCCCAAACATCTCAGACAAGCAGTTGATTGGTAAGAACCTCGATGATTGAACTTTTTTTGTTATATAAATGAATGCTAAAACCTCTTTTTTTTATAGTTCCATTGCAGCACGTATGATGTTGGTTAGGAGATCAATTGTTAACGGTAGAAAGCTTGCATGGGTTGCTCTCAAGGTTTGACATATGCTAAAGTCATACTTTCTTATAGTTGTTTTGTTTTAATGATTTTCACTAACTATTTACTATTGTAATGATATATGTAGTGTAACAGATAAAGTGGGTCATATGAGTACATATACTACGTAATGTATTGGATGACACACATTATCCGTACCCATATCACAACAGGCTGGGAAATGGTAATATTCAGACTTAATGAATTTTGTTTTTCTCTATCATTTGGAATTCATATACACTAAATAATATCATGTGTCTTGTGCAAAGATTCAAGACTCCTACTCCACTTCTTGAGAAGCCACTTACGTACCTAAGGAAAGCACTTGCAAAGCATTTAATTAGATTATTCAATAATTCATAGTTATTAGGATTTGATTTAAAATACATTAGCACATTTTGATTTATAGTTATTATACTTTATACATTATCATTTAAACATTGTGTTGTAAATCTTGATTATGTGTTGATTCTGTGTTGTATATATTGTGTTTTATATGTAGGTATGCTTTTGTGATAGTGGATATCACAAAAAAAACATGTTATTAATTTTTTTTAGGAAAATAGGCCTCGGTTGTGGTCAAAACCGAGGTAGTAGGTTGCACGTGATTTTAAAAAAAGGCTTTGGCATCGCTTCTAGCATAAACCGCTGTTATAGCCTCACGTTATTACCTCGGTTAAACCAAGGTAATAAACCCTTCCTTCCCCCCTTTCTTTTCTTCCTTACTACTTTAGGTGCCGAGGAACCAAGGCATAAACATTGGAGATATGACCTCGATTGCAACTGAGGCCAAAAGTCACCCACCTTTTTACCTCGTCCGTATATACCTCGGTTGTGAAACTGCTGCCTATAGGCAAAAATAAATGTTGTTGTTTCCCTTGATTGTACTAGTGCAAGAAGAACTACCAGAATAAATATTTACCAAGATTTTCTTAAGCTTTGATACCATGTTAGGATTTATCTTAAAATCAATTAACATTATTTGAAACTATCCAAAAGATACATAAATTACATATCAATAATTGAGAAAGACGATACTAGACTTTCTTCTAACATTTTCAAGTTAAATGCATGTTTCTCATCATCAAGTGAATTCCATTTAATAAGAATCTTAAACATTGTACCATGAAACTTATCTTATAGTTATATAATAAAACTTTGCCTAATAGATGACTGATTTATTGTTATTCAAATATATTAATTAATGAAAGAAAACACCTAGTACATCTATCTATCGGGAATTTAATCATATCATTCTTCTGAATCAATTTGCTATCAATTTCCTCCTCAATAATAACATTTCCTTTATTGTCCAACGTCAACAATATAGCAGAGTGACAGGTTTCAAGTTCATGAACTTGGCAATTGCATCGGATGTCAAAATCTCTAGGTACTTCCCTAGCGAAATAAACAATATAAGCACATTAGACTCAAAGAAACCATTACCAAGGCATAATCAATAACTTGTTCATCATATAATTATTTCTATTTATTTTTTTAACATTGGTTAGCATATATGTCATAATCAGAATATTTAAACTAATATACATTTTTAATATTTAAGATACTTTTTAGGATTCAGGAGATAATTTACGTTTTTTTTCAACATTATTTTTTAGGTGTTTTTTATTTAGTTAAAAATAATGTTTTAAGCCTAATTGTAGAATTTTTTGTTTTAATTCCTACATAAAAGCTATTCATAAAAATTATTTGAGTCAATCCATAGTTTTGTGAAACAAAAGGAGAAGTGGAAACTAAAATGCCATTAAAAGACTCTAAACTTATAGAAGGAAAAAATATTCAAATAATTAGTCCATGATGTAGGTAGAACTAGGAATAAAACTATTCGGACAACTACAAAACTTTAGGGATTCCAATGAATTAATACAATCCTCAATAATATGATTCCTCCCTTTGATTAGAGTCTTCTTGTTCATAGAAATACATTACACCAATTAAACTATCAATGCCACAAATAAAAATCCTACCAGAATAATCAAAATTAAACTCTTTGGTAATAAAAATTACGGGTATTGACATGCTAATCAATATTTTATGTTTAAAATATTTCTCTACAAGTCAGTTTATCTTCCTGTGCAAAATCACACACCTAGGTCCCTAGTTATTTGAGCACTGTTTCCATCCAATATTGTAGGTTTTTTTTTCATTTTTGTCACCAACTTTCTCCATTTCAAGAATACTTATAGTAGACGAAAAAAGAGTTCAAAAATTAGAAACAGAGAAAAAAAACAATGACAAAAAGAACCCAAATACCTAAACTAGAACACAAAAACCATCAATACCCACTAACATCGCAACCACGTCAGCCAACGAATGACGCAACCACGGTAATTGTTCCACGAAAACTTCAAAAACAGACCCAAGACCTCTACAAAAACACTAACTGCGACACTCAGGGTCAACACACAACGACAAATTGACACAAACACTAATGGTTACAATGATGATAGTTGCAGCGATACATCTCCTCCTTCCCACAAAGAACTCTCACACCCAAAATCAACTTCAAAAAACAATTTTGAACTAAACACTAGTGCAGTAAAGGAAAACGACACCGGTTATTTTCGTATATACGCAGCGGTTCATGAATCGAGGTATATACGCAACGGTTCAGAACCGAGGCAGTATATGGGGTCTTTTGCCTCGGTTGGTTTATGAACAGAGGCGATAAATGCCTTTTTTTTTAGAATTGGGTCTTTTGCCTTTTCAAAATATATTTTTTTCTTTCTTTATTTGCAATGAGACAATGGAGACAGCGAACGAAACAGCCAAAGGCGACGACAAAATGACCGAAGGTGGCAACTAAGGGCCGAAGGCGACGACAAAGGGTCGAAGGTGGCGACGAACGGCCGTTGGTGGCGATGAACTGGCAGTGGCAACGATGAACGACGGTGGCAACAACGAAAATCGTAGTTCGCACGAGAGAAATAGAGGCAACAACATTCGTGCAACAAATGCAGCAAAGACCAGTAATGGAGGTAACGACGACGACCAGTGGTGGAGGCAACGCTTTGGCTAGTTATGGAGGCAGCAGCAGCGGAACAACACAAAGAAGTTGTTCGCATGAGATGAGAAACGACTCTCTGGCAGCAGAAGAAGAAGAAGAAGAAAAAGCAAAAATTTGCAACTGTTTTACCCTTCTAGAATTTAACTATCGAAGAGGCTATTACCTCGGTTATACAAACAACCAATGCGTAAAGCTCCGAAAAAAAATTCAAAATAAAATTGTAAATGAAAATTTTAAAAATATCTACTAATTATAGGCCTAGGTTCACGCTTAAACCGAGGCATAAAAGGCATATTGCCTCGGTTGGTTAGAGAATTGAGGTAGTAGAGGTTGACAAAATGGATTTGAAACGTTCAAAATCAGTTTCTGGCAAGACATATTATCTCGGTTAGTCAAAGAACCGAGGCAATAGGCTTATTTCGAAAAAGTTGTCAGGATTTTTTGCCTCGATTAGTTGGAGACCCGAAGCAGTAGGCCTATTTTGAAAAAGCTTTCAGGGTTTTTTGCCTCGGTTAGTCAAAAAACTGAGGCAGTAGACCTCTTTCAAAAAAGCTGTCAAGTGAAAAGTCTGATTTAGCAGTATTTTTTGTCTCGATTGGTCAGAGAACTGAGGCATATAGTGTCACCATACTTACAAAATTGCCACCACGTTTTTATACACTTTGAATTTTTTTGAAACTGAAACGTAACGTGCGAGTTAAAAAGTTGTTTATTTACCAATGAAATAAAAAAAATCACAAAATCAAAATTCCTAAATTAAAATTTTTCATATATATTTTTTTGTTTTAATTTCAAGACATCTTTGCTTCACACGTAACGTAATTAAAAGTTTGTCAAATAAGTTTTTTAAATTATTTGAATTACAAAGGTAAATGGTGCTTCATTTATTTTTTAACTGGAGATCAAAATCCTAAATAAAAATACCGTTAAAACGAAGGGTACATATATAACTGTGTACTGTCCAGAAAGCAATAAATGAATTATTTAAAGAGTAGGGAAGTGGGGTGATGGTGGAGTTACGTTGTGTCATATCAGAGCATCTGAAATTCTCTTACAATCACCAAACCCAACCCCACACTTGTTTCTTCTTGGTCTCATTATCATTTTCTTCTGTTATTTTCTTGAAAACAATTATGGATTCAATTTGTATCAATAATTCTAACTCAATACTCATAGTATGTGTGTGATGTCTCCAACAGACAACCTAGAACAAATCAACAAGTTACATTTTACAATAAAAGCATATACTGGTTTCCTAGAAAAGTGAAAAACCCTTTTTTTTAAAATGTTTCTTTTCTTTTCTCTCGTCATTTTTTAGTCATCATTTCATCTAGATTCCAAGCCTATATCAGTTAGCCTGTATAGAATGCCATCAATCAACATCCAAATTTTCTGATTCTCTTTTTGACTTTTTCCTTCAACTAAACCAAAATTCACCAAACAAATTTTATATAAAATTAATCAATAAATCTAGACCAAACAGCTGAAAAAAAAAGCTACAAATACTCGTTCTTTTTTTCAATGTAAATCAAATAAAAAATTCACGTAATGTTTATTTTAAGAACTTAAAAAGATTTAATATTTTTCCACTAGGGTCTGGCCAAGCATATGCTAGTAAGCTTTAATGTATGGTATATTTACTTTATATATAATATATCTTGTTAAATAAAATAACTATTATTTAAATTATATTATAGCAGTTAACAAATAAATCATGTACTGGAAGCAATACTGTTTTCATTTCCCTCCTTAATTAACAAAATGCTGGTGTTTAAAAGAGGAGGTTATTCCTTCCCTGATCAACAAGCAAAGTAAAAAGGTTCACATATTCTACCACTGCAACACAATATATACTATATAATACTAATTTCCTAGTTCCAAGAATGATGCTATTTGTGGACTATCTCACTAAATTACTTTTCATTCTTCTTATTCAAATTTTGCAGTTATTTCTTAGTTGTAGTCACTTTAAAGATTTCAATTTTGTTTTTAATCTTTCTAATTTAAAATACATCACATTGAATTCTTAAAGTGGTTTAGATATTGCTTTGAGAAGAAAAATGCTTTGGGTAACTCTTGAGGAAGAAAGTAGTAAATTTTAATAGGAGAGAAACTAAAAATAGACAAATTTATGAAAATTTAGAAGTGATGGTAAAATACATGACAAAAAAAACTTGAATGATGCCATTTATAAAATGAAAATAATTAAATTGAAAAATCCTTCAATTTTGTATTCTCAAAATGATTAATAGAAGTAAGTCCTTACAAAAAGAAATGAAAAAGTGGTTTAGATAATATTTAAATTAAATAAATATAGACTAAAAATATCATTATCCATTAAAAAGTAATGAAAAATCATTTTTAAAATTCTTAAACAATTTTTTTATAAATATTAATGTATGTGAAATTATTAGAAGAATTTTGAACTGAAAGAGAACAAGAATTTGTTTTCTTAACTATTTTTTTTCATCCCCATAAATAACGTTAACAGAAAACAATGTTTAGCAATTGATCCATCAAAACCAAATGCAATCTGAAGCAGAAGCCATTATTAACGACTCCACTACAGCTTTTCCGATCCAATTCTCAATATAACAAACACAACAAAAAAACGGCTCCAATTTCAAGAAACAAGGGTTAAAAATCCAACACCTCACTCTCTGAGCCGTTAAAAAACACCGTCATCGTCTCTCTCACACACCCCGATGCAGTTCTTCTGAAACTCGCGCACCCAACACAGCATGGACCCTTTCCACCATCGCCGCCGCCACCGCCGCCGCACCTGGTGCTGCTCCTTCGCAGTCCCTCCCTCCAGTCCCGACAACATCACCGCTTCCAAACCTCTTCCCCCTCGCAAGCCCGAACCCAACTCTATACCCACTTTCTCCCTCCCGACCTCCCCCAAATCCCGCATCCCCGCTCGGATCGACCCTCGCCGTATCCTCTCTCCGGGAAGAGTCTCCCCCATTGACTCCGATCCCGTAGCCGCTACCTCCGCTCCCTCCCCCTCTCCGGAACCGCCGCTTCCACGATCTCCGGCACCGGTAGCCGGCGATAGGGATGTGAGGATGAGTCTGAGAGGGAAGAACGGCGGGTGCGTGGTTCTGGAGGTGAACTCCGGGGTTTTGTGCGCGAATTCCGAAGTGTTCGCGGGGTTGATAGAGGATTACAAGAAAGGGGCTGCGTCTTGGAGTGGGAGTAACAAAATGTGTAGAATAGAGGTTCCTGAAGTTGAGAACTTGGGCGTGTTCAGAGAGACAATTGAGCTCATGTTTGAAAACGACGATTGCCTCACCAAACGACTTCTTAACATCGGCGTTTTTCGATGCATTGACGTTTTGGAGGTTCACACTTCACTTTACTTTTCTATATACAGATAAAAGAAAACATTTTTTTATTAAATTAAATTCTGGGTCTCTGTTGTTTTCCTTTGGAGGACTTCTCGTTCTTATCAGTTCTTCGGGTCTTTGATTGCTTGTATCAATCTCTTTTGTTGTTTTTATTTCATGTACTGTAGTGCGCTTGATGTAATAGTGCAAGAGTTTTTCAAGTAGAAAACTTCGATGAAATTTTTTAGATCTTGTTTGCTGCTGTTTATACAACAGGAACTAGTTTTCATCTTAGTAATTCACGTAGTAAAACTTTGTGAAATACATTACCAAGATAAAACTTTCTTTTTCTCAAAGAATAACACAAAAAGCATAATCTAAATAGTTGTCTCAAGTCCAATAATTTTCTGATTCTTGCTAAGTTCTGCGTTCATTTCATCTTCGTTTGAGGAAATGGGTTGTTCCCTTGGGAAAAGTTCCATGAATTTGCATGAAATTCAAACAAAATGTTGTATTTTCTTGAAGAAAGTATTAAGACGACAATGTGCTTCAAATGGAACTTTTTACGTGATTTTGGTATTGAAGAATCTTTTTTCCTGTTCTCTTTATAGGTGCCTCTTTCGTCTCTTACATGGTTGTTTGATTGCATTACTAGGTTTCAGCAGGCATCATGTTCACCAAGGGTGTTTTGTCGTGTTTGCAATACCTCGAAGCTGTGCCTTGGACTGAAGAAGAAGAAGAAAAATTGAGAAGCCTATTCACAAGATTTAAGTTTGATGAAGCAACAACGAGAGACATCCTAGGAAGGCTTTACTTGCACGACTCAGCAGATTGCTCTAACCAGTCAAACATAGCTCGACAGCTTGTCTGGTCTATCATAACTTGTGTGGATGTTAATGCTAGAAATGAACTAAAATCACTGGTGAAGGGTCTTCTTTGCAAAAGCTCGGTGTATGAGAAGAATCATCTTGACCTCAATAAAGACGATCTGTATTCTGTTGGCCACGCATGTTTGGACTCACTGTTAAGCCTCTTTGAGGAGGCATCAAATACCATCCCCTCTGAAAACTTAACAAAGAAAGATAAGAATAAGCCACTAATTGAACGCATCTCAAGGCAGGTTGATAACATCAATTGGTTGTTGGAAATCATGCTTGATGGGCAAATAGCAGAGGACTTTGTGAACATATGGGCAGATCAGCACCAACTTGTTAAAATGCATGATAGTGCATCCCCAATGATTAGATATGAACTAAGTCGTGTGTCAGCAATTCTCTTTATTGCCATGGCTACTAGAAAATTGCAATGCCGGTTGGAAGCACGATCAGGGCTTCTTCAGGCATGGTTCCGGCCGATGTTATTGGACTTTGGTTGGCTTCATAGATGCAGAAGAGGACTTGATATAAAGGTTTTGCAAGAGGCTATGGGTCAAACACTTCTTACTCTACCTCTAAATCAACAGTACATGCTCTTCATGGAATGGTTTCGACACTTCTCAAGCCATGGCACCGAGTGTCCAAATCTAAGCAAAGCATTTCAAATTTGGTGGCGCAGGTCATTCTTAAGAGGCTCTGAAACTCATGCCATTGAGTCAAGGTAAACTGTACGTGCCACTATTTGTCAATTGATCTGTTTGTGTACTGTATAAAGAGTTGCAACTAGCAGAGGAGAGGGATTCTGGACTGTGTACACTGAATAACGTAGGTAAACTTCATAGATCTTTGGAGATTATTTCATGCCTAAATAGTAGGAGAAGTTTGGTTGTTTATTGCTCGAGTGGCTCCACGCCGTCCAATTTAGTTCAGGTTAATGAGTTGAATGCATTAGTCAACTAATAAGTTGTCACTAAGTCACGACACAGTATTCTTGTTATGCTTCTTGGACTTGTGCTGTAAAGACAAGAAAGATGGAAAAGTTTAAAAATAAAATTCAAAATTAATACAATGTGGGATTGTCGTATTATACTCATTACCTGCCATATTCATTTATAGCAGAGGATAATGTTTGGATAAAACGGATAAAAGAGAATGGAGTGTATACTGAATTCATTCAGTTATAGAAGGAGCGAAAAGAATCACACAAGCATATAATTTTGGTCGAAACTAAGAGGTCTATGCCTTTGCGGAAGGACGTCCTTAGTCTTCCTAATAAGAATCTGAAACTTTGCTTTGCGGCAATATAACACCTGAGATATTAATTGCAGTTCACGTATTCTGTTTTCTTTTGTTGCAAAAGCTAATCAACGGGTTTCGTCAACCAAACAACGTTCTTTTTGTATCCTTCGTTTACGGAATACGGTACATTGTTCATAGCTGACTGATCCAAATATAAGAACATTTTGCCATCAGATTGTTGGTATGACTCCAAAATTCATGATTAAGATATAACTAAAATACTGCTTTTACAGACATTATTATTGTCACTAATAATTACAAAATGTCACGTTTCTTACTATTAATTTAACTTAATTCTAATTTTAGTTCATTTTTTACAATTTTAATCTTTTAATTTTAAATTATACATTTTGAAATATATTTTAAAAATACATTTTAGAATGTACATTCTAAAATATATGTATAAATCCAAAAATATTTTTAAAATTATATAATTCAAGATGTATTTAAAAATAATTTAAAAAACATTTTCAAATTTAAAAATATTTTTAAAATATACAATGTAAAATAAATTTAAAAAATATATTCTAGATTTAACTTTCTAAAACATTTTTAAAATATATTAAAAACATATATTTAAGAAAATATTTCTCAAATCCGAAAATATATTCTAAAATGTACATTTTTCGAGATATATTTAAAAAAGTTCATCTGAAATAATCCATTTGGAAACGGTAAATCCAAAATATATTCAGCGACTTCTTTTCATGGTCTAATTCCGGTTCACCCTCTCGTCTTCATCTTCATCATTTTCATCTTTTGTCTCATCTTCATCTTCTTTCATTTCATCATCATCTTCTTTTACTCCATCTTCATTTCCTATCAACCCAAAGCAAATCTTCAGATTCAGGTGCAGGTTGGCCTCCAAAACATGTTCTCATGAAGCACATCCCTCCCTGCTAGTCAGATTCTCCAAACCCTGGCCCCACACAACTCCTTCATGACCACGAGACAACCCAAATCCCAGTCTCGCACAGTGCTCCATGGCCACCAACCAAAGATAAAAGATGCAATCAATCCTAACCTTCACAATGGTTGAAGATGGAGGCAGGTGCAGGGATACACGCACAGCATGGTAGAAGGGGAAGGAATTATGGTGAGGAATATGAATTAGGGTTTTTAATATATATTTAATGGGGATAATTTAGGAATACCAGGTTTTACGGGGTAGATGGAAGGAAAAAGGGAGGTGCAGGAAGAAAGAGCGATTGCTGCCTTTGCACAGTCGTTGTTCTAATTGGGCTTCGGCTGTTAGAATGTCAGAACAAAAAAGGATGTTGTTCCCTCCACCACCACACTTTTCTCCTTCCACCTCTCCAATTTTTTTTAATTCCAATTATATCCTCAAATTAAAATTTTTTATTTTTATTATTTTAATTTATTCCAAACCTAGTTCTCGTACTTTACTCCCTGCACCCAATCTTTCCATCTCTCAATTTTGTTTAGGAAAATGACACTTGAACAACCATTTTTGACAACATTTAGACACGCGCACACGTGTCAAAATTTGAGTGGTCCAGTTGGAAAAATTAAATGAAAATGGACCACTCAAATTTTGACACGTGTGCGCGTGTCTAAATGTTGTCAAAAATGGTTGTTCAAGTATCATTTTCCTTTTGTTTAACAACTTCTGTTTTATTTTACAACTTCATTTGTCTTCTCCGTTTCACTTCTCCTCATCTGTTTCTTTCTTCTTCATTTTCCTTACATTATTAAAATACATTAAAAATATATTAAAAAATAATAAATCAAAAAATTTAAATTAAATTATTAAAATATTTCCAAAATAAAGAATAAACTAATAAAAATTAAAAACGTAACTCAGAGTCCATTTAAGGAAAGAACGGATGTCAACATTGTTTATGGAAAGAACGGATGTTAACATCCGTTTATGGAAAGAACGGATGTCAACATCCGTTTATGGAAAGAACGGATGTCAACATCCGTTTATGGAAAGAACGGATGTCAACATCCGTTTATGGAAAGAACGGATGTCAACATCCGTTTATGGAAAGAACGGATGTCAACATCCGTTTAAGGAAAAAACGGATGTCGACATCCATTTTACCTTAAACGGATGTTGACATCCGTTGAAGGATGTCACCTCCGTTTAAAAGGTTACGTTTTTTATTTTAGGGTTTTATTTGAAGGTTTATTCGAATAGGCACCTTGAGGAAGCAACACACGCACTGTACCACTCCACACACTACACCACGAGAGCACCACGAGAGGGAGACTGCTTGATAATTCTTTCTACCACCACCAACGTTTACAACTTGTAGTATCTCACCGCGACAAAAGAAAGAGAGGAAAAAATATAATGTTAAAATAAAAGAAAAGTATTTTACTCATGTACGGGGAACTAGAATATGTTATTAGTGTAATAGGTTGTGAATGGGTAAAATTAAAAAATAACCCTAAAAATAAAATTTTACTTAAGGGCAAAATAGTAAAGGAGAGGTGGAGGGAGAAAGGTGTGGTGGTGGAGGGAGCAACACCCAACAAAAAAAAGGGCACCTCTAACTTTCTTCCTTCACCTTCAATCTTTTTCACAAAGGTAAAAAACTTTTTTCTCTCCTGTAATCATCCACTCACCTTTTCCTCCCTCCTTTTTGTTATTCTATACCCAATCGCACCTTCCTCGGTCGTCTTCATTTTGTTGGTCAACACTCCACTACATTAAATTTTGAAAAATAGGAATCACTAGATTTTGAAATTTTATTGTAAGTTTTATTAGATTTCGAAATTCTGTTTTAATACTGAATTCGGCATGTATTTATATGTTTTTTTATTAGAGTTATTGAAGGTGATCTAGTTCAGAAGAATGTTGGCCAGGGGGCTAGGATGGTTCGTGAACTACTTGAGGTAAAAATTGCACCAGACCTCCTAGATTTTGGTAATTCTTTCCATGAAATTAATCAATTGGCTAAAATTGTCTCTTGTAGATGGTTCGTTCAAAGAAGGCGTGCATTGTGTTTTTTGATGGTGTTGGTGGTGATAATGAGGTTCAACGAACAACGCTTGAAATTGTTAATCAGCTTGATGGATTTGATGATCGTGGAAACATCAAAGTTTTGATGGCAACAAACAGGTTGGTTCGTTTTATTAGTAGAGCATCTCAGGATTATTGTGCCAGTTTTGTCATAATCATGATGCATTCCAATGACGTGTACAATCTTGAGAACATTGAATTCAAATCAATTAATATATTCAACTTTTAATAAAATATATATTTTAATACATTTATTTCCAAATTAATTATTTTTTATTTCAATAAAAATGATAGAGATCTAGTAAAATATTTTTAAAATAATATATTAAATATCATTATTATTCTTATTATTATTCTTATTATTATGGGTTAAAAATTAATTATCCTTGTACGTAGAAATAATGGCACTAACGCAAACCACCAAATCACCCCAAAACATTTCTCAAGGTAAAACAAGCAATGAACGCAGATTTTGGAACGAATTGCAGCGTAATTAGATTTTAATCAAATATAAAATATAACAACACCTGATGGAACATTCATATCAGTAGCATAACTGGCCATGCTGTTTTTAAATGAACAACAAGATAAACAAGATAATCGTAGCTTTCTCTTGTCCCTCATTAGTTACTTAGTTACTTGTGGCCATAGTTGAATCAATTTTCTAACCTTTACTTGTTATCTTCGCCAGAACTTCCATGGCTTATTGTGGCCCCGCTAGGTCCATCAACTCCAAAAAGTCTTGGGATTCCCAAGACCTGAACATATCATCACCACCTCTATAAAACATACCTCTATAAAACATATCGCTTGTAGAAAGTCCAATTTTCTGTCCAGAGGATAAACTTCCTTCACCCAATCCAACCAAGCTGTCAAGGTCTCCTAAGTTCTCAAAAATCACATTTTGATCCGAACATGGTGCGCATTCAGCATTGTTCTCCCGATCAGGATCAACCTTCTGTCATCCCATAATCACAAATTAGCACAGCACAATTAGAAGATAAGGCAAGATTCTACATATTATAAAATAACAAAATCTAACGAATAAGATCATGAAATAAATTTATGAAATAGAAATATCATTTTACGTTATATAACATCACGATTAGTAGCATCAACTATCCAATAAGAGTACCTTACAGTTTCCTAAGGTCAGTCAAATTTGCCTCACTGGAAGCTTACAAGAATGAGCTAAAAAATTGCCAACTACTTGATTAAAACGCAATAAAAACTAAATCCCCATATCCCTGAACAAAAATAGCAGGAAAGATTGCAAACTTAGCCTATTTCTTTGAAAACATAACCACCAAGTCCTCAAATGAATCAGTCAAGTAGCAAAAAGTCGACAAAAATAGAATGAAACAGGCAACAATCGTAAATGAACCTACAGCAGGATGTTATAAACCCTGTAATTTCAAAAGATATCTACTAAGAACATGGTTATATCTGACGTATAGATATATCTACAAGAACAAGATTATTTCTGAGTAGCTGCAAAACGTAAAAGATAAAGTAACAATCATGTCTTGGGTGAATCTGGAAGAGAAACAATCATGCCAAGATTCCTAAGCAAATCCACAAATACAAATAACAAAATAGATTGCTCACCTCAATTCCATTGTTTTCATTCACAGCCATTGTGTCATCATCTTCTTTCAAATAATCTAGCAAAGATAAAATGTTATCATCATCTTGATGGTTTGGAGATGAAGGTGAAGGACGTGCCGTGCAAGAGGGCATCAATTCTGGTACAGATGATGAAACGTCAACTAGATTATTTGGAGCCGAAGCAACTGGCAAGCAAGAGGACATCAATTTTGATACACATGATACAGAGTCAACATCATAGTTTGGAGCAAAAGGAACTGCTGATAGATGTGATACAGAACCCAACGCACAGTTAGGAGAAGATAGTACTGAGCAGGAGGGCATCAATTCCGATACACATGATACAGAGACAACTTGATTGGTGGGAATCGCATGCTGTGCTGAGCAAGAAGGCATCAATTTTGATACAAATAATTCAGAGGTCAATCCGGCACATCCACTTGTAGAGGGATGGATGTCTTTTGCAATAGAAATATGACTTCCACTGGGTTGTATGGGAACAGGTGTAGACACAGAAGCAACACGGTCAGATTGCACAGAGTCAATTTCCTCATCTGTATCCCAGTCTTTTTCATCATATGGTTTACCATATTGTGCACCATTCCTAGGGCCAGGACCTTCCTTTTGGAATATCCTACAAATTACATAGGAATCCTGCAATACATATAACAAACCAGTAGAACAGTTAAATAAATGCACAAGAAGAATTAGAAGAACCACAAAGAAGTAAAAGCAAAGTCAACAAATCAAGCTATAGATGGCAAAGCGTACACAACCCTTAAAAATCCCACAAATGGATAGAATAAATACTCATTTATTGAGGATGGTCCGGAACAGCATTTAGTTACCACAAATTTTAATGGGATAGGTGCATTTACAAGTATTATATTACCCACTCCGTGTCAAACTTCTTGAAATATATAAATTAAGGTTTCCAAAATCCCTCGTTCAAATTGGTGTCTTAATCCAGAAATGAGGCTTCAAGACCAACAAGCCCTCTGTTCCAGTGAATTGCACTTCCCTTTCCTAGTTACATTTAGTTTTTCTTTATTTCTGACCCACAAATCAATTTGTATTTGTTCCTGTGAGGGTATAATTTGGTAGTCTACTGGATCCTCTCTTCCATTCAAGGCTCCATTTTGATGCGAGGGAAAGACAAGGCTGCTGCACAATGAGGGAACTTTCAAGCAATCATTTTTTGTCCTACCAATTATTTGTTCCAATTTGTTGAGAGCTTATTGGTTGCTTTTGTTGTTTGATGATTCTTTATCTTATCTGTGGTAAATTACAAGTGAAATAAATGGATTCTCATAATTTTGAAGTGTTTCAAATCAATGACTGTGTACATGATTTGTTTATCTTGACAAGGGTGAAATTATTTGAATTATAAGGGGGGGTCAAATAGGAAAAGTTGACATATGTTCTACTGATACCATCTTTATAATAAAATTGTTCTGGCTTGAAGAATTGAAGAGAGTGCACGACCCCAGTCATAAAGAAAAAATTGATGCATTCAATATTATTGAAAAAACTAAATATCTTCTTCTGTAGAATACATTTTCCTGTTGTGTATTCTTATACCTTCATGATTTTGAGAGCTTGAGAAAAATGTTTCTCATGGTTGATTTTGAATTTCATAGAAGGCATTGTATCCTTGTAGATTAGTGGTTTCATTGGTTAAAAAGGAATTGTTCAACAAATGTGAAAGTCGATGTATCCTTTTAGAACTTTCAGAGCAAGGTATGGATGAAGATTAAAGCTGCCACTCATATAAGTATAGAGACGGGCATGGGTACTTTTTCTAATTGCAATAATGGCTACGGGTACTACAGTACCTTACTCAGTCCCTATAAGTTATTCAATCCCTATCAGTACCTTACTCAAACCCTATCCATTGTCGTCCCAAAACCAAATGCAGAAAGGATTAAGGATGCGATTAGTCAAATGCATATAGTAACAATACAACAAAGGCTGTCATTTCATGTCATACAATTTAAGCACATGCAAAGTATACCTACTGTTACAAATCAGCATAGGCTAACACAAAAAGAGAAAATTCTACTGTGATGGCATATTAAACAAAACCTGTAAAATACTAGACATCCTCACAGACACGAACCCTTAAACTGCAAATTATACAATAACAATTTTTCTTAGCCAAAGTTTTTTTACCTGCGAAATGCCGTCGTCAACCATCTCCTTGTCCTGGAGTCTGAATTCATGCATAACCCAATCAGTCCGATTTCCCTTAGGGGCCTTACCGGTGTGAAAAACCAGAGTTTTAATCATCCCCACAACTCGAGTCTTGTGCTCAACCGCTCTATCCTTCCCAGTAGTCTTCCAGTACCCAGCCTCCGTCGACCGATTCAACCTCCCTCCACTCAAATACTTCTTCCCCTGCGGACAAAAGAAGTACCACTCCAAATCCCCACTCTGAAGCACAGATTTATCTGAAATAAAAAAACCTCGTTAAAACACACACAAAAAAAAGAATATGTTTAAGTACCTACGAAATAATAATGGATTGCAAACCTGGAAGATCCCACGGAGCATACTTGTACAAGTCAAGCTCAGCTATTACTCCGCTAGGAATTTTCTTGCCCCGAACCTTCCTCTTTAGAAAAAACTCAATCAACTCAACGTCGGTGGGACGGAACCGAAACCCTGGAGTCGAATTTCTTCGGGCCATCCAGAGAAAAAAAATAATAAGAAATGAAAATGAAAAAGCGAAATAGTAAGCGGTTTGTGAAGCAACCCAAAGCAATGGAAGAAAAAGAAACAGATCGATAGGAAGAGAAGAGAAACGAAGAGTTGGAAAGGAAAAATGAAAAAGAGAGTGACTGAAAATATAACCCTAATTGGGGTCAGGTCAAGTCCAATGGCGGAAGAAATTCCAAGAACGCCAAAGCCTTCCCCGGATCATGCAGGGATATTGGCACACGGATGACGATCCCTTTACAGTCGGAAGAAGCTTCATCGGCGCAGTAAACCCCTAACACACCCAATGCAGTTCATCTCAGAAAAACATAATCTACAAAAGACCAGGAAATCGATTAGGGTTCGGAGCTCTTCTTTCTTACCGGGGAAGGTGGAAGAAGTAAGCGCTTCAGAGTTCAATCTTTGTTGGCATTTGGACACTCCAAGAAGAAAGTTTCATTTATAGTGATGGATCAAAATTGAATTAAAAATAAATAAAATGTTTCTTGGGTAAGAGGTTTTAGTATGCTCTTTCTTCCTGTGAAAGATGAGCGGCAAAGTTAAAAAAATATGCTTATCGAGGACATTATTTCTTAAAACATATATAACAGTAAAACCATTTTCTTTACTTTCTGAGTTTTTTTATCAACATTATTTCTTAAAACATTATTATAAAAAAAAGATTATTTCTTTTAGGGTTTTATACTATACATGTCGGCACATGGTTTGAATATAAAAAGAAAACAAAAAATAATTAATTTAAAATAAATAAATATGAAAATATTTAAGTTAAAATATACTTGTATTACAGATTCCATAGTTTATTGTCCACTATAACATATACAATAACATATGAAAGTTTTATTTGAATTGGAGTGAAACAAAAATAGTAAAAATTGAGTGAAATTTAAAGAAAAAATAGCTACAAAAATAGTAATAGATTTTGTGTGAAATGTTAATAAAATTCTAGGGAGGACATTAATATATTTATGATTTTGAATTAAATTTTTTGTTATTTCGAGAAAAATTTACTTGCAAAAAAAACTTTCACTCAGATCTGTAACACCCGACCATATAATAACTAATATTATATAATATAGGTGTCAACATCCAAATAAAGAGAACAGTCAGAGTATGACGTGTAATTAAATGTGAAATTACAGTCATCCAGAAATGAAAGAAATAGAGTTTAAACTTAAACAGTTTAAAGGATGGAACACTACAAGTGTTCAATTGGGAAAATTCTTAAGAAAACTACATCGCAACCTCAGCATCTTCCAGCTCTTGCTCCAAAGGACTCTCCTCGACAACATCTGCTCTCATCCAAGTGGATGATCATCGCCAAAGAAACATATCCAAACGGCACACAACACAAACAATGCAAGGGTGAGCTAGATATAAAAAGCATGTTATCATACATAGATTCATATAAAGAACAATTTAGGCATGCTCATTAAACCACAACTCACACATTCACACGACTCATCCGGATTTGTATAACTGTCGAACTATTGGTCGTCTCTGCACTTGCATAGTTCAGCTGGTCTTTCTCCAACACTAGCAAGGTGAATCCCCCAATCTGTCTATGTCTAAGTTCAAAGACTATAGACGAGGATCTCCCTCTACTCTCACCACTTACATTGTTCTTCTCTACTTGAGTGTGAACAATGCTTTGAGTTTAGGGATAGACAGACCATTTCAAAGCTCCATACAATTATGCAGAACAAACACGATACTCCACATAACCACTTTCATCCATCTCTCCCTGAGATGTCCGAATCATACTCAAATTCATCATTTACATTTACAATCAGATCATCACAGTAATTTATCATATTTCTCACTCATTCACATACTTTCACCTATATCACTTTACAGTATATATTCCAAACATTTGTACACATAATTCAATTCAAGAGAAAATAAACTTAGACAACATTATTTGTAGAATACTATTTGGACGACCACTATTCACAGAACATTTATGGAACGAACGTTACTGGACGAACGCCATTTACAAACAACAGGCCGAACACTCTTTGAACGAACGTCAACAAAACGATCTGGACGAACGCTACTGGACGAATGTCAAACAACAGGCCGAACACGAACGCCAACAAAACCATCTGGACGAACGCTACTGGACGAACGCCAAACAACAGGCCGAACACGAACGCCAACAAAACGATCTGGACGAACGCTATCTGTCATATTGCCGAACACAATACAATTTGGACGGACGCTAAGAGATCTCAGCCGAACGCTAAAATCATATATATCCATGAACGAACGCTTAAGATTGAAACTTAAGAATCCAAATTAAAAACGAACGCTCTCAAGCGAGAATACTCCATCAAAACCGAACGCTCAACAGAACAAGACCGAACGCTCAAGATTTAAGCTTAAGACTATCAAATGAAGACCGAACGCTCAACATTGCTACCCAAAAATACTAAATTAAAAAAAACGAACGCTCAGACTCTCTAATATACTAAGGCCGATCGTTAAAGATTTCAAACTTATAATATCCAATTATGACCGAACGCTACAAACTACCTAAGAATACTTACTTAAGGCCGAACGCTCACAACAAAACCGAGACCGAACGTTCAATTGATAATACAGAAATGAGACCGAACGCTACAATCACTAATTAGCCATAACGGACGTTCAAGATTAAGCCTGAAAATACTAAATTATGTCGAACGCTATAGTTACCAATTTAACAACGAACGTTCAAGATTTAAAACTATACATACCCATTTAACAACGAACGCTCAAAGTCCATTATACACTCAGACGAACGCTCAAAGTCCATTATACACTCAGACGAACGCTCAAAGTCCATTATACACTCAAACGAACGCTCAAAGTCCATTATACACTTAGACGAACGCTCTAAATCACTATTAGAGACTACCCAATTAAAACCGAACACTACAATCATCAAGAACGAACGCTACATTCATATGGAAGGACGAACGCGAACGCTCGTCAAACTGAAGACCGAACGCTCAGCATATTTGTGCCGACCACTAATTGGTCGAGCCATTTGGACGAACGTCCCAATTTGGCCGATTCGGGCGAACGCTCAGAACAAATACCGAACGTTCAGAATTTGGCCGATTCGGGCGAACGCTCAGAAAAAATACCGAACGTTCAGAATTTGGCCGACCCCTAAGTGGTCGGACCCCGTTTTGGACGAGCGCCCGTTTCTGCAGAATCGCATGAAGTTTTCCAGAAAACGCAGAAACCCATTTTTCATCCCCAAATTCCCAGATTTGCATCAAACACAACATAGTTCAACAATCAAAGAAATAGATCTAGCTCCCCTTACCTCTTGAAGACTTCCTTTGTGAATCTCTGAATTTACTTCTCTCAAGACTTGCAGAACCAAGGCCTCTTTCCCACTCCAACAACTCTGAACTTCACCTCCCTCACGAAATTGCAGCAAGAATTTTTCTCTCCCAGTGCAGAACCCATTACCCCCTTTTATCTCCTACGCTTAAAGCTTGTTGAATGATGCCAAAATGAGAGCAAAATCCGGACGTGCTACTCCTCAATTTTCCACATAAAACAAAATCCTACCTCTCCCTATGGCAGCTAGTGTTCCCCAGCACTGATTGCTTCCCCCATCCTATTTTTAAAATAATAAAATTTTAGGCCCTTATAAGATCAAGGAAAGAATTTTAATATTAAGTAAATATGATTGATTACTAAATAATTTTTTTTAAGAAATATTGTTGTATTTATAAGATCACAAGAATTATGTACTTATGTTATTTTTGAAATAATAATATTTGATATTCAAACGGTAAAATAATTTTTGTGGATTTGATTGATACCTCTCATAATCTTATATTTATAAAAGTAAATTGATACAAGAGTACATGATAAATAAAACAACCTTACACACAATATAATCATGATAAATAGGGTAATCTTATACATAATATAATCATGATAATTTGAGTAACCATTGACACAAGATAATGATGATAAATAGGGTAAATATCCTAACACTCCCTCTCAAGCTGGAGAATTCAAATTGTATATTCAAATTGTATGTATCAAGCTTGGAACAAATAAACTCAATATGAGGACTCCTTGATGACTTGGTCAATACATCTACGAATTAATCGTTTGACCTAACAAACTCAATATATATTTCTTTAGTCAACAACTTTTCACGAACAAAATGACAATCAATTTGTATATGTTTAGTTCTCTCGTGAAACACTAGATTTGATGCAATTCGGAGAGCAGCTTGATTGTCGCAATACATCTTCATTGGATGTTACAGAAGTTAAGCTCTTGAAGGAATTGTTTCACCCATATAAGTTCACATGTTAGTGATGTCATTGTCCTATACTCGGCTTCAATTGTTGATCGTACTACATTTTGTTTCCTACTTTTCCATGAAATAATGTTTCTTCCCAAAAAAACACAATATCATGTAGTAGACCGTCTATCAATAGGCAAACCTGCTCAATCTACGTCACAATATCTAGAGACTTAAATGATTCCTTTAAAATATATTTTATAAATTTTTAAAATAAAATCTAAATAAAATTACAAAACAAAATATAAAATATAAGGTTAAATATGTTTTTAGTCCCTAAACTATCAAACGGATTTGTTTTTAGCCCTCTTTCAAAGTAAGGTACATTTTAGTCCTCCTCCTTAAGGAAACCTTAATTTTTGGTCCTCCAAAACTAACACCGTTAAAAACCAGCTGATGTGGCTAACGTTTGGCCACGTGTGTCACAGCTTTCCTTCGTATCTCTTGCCATATTGGTATTTTGTAATGCAAAGTTAGAATATTGGTTTATTAGGTTGATTGTTAAAGTTAGCTGCAAAGTGTGTTGTGAAAGGTGGAAAGGAGGTTTGATGAGTCAATATTTTATTCACTTCACTTAGTTTATTGTGTTAAAATTAGTCGGGGAATTGTGCTTAAACGTCCGGTATTTTTCTGTTTTTGCTAAATGTGCTTAATTTGATCGGAAATTCTTATTTTAATTAATTTGAATTATCTGAGCTTATTATTTTGCATTATTAATTACGGGAAAATTTTGGATATCTTATTGGGACATTTGAAGGCTAAATGAGAAATGACAATTGAGCCCAATGCATCTCAGCCATTTCAATTTTCGCTGGTTGCTGCGTGAATTTTGTGTCAACTTGTTTGTCTTCGTTTGAGTTCAATTCTTATCCGTTTTCCATGCAATTTTTTTTTCATAGTTTCGTCTGGATGTCTATTTTCATGTATAGTTTTTACTTTGTTCAAATTCATTACGTGTTGTTCCCAGTATTTTGTTTACTCCCATATGTCAGTCTAGTGCTTACTGTTTGAATGACTTCTAATTTGTTTGCATTGTTTGTAATGCTTGTCATAGATGGAATAGCACACGGATCACATGTGCAAGTGTCCACGGTTTTCTCAAGTAATTTTGGAAGACAATAGCAATTCACGTGGCAAACATCAAAGGGTATAATGGACTTGTGAAATGAAAGGAGAATGGAGCTACCACTTTGAAATTAAGCTCACGGCAATTGCATTATACTGCAACTCATTTCTTTCAAATGAAGAATACATTAAAAGAACATGTTTTGCAAGGAGGGACCACTTTTACCACATTCTCACGTCCACATGTATCTATAAAGGGAAGTGGCCACATGGAAAAGAAGGTCATGGCCACTTGCTAGCACATTCACGTAGAAGCATAAGGAAATCAAGCATCATCACTTTAATTGAAGAAAGTGGGATCCACCACCAATGAAAGGGCACGGCAATGTATTTCTCCTTGGTTTCAATTGAAGAATTTTGCAAATGACAAAACAAGGCAATTGGAATCAAAGTGGGATCCACCATTTAGCATTGGAAAATCTTTCTTTTGCCTTATGAATTGAAAACCGAAAAGCTAGATGGAGAAGGGGCACCTCACGGCTTTCTTTGCTTGCAACATGATTTAGCAAACATTAAATTGGAAAATCTGCACATCCAACTCACTGCTTGCACAAGCTTCCATCCAACAATTAACAAGTGAAGCTTGCTGGAATGAAGGGGCAGTTCACGTAAAGAAGGAAGAATGAAGTAGTGCTTTCCTACTTGGAGCATACAAGCAAGGCAAAGGAGATGTTTTACGTCAAAGTCCAGCAGCTGAGTTTGAAGAGGAAACAATAATCTTAGAATGGAAGCACATCCAGTAGCTGGTCCAGTAGAAGAGATGCTCCAAGGTCTTAGTCTAGTTGAAGAAGAAGACTTTTTCACCTTCTTGTTGCTAGCACACGCAAATTGGAAGAAGCAAGCAAAGAAGAAGCCACCAAGAGGGAGTGAAAGAAGAGAAACATGGAATGGAGAGGAATGAAGAAGGAAGCCCACGGGTGGAAGGGTGTGCTGCGTGAAGACAAGAAATGGAGGGCCCCTATCCTAATTCTTTGGCACATTTAGGAGTGGAAGGAATTCAGGCTGGCAATTGGACAAAAGAAAAAAAAAACCTTGCTAAAAACAAGGAGGGCTCACGGGAGTATGTCAGAAGTAGCTATAAAATGCAAGAAGCAGCAGATTAGATTTCAGTTAAAATTTTAGGAAGACAACCACGGGTGTTTTATTTTCTGCAGCTCATTTTTCCTCCTCCCCGTTAGGGAGGTTTGGGATTTGTTTAATTTTACAATTTCATGTATTTGGTTTTAATTGATGTTAATTGCAAATTCCATTCTGTCAATTTTCTATTTACGGTTTCAAAACTTCATTCATGTGTTTCTCAATTTTATTTTCACTGCACTAGTTAAATTAAGTTTTTAGAAAAAGTTAAATTTCATTTTCATTTAATTGTTTTATTTTTACCGTCTTTTTCCGTTTGGTTTTACTGCTTTAAAATTTATTTCAACGTTTTTTAATTCAGTCGTGTTTAATTTTATCTGCACAAAACATCATCAAACCCCCCCCCCCCACTTCGTGTATAAAATCTGAGACTAAACCGACACAAATTGGTCTTTGAGAGACGACCTAGGAGTCACCTCCTAGTAAACTATACTGCATTTCTTTTATGCACAATTTTTGTGAGCGGTGCGACCCGTCCAATCAAAAATGGCGCCGTTGCCGGGGATCAATAACGGTTTGGTTTTAGATTCTTGTTGTGTAAATTTTTGTTCTGTTAATATGTGTGTTTTGTGTGTTCTGTCTGTTGTATTTTTGTAGGAGACAACGACACCTTCAACAAATTTTGGCGGCGTTGTCACTTCAGATCCAGGTTTTTGTTTTAGATTTTTATTGTGTTAATATATATTGTGTATATATGTGTTTAATTGTGCTATGTTCTGTATTTAGTTGTTATTAAAAAAAAATTGAAAATTAAAAAAAAAAAATTTAATTAAAAATTTTTACTATTGATGTTCTTTCTTGTGTGTGCTTGTAGCATGTATAAATGTGTTGTGTTTTATCTGTTTTATAATTTTTAGTTTTTAGTTTTTACTTTTTATTTTCCATGTCTACCTATTTTAATGTTGTGAATAATGCTTATTCTGCCAATGTCTGTGATTATGATTCTTATTCTGCATATTACTTTGATTTTAAATCTGCTGATTTTTATGATGAGAACAATATGTTCCATCATCCAATTTCTGAGAGCTCTCTTTGGGAGCCAGTTCCACAATATGAGAGTCAGCAGTATGATTCTCCTATTCAAATAACTCCTCAGCCTTCTACTTCTGAACCTACATTAAAGGAGTTACTAGAGCAGATGACAATGCAGAACATTCAGTTTCAGAAAGGGAACATGCAGTTCAAGCAAGAGAGCATGGAGTTCCAGCAGGAAACTCAAGCTGCCATACAGAATCTGAGTGATCAGATCAGGCAGATGGCCACTCTTGCACCTGAGGAGACTGATGAAAATTTTGGGGACCCGGCAGAAGTAAGCAGTAATCCTGAACCAGGTAGACCACCTTCACCTTCCCACACTCTAGAAATCTTCAAGGAAGAGGAGGTAAGCATACCTCAATTTGATTATATTGATGACTATGTTGTTGAGAGGTATGCTGATGACTATATTGTTGCTGAGCATGATTTTAATTTTTCCTCTGTGCATGATGAGGACCGCTTTTTACTATCACATTCAAATATTTGTTCTCCATGCACTAAACATGAATCTGAACCTGTTATAGATATTGTTTCTACATTTGAAACGGATTCATGTTATGAGGTTGTATCTAAGGCTCGGTATGATGAATTGGGATTGGGTGTTATACCTCTGCATGATATTTCTGTGGAACCATTTTGCACTAACCATATTGCAGGAGGTACATATAAATTTGATCAGCATGCACCCACGCTGGAAGACAAAGGTGCCAGTACATACAGCAGTTCGAAGATCAAAAGGCACCTACTGAATCTGCTCAGTGACAATATTTGCTGCTTAGATCCGGCGGTGGAGGATATTTCTCTGCTTGATCAGATTTGGAGGATGAAGCAATTTTTCCTCAAAATTTCCGTCTTGGATCCTGAAGAAGACATCTCCCTGATTGTCCAATTTTGGCAACTGCCACCATAACAGGGGAGTTTTCCTGTCCCTTCTTCCCTTAATTTTCTTAGTTTGCGAATTAGGGGAGAATTCTTAATTTTCTTTATTAGTTTTCGGATTGTTTTGTTTTTTTTTAAATTAAAAAAAAAAATTAAAAAAAAAAAAACTTTGTGATAAAATATTTTGTTTTAAGTGTGCCAAATCTGTATTCTAATATGTATATTTATTTATTTAATTATTTATTTTCTTTTTCTTAGTTTTCAAATTGCTATCCTTAAAAAAAAAAAAAAAAAAAATTTCAAAAATTCAAAAATTGTTTTGCGTAGTCCTTGATTTTATTTCGACCCTCAGTTTCTTACCAATATTTCATTAAAAATTTTCACTTCAGATCTCATTTATTTTCCTTATTTTCCTTCACTGTAAATACAATTTCTTAGTTGTTTTCATACAGATCTTTGATTGCAAATTTTTAGACTAAGAAAATATTTCATTCATAATAGCAAAATTACAGTAATGGAAAATAGGAGCTTGAACAGATCTGAATATAAAGATGCAGTAGATATATATGAAAATAAAAGATGTTCGGGGGTCGATCTTTAGTGATCGTTAATATTACAAACCAAATAAAAAAAAACAAAAACAACATAAAAAAAATTAAAAACATAAAAAAACATAAGTGTCCTTATTACAGTACTTGTTCAAATTCTGGCCACACTCGGCCAACAAAAAGATAAAAATAAAAAAAAACATAAAACTTTAAAAATGAAAGAACTCTCGAGCTGGTTGTGGTGGTCTAAGGGAGAGCTCCGTTGAGGGAGCTCTGGTTCGAAAAGTCACGAGCGGAGGCTTTGGTGGAGGAATTTCTCGTTCATTTCTGTCGTCATCGATAATGATCGGAACTGGAAACAAATCCAGCAGCCTCGGTGCCCTCATTATCACCCAGTTGTTTTCTTTCAAACAAAAAAAAAATAAATAAATAAATAAATAAAATTGTGTTAATTATAGAAGAGGAAGTGAAAAAAACTTTCAATAAAAATGGAGGTTTGATGAGAGTTCTTACCGTACATGTATAGCGGCAGTTGTGAAAAGAGAGTGCCTGTGGGGTCTATCTCCGCTTGCCAGCGCCTGACCCGATTGCCATGGTTGTTAAACCAGCAGTGCACGTTGTATTCAGTGGCTTCGCCGAAGGTCCTTAGTCGAGACGCGATCTCGACGACTTGCGCTCGGCTTGGGTGTGTGACCCCATAGTTGTAGATTTTGGTCATCATCGTGATCTGATCATCTGTAGGACGCCATCGTTGACTGGTATATCTCTCTGATTCCATATCACTCATCCTTCCTCTCGTAATATACAAATACATAAATAAAAAATAAATACATATAAAAAGAACAAAAACAAGAAAAAAAAAAAGAGCATAACATAATAAAAAAAAAAAACATAAAAACATTAGATTCTTAGTTCTGTGTTTTCTTTATTTGTTCTTGTTTCCCGTTAAATTTATGTTGTCCTGTCAGTCTTTGATATTTCTGTGTTTGGTCTCAGATCTGTTTCACGGTCCTTGCAAAAGGGGCCTAAACGGATCTACGTCCAGTTGTCCGGTTGTTCTTGTCCATATTGTTCTTGTATATTATGTTTATGTGTTTATTTAGTTTTAAGTGGGGTACGTGGCGTTGTTCTACCCGATTGTCTCTGCAATACCTTCAATCGAAGGGAGATTAACGTCTGGTTTCCAGCCGATATACCCCTTAAGTTTTTAGACAGTTGTGTTTTATGTGTTTTTTAAGTGTTTAGCAGGTGAAAAAGAAAGCAGAATAAGAAAAAGAAAAAAAAAATGAAAATGAAAGATCTGGAAAGCAGGAAGGCATAACAGCAGAATAAGCAGTATGACAGGAAAGAAGAAAAATGAAGCAAAAAAAAAAAAAAAAAACAGCAGAAAAAGCCGAAAGAAAGGAGATCCAAGGTGCAGATGACTTACCCGGAGTAGTAGGGCTTACAGAAGCTTGACGCAGATCTCAGAATCTTCGAAGGCGCTGAGGCAGAGGCTCCTCACAGATCTCAGATTCTTCAGATGGCACCGGGGCAGAGGCTCCGTAGAGATTCCAGACGCTTAGAGAGCAGAGAGAGTTGAGAGAGCAGAGAGTCGAGAGAGAGCAGAGAGTTGAGAGAGCAGAGAGAGTTGAGAGAGCAGAGAGTCGAGAGAGAGCAGAGAGTTGAGAGAGCAGAGAGAGAGAGCAGAGGAGTAGAGAGAGATTGAGCGTTCAGAAATGGCGCTGGACGCGGAGGAGCAGCCTTTTATAGCAGAATTGCTTTCCACTGTAGCAACAGTTCCGGTCTTTGCCACCGAGACTGTTGTCACAGTGCCGGTCATCTCCTTTTTCAGAAAAAAAAAATAAATAAAATAAAATAAAAAAAAAATAAAAAATAAAAAATAAAAAATAAAAAAAAATATTAGCATCTACTGATGGGTGCTAGGTGTTTAAGACATCTGCTGATGGGTGTCACTGATAACATCTACTGATGGATGTTACTGAAAATTTCTTCCCATTTCCTAACATTTTATTGCACTTGTCTATATTTTTTGACTGCTCTGAAATTGATCATCTGATGATTGTAACACACTGAGGACATTGTGTGATTTAAGTGTGGTCTACTGGGGAGAAATTCTGATTTTTCTGTTAGATTGTATTTTGTGTGTTAAATTTTTTGTTTTTGAGTGTTAAATTTTTTCTCTTTTAAGTTATTTTTATCCAGTTTTGTGTGCAATAAATTTTACATTTTTCTCTTGATTTCTGGATGATGTCTAAGTTGTAGATTTTTCCTTCACTTACTTACTACTTATAGATTGTAATCCTTGCTTTTCTTTGCTTGGAAAGATAATTATACGTTTGAGAGGTTGATTTGATTGTGACAAACACCCTGAGTGAGATTTGAGCCACTTAATTTTCTTTCTTGTGTGTGACATGTATCTTGATTGCTTGCACATATGCCTTGGCTTGATTCTTTTAGATATACTTGATTGATATGCATGTTCAGACGTGATAAAGGCATTTTTGTTCTTGAGCCTCTTTAGCCAAATAAGCCTACCTTGTTATTATCCTTTGATAACCCCTTTGAGCCTATACTGTATATATTTCTTTTTGTTGAAGCTCATACACTGATCCTAAGTGAAAAACAAATGATTACCTTAACCTTAGGAAAGTCTGGAGCTATAGAAGTATTTTGTGAATAAGTGTGGTCTCCTTGGGAATTCTGATGAATTGGCTAGTTGGTTCCTCATCATGTTTTGAAATGATAATTTATATCCTGTTGTGAAAAAAAAAAAAAAAAGAAGAAGACAGGATGAGAAAAAAATTTTGATGAGAAAAAGAAAAAAATTGAAAAATCAGTTTGTGAATAATGGAGTCGAGAAGAGGATTGAATTAGAGGTTTGGGTGAGATTTCACTGTGTTACATTTTTTTCCCTAGTGCACCTCTATTTCTTCTGAGCTATAGCTACATATCCAAATTTATCCTCCCCTGTCCTTGGCCCCATTACAACCTAGTAAAGACCTTTTGATCTGAACATGTGTATGATTTAAGTATTGATATTAGAAACTTGCCAAGTCTACTTGTGTTTGCTTTCTTGAGTGCATTGAGTTGAAATTATTTACCCTAGACACTTGAGAGAAACACTGTGAGTGCATCTGTGAGGTTTTGACATTTTTGAATCACCTCTTGAGCTGATTGATTATTTTACCATGCTTTGAATTGCTTGGATGATTTCTGTAAGTATCTGCTTTCTTTGATTTTGTGTTGGATATTGTCTACATCTTTTCATTATTTAGATTTCTTGAGAACTTTGTAAATTTTGTTTATTTTCTTGTAAGTCTTTGTTTTCTGTATGCTGCATTTGTGTCAATCCTTTAAAAGTCCTTTGAACCATTCCCTGATTTACGTCTTAATTTTGCCCGGGAGTGCAAAAGACTAAGTGTGGTCTATTTTGATGAGTCAATATTTTATTCACTTCACTTAGTTTATTGTGTTAAAATTAGTCGGGGAATTGTGCTTAAACGTCCGGTATTTTTCTGTTTTTGCTAAATGTGCTTAATTTGATCGGAAATTCTTATTTTAATTAATTTGAATTATCTGAGCTTATTATTTTGCATTATTAATTACGGGAAAATTTTGGATATCTTATTGGGACATTTGAAGGCTAAATGAGAAATGACAATTGAGCCCAATGCATCTCAGCCATTTCAATTTTCGCTGGTTGCTGCGTGAATTTTGTGTCAACTTGTTTGTCTTCGTTTGAGTTCAATTCTTATCCGTTTTCCATGCAATTTTTTTTTCATAGTTTCATCTGGATGTCTATTTTCATGTATAGTTTTTACTTTGTTCAAATTCATTACGTGTTGTTCCCAGTATTTTGTTTACTCCCATATGTCAGTCTAGTGCTTACTGTTTGAATGACTTCTAATTTGTTTGCATTGTTTGTAATGCTTGTCATAGATGGAATAGCACACGGATCACATGTGCAAGTGTCCACGGTTTTCTCAAGTAATTTTGGAAGACAATAGCAATTCACGTGGCAAACATCAAAGGGTATAATGGACTTGTGAAATGCAAAGAGAATGGAGCTACCACTTTGAAATTAAGCTCACGGCAATTGCATTATACTGCAACTCATTTCTTTCAAATGAAGAATACATTAAAAGAACATGTTTTGCAAGGAGGGACCACTTTTACCACATTCTCACGTCCACATGTATCTATAAAGGGAAGTGGCCACATGGAAAAGAAGGTCATGGCCACTTGCTAGCACATTCACGTAGAAGCATAAGGAAATCAAGCATCATCACTTTAATTGAAGAAAGTGGGATCCACCACCAATGAAAGGGCACGGCAATGTATTTCTCCTTGGTTTCAATTGAAGAATTTTGCAAATGACAAAACAAGGCAATTGGAATCAAAGTGGGATCCACCATTTAGCATTGGAAAATCTTTCTTTTGCCTTATGAATTGAAAACCGAAAAGCTGGATGGAGAAGGGGCACCTCACGGCTTTCTTTGCTTGCAACATGATTTAGCAAACATTAAATTGGAAAATCTGCACATCCAACTCACGGCTTGCACAAGCTTCCATCCAACAATTAACAAGTGAAGCTTGCTGGAATGAAGGGGCAGTTCACGTAAAGAAGGAAGAATGAAGTAGTGCTTTCCTACTTGGAGCATACAAGCAAGGCAAAGGAGATGTTTTACGTCAAAGTCCAGCAGCTGAGTTTGAAGAGGAAACAATAATCTTAGAATGGAAGCACATCCAGTAGCTGGTCCAGTAGAAGAGATGCTCCAAGGTCTTAGTCTAGTTGAAGAAGAAGACTTTTTCACCTTCTTGTTGCTAGCACACGCAAATTGGAAGAAGCAAGCAAAGAAGAAGCCACCAAGAGGGAGTGAAAGAAGAGAAACATGGAATGGAGAGGAATGAAGAAGGAAGCCCACGGGTGGAAGGGTGTGCTGCGTGAAGACAAGAAATGGAGGGCCCCTATCCTAATTCTTTGGCACATTTAGGAGTGGAAGGAATTCAGGCTGGCAATTGGACAAAAGAAAAAAAAAACCTTGCTAAAAACAAGGAGGGCTCACGGGAGTATGTCAGAAGTAGCTATAAAATGCAAGAAGCAGCAGATTAGATTTCAGTTAAAATTTTAGGAAGACAACCACGGGTGTTTTATTTTCTGCAGCTCATTTTTCCTCCTCCCCGTTAGGGAGGTTTGGGATTTGTTTAATTTTACAAATTCATGTATTTGGTTTTAATTGATGTTAATTGCAAATTCCATTCTGTCAATTTTCTATTTACGGTTTCAAAACTTCATTCATGTGTTTCTCAATTTTATTTTCACTGCACTAGTTAAATTAAGTTTTTAGAAAAAGTTAAATTTCATTTTCATTTAATTGTTTTATTTTTACCGTCTTTTTCCGTTTGGTTTTACTGCTTTAAAATTTATTTCAACGTTTTTTAATTCAGTCGTGTTTAATTTTATCTGCACAAAACATCATCAAACCCCCCCCCCCACTTCGTGTATAAAATCTGAGACTAAACCGACACAAATTGGTCTTTGAGAGACGACCTAGGAGTCACCTCCTAGTAAACTATACTGCATTTCTTTTATGCACAATTTTTGTGAGCGGTGCGACCCGTCCAATCAAGGTTGAAGAGCAAAAGGTTGGATTTCATCTTCTTGAGCATTGGTGTAGTTGGTCACGTAAGTTCATATTTCTCTTTCGTGTGAATAAATGGATAGATTTGGGATATAGGGTTTTGGTTGGGACTAAAGGGATCTTTCTTGATTTACTTTCGAAATCACTGTTGAAGGGAAATGAAAGCTGAGAGTGGAGGAATTGGTTGCACGTAAAGAAGCATTGGTTCAGGAATGTCCCAAACATGTGGATCCTCCTCTCACTTAGCTTCAAAAATGTATGGTTATGGGGAAAGATTGTTGGTGTTGAAGGCCACTACATTGAAAAGCAAAGGGAGACTATTTTATAGATGTAGAAATTGGGCAGTAAGTAACAAAAAAAGCTGAACTTATTGTGATGAAGTTTGTATTACTGATTTTGTAATTTCTTTTGCAGAGTAATGCAAGGTGTAACTACTTTGAATGGGTTGATGAACGACATTATGAAATTGAAGGAAGCTTACAAAGGAAGAGTGAAGAAGTTAAAGTCCGTATGGAAAATGCTATATTGAATCTAAGGAAGAAGAAGGATAAGTTGAAGAGGAAATTAGAGTAAGAGAGGAAACATTTCAAAATGATGTTGGTGTTCTTTGTATTGTCATGGGCATTGACAATGATATTATGTATTATTTTTGTGTTCAAGATAAATTGTAATTAGATTGGTAATGTTGTGATGTAGCATAACTTTGAAGTTGAGTTCAATTATGACATTATGTTTGTGTTATGTGCATTTGTATCAAGATTATTGCTGTGATTTGAAATAAATGAGTTTAAACATATAATTGGTGGTGTATCAGTAAAGAGGATTTTCAATTTTGAAATGTGAACTTGGAATTTCTTCAAGATAATTTTCCCAAGCCACTTAGCGAAATAAATATGGAAGGTGTCAAATGATTTATAAAACAACAATTTTAAGCTGCTGGAATAGCAGAAAATGAAACTGGTACAAAGTCTTCTTCTTGTTCCAACTGCAACCCTTTTTCACTTCGTATGAGCCTAGCTTAGTAGGTATAGCTTTATGGTTGTGGATGCATCAAAATAGATGTTACAGTAGCTCAAACACACTGTAGCAAGAATACACCATACCGGAATTAACACAAAAAAACACTGATTCAGTAGCTTTTTCAGAAAATAATAGCTTAAAATTGGTGGTCTAGGTAGTGAAAATGCAGAGGATGATTACAAATCAAATTGTCTTTATCTTAACATGTTTAATTCATGAAAATAAAATTTTTTGCACTGGTTTTTTTGATTGAATCACAGTATCTCAAACTTTGACTTGTCAAACTTCTTATTCCTTCAAAATAGCCAATCGTACCACTCAATTTTAAGCATACATATTGAAATAGACTTTGATCATTGAAATTAAGTGTAGGACAACATTTGAAATATGAGAAAGAAACTAGAACCACGAATATAAGATGTTCAACAATGATCAAATGCTAAACTATATTAGAAAAATCAGGAAAAGCAATTTCGACTAACTACTGCATAGATGGTAAGTTGTTTTCAAGTTGAGAAATGAACTTCAGAATTCAACTTCAGAATAGACCAAGATATGACTAAATTAACAGTGATTGCAACTTTTAAACATCATTTTAAAGTTGTTAAAGGTTCCAAATAACACAAAAACATCATTAACCCATATTAGACCTTGGTATGGTAAATTATGCAGTAAAATAGGTAATGACAGTAGGAAAATGAGGTGTCAATGAATGAAAGGAATAGGCACTATTAAAAATGACTCAAGGAAGTTTGAATTCACAGAAATAACCTATAATTATAAGGCTTACCATCACTAAACTGAAAACACAATAATGAAAGACTGATTTTGGAATCACACAGAATGAACATGGTGCAACAGATTTTAGTGTTTGATGTATTTAAGTTGAAGAGAGGTGTGTGGAATGTGATGTATAAAAAATCAGCAACAGAAAAAGTAATTGTAGTGGTCATTGTAGTAGTCCCTGAACATTAAAACTGAACATTGCATTCAATAATATAAAGTGGTACAAAAAGTGGTCCCAGCCTACTTCAATTAACACTGCATGTGCTACTACAGGACAAAAAAGTGGTCCAAAATAATGTGCCCACTACAAATGGTCTGTCTAAGTGGGTCACATTCAATACATTAAATACTTCTTTACAAAAAGTCACATGGCTACACTACAATTTCAATTGCTACTAGCTTGAGACCCTACAGTTTGTGCAGTCAATCTTGTAGATGATTTTCTTCTCCCTCTAGTTTGTGATGTTGGTGCAACCCCTTTATTTGTGCCAACTCCCTTCCTGATGTTCTTCAACCTTGTGAGCTTGATGCAGCCCCTCCATGTGTTGCAGCTACCCTCCCTGATGGTCCAGCAGTTGATGTTTGTCTTTTTGATGTTCCTCCATATGATCTTTCAATTGTTGTAGATGTTCTTCCAGAGGCTCCCCTTGTGTTCAGTGAAAGGAGTAAGGTAGTTAAAATTGAAATACTTATAAATTAATGAAAATGTAAATAACATTAGGATGAATAATTACCTTGCTTTTCTACCACTTTTTACAACTTCTTACATTGTGTCTATATTCATTACACTTGCTACACTTCATACCAATATTTTTCTTGGACAACTTTGAATGGCTAACATATTCATCAGCTTGTCGTCTTCTTAATTTTTTTGGCCTCCCAGGAGGTGTTTTATAAGTGGGTGGTAGTAGTGGTGCAAAGTCAGATGTAGGCCAAAGTTGTTGTCCATTGATAGTAATTATAATAGGTGCTGTCGCAACCGGAATCGCGACGGGACGACGATCCGAAAAAGAAAACGGGTTTTGAAAAGAGATTTTGGAGTCGCCACCATAGTTTATTCTGGAAAACTACGGAAAAACCAAAAAATGATAAGGCATGGTCAATTTGAACCAGATTCTCGGTTCGGGAGTCGGTTACGTGTAGGGAAGGTATTAGCACCCTACAACGCCTGCCCTAAGGCAGTACCTTTAACTAAATATGCGAATATGATGTGGTTTTCAAAATGTTTAACTATCCCCTAAAATAAGATTCTAAAGAAACAACATGTATTTTTTAGTTTTTTGGGCCCGACAAGGATTGACCTTGCTCCTACGTATTCTCATGAAGAATGAGAAATCAGGGTTCCGTAGTTCTTTTAGAAAACTGCTTGAAAATTCGCTGGAAATTATTTGAGAAATTTGTTATGGATAATTTGGATTTTTGGGAGAGTGAGCCTGACAAGGACTGGCCTTGCTCCTACGTATCTCCACTTTTGATGGAGAATCAAGGATCACGTAGTTCTGCAAGGCAATATTGTTTGTAGTTGTTGAAAAAAGTGAATGTTTTTTAGTTTTTGATGATTTTATGTTTTTTTGTATTCTTATTTAAGAAAGAGAAGAGGTTTTTAGCACAGGACGATGCGAGCGATCACACGTGTGCTTAACCTTTAAAACGTACTTTTTGTAATTTTTATTTAAGAAAGAGGACAGGTTTTTTTAGCACAAGGACGATGCGAGAGATCACACGTGTGCTTAACCTTTAAAACGTATTTTTTTGTAATTTTTATTTAAGAAAGAGGAAAGGTTTTTAGCACAAGGACGATGCGAGCGATCACACGTGTGCTTAACCTTTAAAACATATTTTTGTAATTTTTGTTTAAACAAGAGAATAGGTTTTCAGCACAAGGACGATGCGAGCGATCACACGTGTGCTTAACCTTTAAAACATTTTTTGTAATTTTTATTCAGGAAAGAGAAAAGGTTTTTAGCACAAGGACGATGCGAGCGATCACACGTGTGCTTAACCTTTAAAACGCATTTTTTTGTAATTTTTATTTAAGAAAGAGGAAAGGTTTTTTAGCACAAGGACGATGCGAGCGATCACACGTGTGCTTAACCTTTAAAACGTATTTTTTTGTAATTTTTTATTAACAAATGAGTAATAGCAACAAGCAATAATAGAACAAATATCAAAACTAACGAAACAATAGACAGAGAAAAGGAACGAAAAAAAACAAATCCGAGAATATAACATTCCGAGCTGTATTGGGTATGAGGGTGCGCAAATGCAATTTGGGGGGGGTGCACCTCGAAATAGGATTGATAGGCCCAATTCTTTTCTTTTGTTTTGTTGACAGAAAGGCTTAAGCCCAAATGGAAAGATGTGTGTAAAGTAAAGCAGGGGTGTCAAGAAGAAATATTTCTTTTCTCTCTTTTTTAGAGTTTGGCACAATTGTTTTTCGTCCAGAAACCCCTAGGAGATTAACATCTTCCACTTCATTCTCAATACTCATGCTCAGCTCTCTAGAGACCCAAGGTCTCTTTCCTCTCCCGGCAGTCCACCGCCGCCACCACCTTCTACCAGTCTCGACACTACCTCGTCGTCGGCGATACCACGGCGTCACCACCCTCTCTCTCTTCGCTTTGAAAACGGAAACCCATGGAGGATTTCGCCTCTGCCAGCACGCGGACCGCCGCCTCTTCGAACCGAACCACCGCGTGTCGTCGTCAGGCCATCACTAGCTCAGCCGCATCACCGCTTCCGCCGATCCGACCGCCGCCAGCCGTAGACCAAGCTACCACCGTCGCGCCGATCGACACCACAGCCACCATTGATTGTCGCGTCAAGCTTCTCCTATCCTTCTCTTCTACTATAGACGCCCCCACCAAAAAGGCATAAACTGCCGTCACCGAGGCCACCACAATGGGCTCTCCTATTTCTCTTTTATCTATTTTTAGTTTTTGTGTGGGGATGAAAACTTTGGAGAATAAGATGATGGTGATAATGGAATGGTGATGGAGCTTTCTGTTGTTTTCTTTCGGGAGTGAGTGTTTGATAATGGTGGGTGGGGGAGTTAGGCAGTAGTATCAAGTGTTTGAGGTGGATATGAAGAGAAAATGGATGAAGATGATGGACTGTGGTCACGAGGTGCTCGAGGGTGGCTGTGGCCGTGGGTGAATATGGATGAGGAGGGTGATATGTGCTGGATGAGTATTGGTGTGCGTATGAATATGAGCGCAAAAGGGTGATGGCTGATTCTGTGATAATGGTGCATCGGAATGGGTTGGCTTTTTTCTTCTTTTTTCGTAAGCGAATGGTAGATGTTGTATCCAGAGTGAATGGGGCTCGGTGTTTGGGTGATAGAAGTCAAAGCCTAGTTGAGAATCTAGGCATGCTGGCTTGCGGGTAAGACCAGAGTTGGAGATGAAGATGAAGATTATAGGTTGTGGTCACCGACACAACTGACCACAACAATGAGAGGTTGTGTGTTTTCGGGGTACAAGTGAATGGATACTGAAGCTCTCTTTTTTTTGTTGAGGGAAAATAACTCTTGTATTCTATAGTTACTCATAACTGATGAATCTTGTTGAGACTACATTTTGGTGCAGTTTTGATTAACAGAGGAAAGTGAATATAACCATGTACGTTGACCGAACACATATTTCAATCATCTCTCCGAATGCATAAAGGAATCATATCTATGAACATATAGATGAGCTTGGGCATGACCAAAGAGTTTTAGGTATACGAGACTTACCTCCGCAGCTTCAAGATGCTTCACCTCTCTGTTCTCCTAATCTTTTCTGTAAATGATGCCTCCAAAAACAAAACCGACCCCCCCGTTTCTCTCCTCCTGAAGACCGTTTTTATTACCAGCCTTGTGCTTCTCTGATTCTATTTTTTCGCCAGGTCCCCCCATTTGGTTTGGTTGGTGAGAATTCAGAGTCTTGTAGTGGTGTAAAGAGACTTTACAGAGTTGCAAGATGGGCAGCCGTGCATGAGGGATACCACCATTTGTGTTTTACAACACAAAAGCAAGGTCAAACCAAAAATAATCGAATCCTTTTCAGAAACACCCACACTGCCTTCTACTTTCCACATCCACTGATTTTGTCCTCTTTTTATTATTGGTAAACAACTTTTCAGACATTCTATCCTAAATCTGATTTTTTTGTTTTTATTTGTTATTTTTATTTTTATTTTTTTGTTTTCGTTATTTTTTTGTATTTTAAAACAAATAAAATGAAACAAAAATAATCAAAAATCGAACGCCATACTGTTTGGACGAACGTCTCAAAATCACCAAACACCTATTACGAACCGAACGTTCAACACAACATTAAGACCGAACGTTCAATAAAACCTTTAGACCGATCGTTCAATAAAACCTTTAGACCGAACGTTCAAATTATCAAATCTAAACAAGAGCGAGCGTGCACAGTTAACCTGAGAGGCTGAACGTTTAAGATTCAAAACAAACTAGGACCGAACGCTTAAAAACACAACAAGACCGAACGTTACACAACACAAGACCGAACGTTCAACTGAGAATAAACAAAGCCGAACGTTCAAAACACTAAGACCGAACGTTCAATAATAAATACATCAAGAGCGAACGTTCAAGAACATAAAGGCCGAACGTTCACTTCAGAATAAAGACCGAACGTTCGCCCCCTGAGAGGCTGAGAACGCTTGAGGACGAACAGTTGGCTCCCGGCACGACCGAACGTCAATGAGAATGGCTGAAGGCTGATCATGGGTGAACGAGCGTTCAAAAGAGAGTAGCAACAACAAGACCGAACGTTCGAATGAAGACCGAACGTTCATTAAAACTCTATGACCGAACGGTTTACACTCTACATGACCGAACGTCCTAAAGGTCTGAAAGGACGAACGGTCTAATAATGAGCACCTTAGGACGAACGGTAGAAGGTGAGAATAGGTGACAACGGGCGGTTGCATATTGGAAGAAACCGAACGGTCGGTTAGGGAAGAGAACGAACGGTCGCCCCATGCATAGGACGAACGCTGCCTTAATTTTCTTTTATTTTTTTTTTATTTTCATTTTTTTTATTATTATTATTATTTTTATTTATTATGATGAAAATAAACTCATTAATAAACCCGGACGAAATTGAGTGTTGACAGCTGCCCCTCTTTACTTAGATTTTACTAGATCATATGACAAACAAAGTTTTCATATTATCAGAGTAAAAGATAAGTAAAGATAGAAATACTAATTTCGTCTGGGTTTCAGGATAAACAAGAAACAAACAGGGAGTAAAACAAATGAACAAAGCTGAAAGAATTAAGTGTGACAACCTCGTGGAGGGTGTACCAATGCTACAAATGCAGTGAGCGAGGAACAAATTTTTTGTTTTGTTTTTTTTTTTTTTTTTTTTTTTTTTTTTTTTTTTTTTTGCATAAATAAAATGAATGAGAAATTTGAATTTGATTGACCATTGCCCTGCATAGGGTCGTTTTGAAAAAATTAAAATCTGGACTTGACCATTGCCATGCAGAGGGTCGTTTTGAAAAATTAAAATTTGGAATGACCATTGCCATGCAGAGGGTCGTTTGAAATTTTGAGAAAATATTTTTTTGATTTTGATTTTTGAGAAATTTTGAAAATTGATACCAATGACCATTGCCATGCAGAGGGTCGTTTGAAAAAAATAAAATCTGGACTTGACCATTGCCATGCAGAGGGTCATTTGAAAAAATTTGGTCTGACCATTGCCATGCAGAGGGTCATTTGAAAAATTTGGACGGACCATTGCCATGCAGAGGGTCGTTTGACAATCTGGACTTGACCATTGCCTTGCAGAGGGCCAAGATCGCAGAGGAAAATTTGAATTCGACCATTGCCAAGCAGAGGGTCGTTTGACAATCTGGACTTGACCATTGCCTTGCAGAGGGCCGAGGAAGATTTGGCCTGACCATTGCCATGCAGAGGGTCATTTGAAAAATTTGGACGGACCATTGCCATGCAGAGGGTCGTTTGACAATCTGGACTTGACCATTGCCTTGCAGAGGGTCAAGATCGCAGAGGAAAACTAAATTCGACCATTGCCATGCAGAGGGTCGTTTGACAATCTGGACTTGACCATTGCCTTGCAGAGGGCCAAGATCGCAGAGGAAAACTTAAATTCGACCATTGCCATGCAGAGGGTCGTTTGACAATCTGGACTTGACCATTGCCTTGCAGAGGGCCAAGATCGCAGAGGAAAACTTAAATTCGACCATTGCCATGCAGAGGGTCGAGATACCAGTGACAGAAAGTAAAAAATTGGGCTCGACCATTGTCTTACAGAGGGCCGAGATACCAATTGCAGAAAGTAAAATTGTTTGATTGTTTTGAATTTGAAATTTTTTGAATTTTGTTGAAATTTTGAGATGTTGAAATTTTTGGATTTTGAAAATTTTGAAATTAAGAAACAAGGTGTTGCACTTTTGTACAAGTATATGGGTTTTGAACCTCAATGCGCATGGTTGATGTAAACTTTGAAATTTATAGAAGAAAACTTTGATGCATGTTGATTTTTTTTTGTCCTTTTGAAGGAAGGAGATTTGATGAAAATAAATTCAAAGTTGATGAAAATATGTACACGATGTATTGGAAGATTATGAAATTACGACATTTTTTCACTAAGTCAATTTGCTTTCTTTGAAATCATCAAATTTATGAGGATTTAGACTTTCATTCATTTTTTATGGACGTTAAATTCTAAAGTCAAATGTTCAAAATGAAGCCTGTGTGCTACACATTTCTTGACGAGATACTAGTGTGTATATGCTTGATACCAGGGGTTGGGACAAATGTGTGGAAGGATTTGGAGAGTACCGAGTTGGCTACCTGGGCCTCTTACTCCTTAAAACCATTACAAATGCCAATGTGAAGTCGTAGATACTCAGAAGTTGCCCCAGTTTGGGGCCTGGTAAAAAGGTAGGTATGGACAAATGTATTTGTGAATTGTGAGGGAATAAGTCATGAATCAGGGAGTGAGAATATCATGTGAGATTTACAAATTGCCCCAATTTTGGTGATGATGGATTTTTGAAGTTCGGGACGAACCAAAATCATGGGAGGCCCAACAAGGGATGCCCCAGTCTTTGTATGAGCTTTGAATATTCAGGTGAAAGATTAACAAAGACGCCCAATATTTTGAATGGGTCAAAACACATGAAACTCACAAAATTGCCTTAGCTTTGAAGAATGGGTGGAAAGGTTACGTAACACTTATAATGTTGCCCCCCCCAGTTTGGGAATCGGGGTAAGAGTTTGAATGGGATATGAATTTATGATGGATACGAAAATGGTGGGCTTGAAAGGATTGCCCCTAATTGGCTTGATTTTCCTTCATAAAAACTTGATCAATAGGGAGTTCCCTTCATCAGAGGACAATTATTTTTCATCATCATTTTTTTTTTTTTTTTACAACTGCATTGTTGGTCATTTTTGTCTTGTCTCAAAATTAAGCTTTATGAAAATTTAAGCAACCATTATTCAATCTATGTGGACTTTTATTGGGCTTGTAATGTGGCTTTGGCTGAAGGGTATTGAAAAAAAGGATATAAAGGCTCAAATAAATTTTTGTGGATATTTTTTTTGAAAAAAAACAAGAGTTACCATCTACACTTTGTATCAGCTATTTGTCAAATCTGCTTTGACTATTTTGCCCTTTCTCAAATTTCAATCTTTGTTTTCCATCACTTTGTGATTCTTTCCATTTTTGCTTTGCTTTTGCTGAATACTCTTCATTTGATCTCTAAGTTTGTTCTTCTTGCAATTTGAGTCGGCTTCTACTGTGATGGTAACCCTTGTTTGGGTAAATTTTGAAAAGAAATTTCATATTGGCTCAAATTTGGTATCAAAGGATATATTTTTGTTTTTTTTTTTTTTTTTTTTTTTGTTTTTGGATGAAGAAAGATGGCCATACGTCATTTCAAATTTTGGTTGTTTTATTTTCAAAAGATTAATTAGGAGACAAGACTAAATGATCTCAACAAGAGTTATTTTTCATCATTTTTCTTCTTTTTGTTTTTTTATTTATTGTTTTTTTTTTTTTCACAACGGATTCCAGGATCTCCCAAATGAAAGCCAGTGGAGGTAATGGAAAATCTGCCCCAGTGTAAAACTGTGTTTATTATTTGGGCTTAAGACATGATTGGGTCAATCTCCTGGTCTGGCGAGGGCTGAAGGATGATGTTTTCAAGCAATGCACACACAGATATCTCTTAAAAATATGTGACTTGATCGTTTGACTCCAAGAGATTATGACATCCATTACATTTTTTGAAATCTCATAAAATGGATAATTTACATAGAAAACAAATGACGCATTTTTTGGTTTTATGCATGAAGAAAAGTGATATGAAATGAAAATGATGATACCAGTTGAAAAAATAGATTGTTTTTTTTTTTTTTTTTGAGAAAATTAGGTTTTTGGTGGCCAGTATGAAAACTGGGCTTACGGGTCAGTGTAGGAACTGGGCTTTTGTGGGCCAGTGTAGGAACTGGGCTTTTGTGGGCCAGAGTAGGAACTGGGCTTTTGTGGGCCAGTGTAGGAACTGGGCTTTTGTGGGCCAGTGTAGGAACTGGGCTTTTATGGGCCAGTGTAGGAACTGGGCTTTTGTGGGCCAGTGTGGGAACTGGGCTTTTCTGGGCCAGTGTGGGAACTGGGCTTTTCTGGGCCAGTGTGGGAACTGGGCTTTTGTGGGCCAGTGTAGGAACTGGGCTTTTGTGGGCCAGTGTAGGAACTGGGCTTTTGTGGGCCAGTGTAGGAACTGGGCTTTTATGGGCCAGTGTAGGAACTGGGCTTTTGTGGGCCAGTGTGGGAACTGGGCTTTTCTGGGCCAGTGTGGGAACTGGGCTTTTCTGGGCCAGTGTGGGAACTGGGCTTTTCTGGGCCAGTGTGGGAACTGGGCTTTTGTGGGCCAGTGTGGGAACTGGGCTTTTGTGGGCCAGTGTGGGAACTGGGCTTTTGTGGGCCAGTGTGGGAACTGGGCTTTTGTGGGCCAGTGTGGGAACTGGGCTTTTGTGGGCCAGTGTGGGAACTGGGCTTTTGTGGGCCAGTGTGGGAACTGGGCTTTTGTGGGCCAGTGTAGGAACTGGGCTTTTGTGGGCCAGTGTAGGAACTGGGCTTTTGTGGGCCAGTGTGGAAATTGAGATTTTTGTTGATAACAAATTCCAAGAAAATCGTGCATGATAACTTGTAAGACTGTACTGAAAACACATTGTTAACAATTTGTATATTCCACAATTATGCTTCTTTTTTTTTTATTTGACGAATATATTATTGAAGGAAAATTATGCAACTTACGGAAGGAAATCTTTTTTGTATTTTTGACAGAGAGGGACAATTGGACTCAATGGGCTTCGAACCAGTCCTTTCTTTTTTTGTTTTTTTTTTGTTTTGTTTTGTTTTTTTGTTTTTTTTTTTGGATTAATTCTAAATTGCAGAAGAAGAAGGAATAAAAACCAAAAAAATGGTGTGATGTGAAATTACAAACATGCCAAAATAATTTTTCGCTCAAATTTACATTTCAGAAAGAATTGGGTTCAAAGAAAGCTAACATGACAATGAGGCCCAATGAACCTGAAAAATGTCCTTTATCATGCAAATGAAAAACAATTTTGAACAATTCAAATTTTACATCACTCCATTTATTATTTTTGAAAATTTTCCATTTATCATATATTTTTTTTATATTTTGTTTTATTATTTTTTTTATTTTTGTTGAAATCGGATCGTCCAAGAAGTCTTGTATTGGGCCGGATTGACCCAACAAAACCCTACCCGTTTTCATTTTTTAATTAAATATTTTTTTTTTTTTGAAATCAGAAAGACCGGGACTGTGGACGTCCCCGGTAGCGATGACCGGAATTGTGGACACAGTGGATTTGCTCAGCTATAAAACGGGTACCCCTCCGCATCGGCCGACATTTCAGTCTGATCTCTCTCTCTCTCTTGCTATCCCTTCTCTCTTCTTCTCTTCCTCTCTCTTCCTTGAGCGTCTGTCGAGAGCGTCGGGTTCCTGCGACGAGGTTCTGCCTGTGTGCCCTCGAGAGCGTCTGACTCCTGCGACGAGCTTCTGCAGCCCTCCACTTCCAGGTAAGTCTTCTAAGCTCTTCGATCTTTCTTTTCTTCATGTCCTTTTTTTTCTTTTTCTTTCTTCCGCTTTCTCTGCTTTTCCTCCTTTTCCTTTTTTTTTTCGCTTTCTCTACCTTTCTTTCCCTCTTCCCTTTCTCTGTTGTTTTATTTTTTTTTTGCTTTCCGTTCTTGCTTTTCTTTCCATTATGCTGTTCAGCTTTTCCTTTTAAGCTTTATGTTCTTCTTTGCCTCTTCCCTTCTCCCTTGCCCTGCTTTCCAGATTATGTTTTTTTTTTTATTTTTTTTTTATTTATGTTTTTGTTTCTTTTCCGTTCTTCCGGCTTTCTTATTATTATGCTCTAAAAACGCTGGACCTAGATCCGTTAGGACCCTTTGCGAGGACCTGGACCTAAAACTTGGACAAAAATACCGATGGACCTAAAACTAAAAAAGAAGGCTAATACTGACTTAAAAGAAAAAAACTAATATATTTATTTTATTTTTTATAGAAAAAAAAAATGGACCAAAGTTTAGCAAATCTGCAAGTTCAAGACAAGAAAAAGTATAAAAGATGGTCCCCAACTAGAGAACAGGTGGCCTCATTAAAAGCATTATTTGCGTTAGGGATGAGAAACCCGAATAAAGAACAAGCACACGAAATTGCAGCAAAACTTAGGGCTCATGGGGAGGTTAGGGAATCTAGTGTCCAATACTGGTTCCAGAACCATGGATACCGCCAGAGACAGAAACGCTCAAAGCGCTGCAAGGCTACCACGTCCTACTCTTCCATACCCCTCCCTTCGCCTTTCATGGACGGTAAGGAACCTTTATTATTATATTTTTTTTTCTTGCGTTTTAACCTTTCTAACATTTTTTTTAGATCTATTAAGGACATTGTTAGCAGTGCCAGATCGAGTGACACTCGATCTCTTTCCGATCCCACCTGTTCCAGTCAAAGTTGAGGTCCCTCCCGTCTTTCGGTTCCAGGTGAAGCCTCCTTCTGTCGAACTCACCCTGCGACTGCCCTCGGCTGACGAGTAGTCTCCCCGAGGAGACTTGAAGAACGTATTTTATTTTTGTGTTTTTTTTTTTATTTCTTGATGGTGTGTAATATTAACGATCAGAAATGATCGAACCCCGAACATCCTTTATTTGCCTCATTTGCTCTTTTTTCTTTTTCTTTTTCTCTTTTTTTTTATTATTTTGCCTTTTATTCCTGAACTCGTAACTTTGCACCCCCTTTTTTTTTTGTGTTATATCTGCTTGTTTTTGCATTTTGTTTTATCAAATGTTGAGATCGTTTCAGTATTTTCAGAATGATGTCCTTGTTCAAAATCATCTCTCTGACCTTACTGTAAATCTTGCTCTGACGATGGATAAAGTTAGTTTTTTTATTTATTATTTTTTTACGACACCCTCCAGGACCGAGCTAAGTCGACCGAATACCCGTGATGCTTTTATTGCCATTCACTCGATTATTTTCATTTTAGCCCGCCTTATTTACCTAAACAGCTCAGCGCGACATGCAATAATTTCAGAGAGTATGAACAAAAATTAGTATGCAGTATTTACTGAACGAAATAACACAGATTACAATGGTTTAAAAGGTAATGTCAATATTCGTTAATGGCAACCCCTATCGCGGAATCATCATACATAAAACTTTTTGACCGCATCAGAATTAACCGGTAACGGTAATTCCTCCCCATCCATTCTTGTGAGAATTAGCGCCCCACCAGAGAATGCTTTCTTCACCACAAACGGCCCTTCATAGTTTGGGGTCCACTTGCCTCTATAATCTTTTTGGATGGGCAAAACCCTCTTCAACACCAGCTCGCCTTCATGAAATTCTCTTGGGTGCACCCTTTTGTCAAACGCCTTCTTCATCCTCCTTTGATACAGTTGTCCATGACACACTGCTGTTAACCTTTTTTCTTCGATAAGGTTGAGTTGGTCGAATCGGGTTCGAACCCACTCAGCTTCCTCTAACTTAGTTTCCATTAACACGCGTAAGGAGGAAATTTCGACCTCAAATGGAAGTACCGCTTCCATCCCATACACTAGCGAGAATGGCGTGGCCCCAGTCGATGTTCGTACTGATGTGCGATATCCGTGCAAAGCGAAAGGAAGCATTTCGTGCCAGTCCTTGTAGGTGACCACCATCTTCTGCACAATCTTCTTGATGTTCTTGTTAGCAGCCTCTACTGCCCCATTCATCTTGGGACGGTAAGGAGAGGAATTATGGTGGTGAATTTTGAATTCCTCACATAACTCCGCCATCATCTGATTGTTCAGGTTGGTAGCGTTATCAGTGATGATCTTGCTAGGTAACCCATACCTACAGATCAACTCCTTCCTTATGAATCTAACCACCACCTTTCTAGTCACGTTGGCATACGAAGCAGCCTCAACCCATTTGGTGAAATAGTCGATCGCGACTAGTATGAAGCGATGTCCATTTGACGCTTTTGGTTCTATAGCTCCGATGACATCTATTCCCCACATCGAAAATGGCCATGGTGCAGTCAACACGTTCAGGGTCGTGGGTGGCACCTTGATATTGTCCGCATATATTTGACATCTCTCACACTTTCTCACGTGTATGCAACAATCGTTTTCCATGGTCAACCAGAAGTAACCAGCTCTTAAGATCTTCCTAGCCATCGAATGTCCATTCATGTGTGTACCAAATGTACCTTCGTGCACTTCTTTCAGTAGCAACTCGGCTTCCTTTGCATCCACACATCTAAGGAGAACCATGTCATGGTTTCTCTTGTATAAAACATTCCCACTTAAGATGAAACTGCCGGCCAACCTTCTCAGTGCTCTTTTATCGTTTTCAGACGCACCCTCAGGGTATTCTCGAGTTGTAAGATAACGCTTGATATCAAAGTACCAAGGTTTACCATCCATCTCCTCCTTGATGAACTGGCAATATGCTGGCTCCGCATGGCTTTTCATTTCAATCACTGGTAATTCTGTATTCGGGTCAACCTCAAACATGGATGACAAGGTAGCCAACGCGTCTGCTAATTGGTTATCTTCCCGTGGTATATGGTTAAATGTGATGATGTCGAAACACTCCATTAATCCTTTGATGTATACCTGGTAAGGGATTAATTTTGTGTCTCTTGTTTCCCACTCTCCCTTCAACTGGTTGATGACTAAAGCTGAATCTCCATATACTTCCAGAATTTTCACTTTGAACTCTATTGCCGCCCGAATACCCATAGCGCAGGCCTCATATTCTGCAATGTTATTTGTGCAATTAAAACACAGCCTTGATGTCATGGGCATGTACTGCTGCCCTGGAGAGATAAGTACTGCCCCTACGCCATGCCCCATCATATTCGATGCTCCATCAAATAGTAATATCCATGTTTCTTTGTCTCGGTCTTTCTTGCCTTCTTCGAATAGAGCCATGATACCTTCATCGGGAAATTCAGGTTGCATTGGCTGATAATCGTTGATGGGTTGATGAGCCAAGTATTCTGCTAGAGCACTACCCTTGATGGATTTCCGAGTAACATAAATGATGTCATACTCTGACAATAGCATCTGCCACCGAGCTATCCTTCCAGTGAGAGCAGGCTTTTCAAAAATAAACTTAATAGGATCCATCTTGGATATCAACCAGGTAGAGTGACTCAACATGTATTGCCTTAGGCGATGAGCAGCCCATGCCAATGCACAACAAGTTCGCTCTAACGATGAATATCGTTGTTCGCATTCTGTGAATTTCTTGCTCAAGTAATATATTGCATGCTCTCTTTTTCCAGCCTCGTCATGTTGACCCAATACGCAACCCATTGACGTTTCCAATACAGTTAAGTACAAAATGAGTGGTCTTCCTGGCTCGGGTGGACGCAATACAGGTGGGTCTTGCAGGTATTGTTTGATTTTTTCAAAAGCGATTTGACAATCCTCGTTCCAAACCATAACCCGATTCTTTCGTAGCAACTTGAACATTGGTTCACATGTAGCGGTTAATTGGGAGATGAATCTAGCAATGTAGTTCAATCTACCCAGAAAACCGCGAACCTCCTTCTCCGTGCTAGGCGTAGGCATTTCTGATATCGCTCGCACCTTGTCAGGATCCACTTCTATCCCTGTTACGAGCTGTCGCGGCCCATACAAATTTGATGTGCATAGAAAGAATGCAGTATAGCTAGGATGTGACTCCTAGGTCGTCTCTCAAGGACCAATATTTTGGGTTCAGTTTTAGATCTTTTTCACAAAAAAGGGGGGGGGTTTGTTTTGTGGATGTTTTTGCTTGGATGCTGAAATATTAAATTTTACTGGAATTTAAATAAAATGAAATTTAAAAACACTGAAGTAAAATGCAGTACAGTAAAAACCCAATGGTAAAAGACATCAAAATAAAATAAACGCGGGAACATTAAACGTATAAAAAACGTTAAACATTAAACACAAGATTAAAAGCATAATTAAAAACAATACGTAAAATTTAAAACTAAAATGGTAAAAACGAAATTAAAACAGTAAAACAAATTTAAAACAGTAAAAATGATTTTTGCTACAGTAAAAACGAAAATACAGTAAGGTAAAATAGTAAAAAATAAATCTGGAACAGAAAACTAAAATACAGAAAATGAAAATACAGAAAAACGAAAATACAGTACATAGTAAATACAGAATACAGTAGAAAGAGTAAAATAGTAAATTTTAGAAACAGTAAAAACGAAAATACAGTAACATGAAACAGTGAAAATAAATCTAAAACAGTAAAAACGAAAATACAGAAAAACATAAAATACAGAAAATGGAAAATACAGAAAATAGTAAAAACAGTAAAACATCAAAAACAAAAATATGAAATTACAGCAGTAAACAATAACAGTAAAAACAGTGAATACAGAATTTCAAAATCAGTAAAGCAGTAAAAGTAAAATACAGAAAATAAAAATACAGAAAACAGGAAATACAGAAAAACAGTAAATTTCAAAAACAGTAAAAACAAATTCAAAATTACTGCAGTAAAATACAGAGAACAGAATTAATGAACATGCAAAAGATAAACAGCAGCAGAAATTAAATTGCATAAAAAATGTAATACAGAAATTAAAATACAGCAGAAATTAAATTACAGCAGTAAAATAGAAACAGTAAAGCAGAAATTAAATTTCAGAAACAGTAAATACATTGAATTAAAATTGTAGATGAGTTTATTACAAAGAAGATGAGAAAACTAAATTGGAAATTCAACATTACATCAATTGGTGCATCAACCGTAACCTTTCACACAGTGCATCCTTCTATTCCAGCACCTCCTTTCTCGTTCCCCTTCTCTGTCTAGCTTTGTGCTGGAATTATTCCTCCCCCCCTTGTGCAGTTCACGGCTTCTCTCTTTTATTTTTGGCCATAAGAGCCGTGTTCCACTTTGCTTTCACTAATACACTCCACTTAAATTGCAAAATCATTATTTAATTGTTTTTTTATGAATGGGACTTCTTCCAGCAGCCGTGTATGTCTACCACTTTCCTAATAACAACAATTCATGTTGGCCCCACATTAACATAACTTCTCTTTTATTCCCATCCAACACCACTTCTTCATGAGTTTTTCTTTTTTTTTTCCACTAGTCTTGACTTCTTATCACCACCCTTGGACGTTCCAAAACAACAAAGGGGCCCTCCATTCTCTTCATGTGCATTGCTCCTAAATGAAAATAACTCTTCCTATTCTAAAAGCAAGCCAATCAATTTCCGCTTCTTGAATCAAGCGTCCCTTCCAGCCAAATTAATCACCACGTGCAGCTGCTTCCAAATGAAAATTTGCTTGCTTCCCTTTTCTCTCCAACCAGGCCATGACCGAGAGCTATGCTCTCCTTCTTTGCTGGATGCTTCCTTCCACTCTGCTTCTGGTTTCTTTTTCCTTAGCATCTGGGAACGTGAAATGTTGCTGCTGGACATGATTCAGCTCTTCCCTTCCAGCCAGCAGTGTTGTGTGCATCTTCTGGAGTTGAATGAAATAATCCATATCTTTCTTCCAATTACATAGCACAGTGTGTAATCGAATAACCTTCAAATGTCCCAAATTGTATTTCCAAAATTTTCCTGCAATTACTAATGCAAATAATTAGCTCAGATAACTCAAATTAATTAAAATAAGAATTTCCAATCAAATTAAGCACAATTAGTAAAATGGAAAAATACTGGACGTTTAAGCACAATTCCCCAATTAATTCTAGCACAATAAACCAAGTGAAGTGAGCAAAATATTGATTCATCAAAATAGACCACACTTAGTCTTTTGCACTCCTGGGCAAAATTAAGACGCAAATCAGGGAATAGTTCAAAGGACTTTCAGGAATGGTGACACAAACTCAGCAGACAGAAAACAAAGACTTACAAGAAAACACACAGAATTTACACAGTTCTCAAGAATTCTGGACAGAGATAAGAAGTAGAAATTATCCAACACATCATCAAGGAAAGCAGATACTCATAGAAATCATCCAAGCAATTCAATACATAGCAAAATGATTAATCAGCTCAAGAGGTGATTCAAAAATAACATAACCTCACAGATGCACTAACAGTGTTTCTCTCAAGTGTTTAAGGTAAATTAATGTCACTCAATGCACTCAAGAAAGCAAACACAAGTAGACTTGGCAAGTCTCTAATTATCAATACTTAAAACATATGCATGTTCAGATCAAAAGGTCTTTACTGGGTTGTAATGGGGTCAAGGACAGGGGAGGATAAATTTGGATAAGTAGCTATAGCTCAGAAGAAATAGAGGTGCACTAGGAAAAAATGTAAACACAGTGAAATCTCACCCAAACCTCTAATTCAATCCTCTTCTCGACTCCATTATTCACAAAATGATTTTTTTCAATTTTTTTCTTTTTCTCATCAAAATTTTTTCTCATCCTGTCTTCTTTTTTTTTTTTTTTTTTTTTTCACAACAGGATATAAATTATCATTTCAAAACATGATGAGAAATCAACTAGCCAATTCATCAGAATTCCCAAGGAGACCACACTTATTCACAAAATACTTTTATAGCTTCAGACTTTCCTAAGGTTAAGGTAATCATTGTTTTTCACTTAGGTTCAGTGTATGAGCTTCAACACAAAGAAATATATACAGTATAGGCTCAAAGGGGTTATCAAAGGATAATAACAAGGTAGGCTTATTTGGCTAAAGAGGCTCAAGAATAAAATTGCCTTTATCACTTCCAAAAATGCATATAAATCAAGTATATCAAAAAGAATCAAGCCAAGGCATATGTGCAAGCAATCAAGATACATATCACACAAGAAAGAAAATAAAGTGGCTCAAATCTCACACAGGGTATTTGTCACAATCAAATCAACCTCTCAAACGTATAATCATCTTTCCAGGCAGAGAAAAGCAAGGATTTCAAACCATAAGTATTAATGAAGTGAAGGAAAAATCTACAACTTAAACATCATCCAGAAATCAAAAGAAAAATGTAAAATTTATTGCACACAAAACACACTAAAAACCACTTAAAACAGAAAAAATTTAACACTCAAAAACAAAAAATTTCGCAAAAACAAAAAAAATTAACACACAAAATACAAACTTAACAGAAACTAACAGAAAATCAAAATTTCTCCCCAGTAGACCACACTTAAATCACACAATGTCCTCAGTGTGTTACAATCATCAGATTATCAATTTCAGAGCAGTCAAATAATATAGACAAGTGCAATAAAAAGTTAAGAAAAATGGGAAGAAATTTTTCAGTAACATCCATCAGTAGATGTTATCAGGGACATCCATCAGCAGATGTCTAAAACACCTAGCACCCATCAGTAGATGCTAACATTTTTTTATTTTTTATTTATTTATTTATTTATTTTTTTTTTTTCTGAAAAAGGAGATGACCGGTACTGTGACAACAGTCTCGGTGGCAAAGACCGGAACTGTTGCTACAGTGGAAAGCTTTGGCTACAAAAGAGCCACTCCTCCGCGTCTGAGCGCCATTTCCTGACTCCCCTGCTCTCTCTCTACTCCTCTCTCTGCTCTCTACTCTCTAATCTCTCCCCGCTATCCTCTCTTCTCTGCTCTCTCTGCTCTCTACTCTCTCTCGAGCGTCTGGATCTGCGAGGAAGCTCTGCCACCGTGCCATCTGAAGAATCTGAGTGAGATCCGTGAGGAGCCTCTGCCTGTGTGCCTTCGGAGCGTCTAAGATCTGCGTCAAGCTTCTGTAAGCCCTACTACTCCGGGTAAGTCATCTGCACCTTGGATCTCCTTCTTTCTGCCGTTTAAGCTTTCTGCTCTTTTCTTTGCTTTTCAGTTCTTCTCCTTTTACAGCTTTCAGATCTATCATTTTTTTTTTCCTGCTTTCAGTTCCTTCTTTATTTTCAGCTCTTATTCGCTTTATTTTTCACCTGCTAAACACTTAAAACACATAAAACACAATTGTCTTAAAACTTAAGGGGTATATCGGCTGGAAACCAGACGTTAATCTCCCTTCGTTTGAAGGTATGGCAGAGACAATCGGGTAGAACAACGCCACGTACCCCACTTAAAACTAAAACACAGAAACTGAATATACAAGAACAATATGGACAAGGACACTGGACGTAGATCCGTTTAGGACCCTTTTGCAAGGACCGTGAAACAGATCTGAGACCAAAAACTGAAACATTAAAGCATGACTGGACAAAATAAATCTGAAAGGAAACAAGAACAAATAAAGAAAACACTGAATTAAGAATCTAATGTTTTTATGTTTTTTTTTTTTTTTTTTTATGTTATGCTTTTTTTTTTTCTTATTTTTGTTCTTTTTATATGTATTTATTTTTTATTTATGTATTTGTATATTACGAGAGGAAGGATGAGTGATATGGAATCAGAGAGATATACCAGTCAACGGTGGCGTCCTACAGATGATCAGATCACGATGATGACCAAAATCTACAACTATGGGGTCACACACCCAAGCCGAGCGCAAGTCGTCGAGATCGCGTCTCGACTAAGGACCTTCGGCGAAGCCACTGAATACAACGTGCACTGCTGGTTTAACAACCATGGCAATCGGGTCAGGCGCTGGCAAGCGGAGATAGACCCCACAGGCACTCTCTTTTCACAACTGCCGCTATACATGTACGGTAAGACCTCTGATCACACCTCCATTGAATTTTCCATTCCTCTTCTATTATTAACACAAGTTTTTTATTTTTTATTTATTTTATTTTTTTTTTATTTTTGTTTGAAAGAAAACAACTGGGTGATTATGAGGGCACCGAGGCTGCTGAATCTGTTTCCCGTTCCGATCATCATCGATGACGACAGAAATGAACGAGAAATTCCTCCACCAAAGCCTCCGCTCGTGACTTTTCGAACCAGAGCTCCCTCAACGGAGCTCTCCCTTAGACCACCACAACCAGCTCGAGAGTTCTTTCATTTTTAATGTTTTAGGTTTTTTGTTTTTTTTTTTTTTTATTTTTTTTTATTTTTTTTTATTTTTATGTTTTTGTTGGCCGAGTGTGGCCAGAATTTGAACAAGTACTGTAATAAGGACACTTAATTTTTTATGTTTTTAATTTTTTTTTATTTGGACTGTAATATTAACGATCAATAATGATCGAACCTCGGACATCTTTATTTTATTTTTATGAATTTTTATGAATTTGAACAATTTTTTTTTTTTTTTTTTTTTTTAATTCATGCTCACAATTTAAAAATGAAATAAACACAACCATGAAAACACATCAGAAAAGCTAAATAATATGTACATAATGAGGAAAAAGAGTGCTCCCTGGTCATGGTGGCAGTTGCCAATTCTGGACAATTAGTGAGATATCTTCCACCTCAGGATCCGGCGAAGATGTCTTCAGGAGCAGCTCGCCCAGTACTGCCCTCTCACTTGAATCAGGACAAATCCCAGTAGCCACGCCACTTCTCCGAGCAAGTTGTTGAATCAATAAAATCAGGAGCCTTCTGTCCACTAGCAGTTGTTGAGTCTGTGACACCGGAGTAATAAGAGAAATAGCAGTATACTTTCCTTCATCTATCATTGTTTCCTCTATGTCAGTACCTGTATTCTCATTTACTTTTGTAACCTGGTCATCAAACTCATAATCAATAGCATCTGTTATGAATTTAGAATCTGTTTGTAACACATAATCAATTTCAATACAAATCGGGCAAGAACCAGATTCACAATCACATTCACAATTCTCAGAAAACTGAGTCAGATCAATGTTTTGTTCTAACTCTATCATGTTATGCGACTGCAAAATTCCTGTCTCAAAATCAATATTGACATATGCATCATCAACAAAATCCACATTCAGTGCAAAGCTATTATCAATGGAAATTTCATCACTGTAATCATGTTCATTCAACACAACATTTATACCAATGGTTTCAGAGACTAATACTGAATCAAAAACTTCAGAATTGTCAATCAAGTCTGTATCAGTTTCAATCCTAAAACCTGTAGAATCATTGTGCAACAAATCACAAGCAATTGAATGTATAGGCAGATCTGGTAAAGAGCTTGTAATCTCAGTTTCAGAATAAACATGTTTTTGCTCAGAATAAATTTTCTCATGAATTTCCAATTCATCAACTGCACATTCAAGTTGAGGTACGTTTACCTCCACGGTGGAAGATAAAAATGGTCTACCTGTCTCAACAGTGTTACTCGTACCTGCCTGGTCCTTAAAATAATCATCAACAGTCTCAGGTGCAAGAGTGGGATCATAGAAAGGTAGGAAAGTGGGTGTAGTAGTAAACTCATAGCTTTGCTCCCCATCTTCTATGTTGATGCCACTATCATCTTGAAAGTGTTGAGTGGCCATCTGCCCGATCTGATCAGTCAGCTTCTGAATGGCAGCTTGAGTTTCCATGCTCTCTTGCTTGAACTGCATGTTCCCTTTCTGAAACTGAATGTTCTGCATGGTCATCTGCTCCAATAACTCCTTCAATGTAGGTTCAGAAGTTGAAGGCTGAGAAGCTACTTGGGCAGGAGCATCATACTGCTGACTCTGATATTGCTGAACTGGTGGAACCGGCTCCCAAAGGGAGCTCTCAGGAATTTGAGGATGATCCATATTTTTCTCAGTATTAAAATCAGCACAAGAATCAGAGTAATATGCAGAAAGAGAATCATAATTACAGGCACTTGTAGAATAAGCACTATTCACAAAATTAAAATAGGTAGACATGGAAAATAAAAATAAAAACTAAAAACTAAAAATTACGAAACAGATAATTCACAACACATTTATACATGCTACAAGCACACACAAGACAGAACATCAATAGAACGTTTTTTTTTTTTTTAAATATAACAACTAAATACAAAACACAACACAATAAAAATATAAAAGACAAAACATATATTAACACAACATAATCGAAAAACACAGCAAAAATCTAAAACAAAAAACCTGGAACTGAGTGACAACGCCGCCAAAATTTGCTGAAGGTGTCGTTGTCGCCTACAAAAATACAAAACACAAAACACACAAAATACACATATTAACAGAACAAAAATTTACACAACAAGAATCTAAAACCAAACCGTCATTGGTCCCCGGCAACGGCGCCAAAATTTGTTACGAGCTGTCGCGGCCCATACAAATTTGATGTGCATAGAAAGAATGCAGTATAGCTAGGATGTGACTCCTAGGTCGTCTCTCAAGGACCAATATTTTGGGTTCAGTTTTAGATCTTTTTCACAAAAAAGGGGGGGGGGGTTTGTTTTGTGGATGTTTTTGCTTGGATGCTGAAATATTAAATTTTACTGGAATTTAAATAAAATGAAATTTAAAAACACTGAAGTAAAATGCAGTACAGTAAAAACCCAATGGTAAAAGACATCAAAATAAAATAAACGCGGGAACATTAAACGTATAAAAAACGTTAAACATTAAACACAAGATTAAAAGCATAATTAAAAACAATACGTAAAATTTAAAACTAAAATGGTAAAAACGAAATTAAAACAGTAAAACAAATTTAAAACAGTAAAAATGATTTTTGCTACAGTAAAAACGAAAATACAGTAAGGTAAAATAGTAAAAAATAAATCTGGAACAGAAAACTAAAATACAGAAAATGAAAATACAGAAAAACGAAAATACAGTACATAGTAAATACAGAATACAGTAGAAAGAGTAAAATAGTAAATTTTAGAAACAGTAAAAACGAAAATACAGTAACATGAAACAGTGAAAATAAATCTAAAACAGTAAAAACGAAAATACAGAAAAACATAAAATACAGAAAATGGAAAATACAGAAAATAGTAAAAACAGTAAAACATCAAAAACAAAAATATGAAATTACAGCAGTAAACAATAACAGTAAAAACAGTGAATACAGAATTTCAAAATCAGTAAAGCAGTAAAAGTAAAATACAGAAAATAAAAATACAGAAAACAGGAAATACAGAAAAACAGTAAATTTCAAAAACAGTAAAAACAAATTCAAAATTACTGCAGTAAAATACAGAGAACAGAATTAATGAACATGCAAAAGATAAACAGCAGCAGAAATTAAATTGCATAAAAAATGTAATACAGAAATTAAAATACAGCAGAAATTAAATTACAGCAGTAAAATAGAAACAGTAAAGCAGAAATTAAATTTCAGAAACAGTAAATACATTGAATTAAAATTGTAGATGAGTTTATTACAAAGAAGATGAGAAAACTAAATTGGAAATTCAACATTACATCAATTGGTGCATCAACCGTAACCTTTCACACAGTGCATCCTTCTATTCCAGCACCTCCTTTCTCGTTCCCCTTCTCTGTCTAGCTTTGTGCTGGAATTATTCCTCCCCTCCTTGTGCAGTTCACGGCTTCTCTCTTTTATTTTTGGCCATAAGAGCCGTGTTCCACTTTGCTTTCACTAATACACTCCACTTAAATTGCAAAATCATTATTTAATTGTTTTTTTATGAATGGGACTTCTTCCAGCAGCCGTGTATGTCTACCACTTTCCTAATAACAACAATTCATGTTGGCCCCACATTAACATAACTTCTCTTTTATTCCCATCCAACACCACTTCTTCATGAGTTTTTCTTTTTTTTTTCCACTAGTCTTGACTTCTTATCACCACCCTTGGACGTTCCAAAACAACAAAGGGGCCCTCCATTCTCTTCATGTGCATTGCTCCTAAATGAAAATAACTCTTCCTATTCTAAAAGCAAGCCAATCAATTTCCGCTTCTTGAATCAAGCGTCCCTTCCAGCCAAATTAATCACCACGTGCAGCTGCTTCCAAATGAAAATTTGCTTGCTTCCCTTTTCTCTCCAACCAGGCCATGACCGAGAGCTATGCTCTCCTTCTTTGCTGGATGCTTCCTTCCACTCTGCTTCTGGTTTCTTTTTCCTTAGCATCTGGGAACGTGAAATGTTGCTGCTGGACATGATTCAGCTCTTCCCTTCCAGCCAGCAGTGTTGTGTGCATCTTCTGGAGTTGAATGAAATAATCCATATCTTTCTTCCAATTACATAGCACAGTGTGTAATCGAATAACCTTCAAATGTCCCAAATTGTATTTCCAAAATTTTCCTGCAATTACTAATGCAAATAATTAGCTCAGATAACTCAAATTAATTAAAATAAGAATTTCCAATCAAATTAAGCACAATTAGTAAAATGGAAAAATACTGGACGTTTAAGCACAATTCCCCAATTAATTCTAGCACAATAAACCAAGTGAAGTGAGCAAAATATTGATTCATCAATCCCCTTTTGGCTAACCACGAAGCCCAACAACTTCCCGGATTTCACTCCAAATGTGCATTTGGCAGGGTTTAACTGGAGTTTATATTTTCTCAACCTCTCAAATAATTTCTTCAAGTTGAGGACGTGTTCCTCTTCTGATTCGGACTTCGCGATCATGTCGTCCACATAAACTTCAATCTCCTTGTGCATCATATCATGGAAAAGTGCCACCATCGCCCTTTGATACGTTGCCCCGGCATTCTTGAGCCCAAAAGACATCACCTTATAACAAAAGGTCCCCCACAACGTGATGAAGGTCGTCTTTTCCATGTCCTCAGACGCCATCTTAATCTGATTATACCCCGAGAAACCATCCATGAACGAAAATAGCGAGTACTTGGCTGTATTGTCAACTAAAGTGTCGATGTGTGGTAACGGGAAATTATCTTTCGGACTTGCACGATTCAAATCACGATAATCAACACACATTCGGACCTTCCCATCCTTTTTAGGCACTGGTACAACATTCGCTACCCATTGTGGGTATCTTGCCACAGTCAAAAATCCTGCGTCAAATTGCTTTTGGACTTCTTCTTTAATTTTTAGGGACATTTCCGGCTTCATTCTTCTCAGTTTTTGCTTGACTGGAGGGCATTCCGGCTTGAGTGGGAGCCTATGCTGCACAATATCGGTATCTAGACCCGGCATGTCATTGTAAGACCAAGCGAACACATCCTTAAATTCCTTCAATAGGGCTCGCAATCCTTCCTTCACTTCCTTTTTCATGCCAGTACCGATTTTTACTTCCTTTATCTCTCCTCCCTCTCCCAAGTTGAGTACTTCAACATCCTCCTGATGGGGTCTTATCTCTTTAGACTCTTGTTCCACTAATCTCAAGAGCTCTGGAGAGGGTTCCGGATCATCTTCATAATCATCTTCCGTATTATCGACAGGGTGCTCAAAGTTAGGAATATCGACATCGTTATTTTCAAAACTTTCATTGTCATATCTGCATTATTTGAATTTATAAAAAAGAGAATAAATAAAAAGGAAAAAATCGATGACGAATGCAAAAGGATGATAAAACACAAACACGATTTGATTATCACGCTGAGCACAAAAACTAAACGTCAACCCATAAGTCTTGAATCCTAAAGCCCTGGGTGAAGCTATAGGATCAATTAGGGCTATTACATTTTATTCAAATTAAGCATCACGGGTACACTCAAAGTCTCCCAATTGTTGAGTGGTGCATCTGGGGAGCAAGCCCGCACGAAACTTGAGCATTCAGGGCTATCTTCATCCTCCATGGCGGCTATATGGCCCGCGTTGATCCATCCAGCACTACGAAAACTCTCCTTGATGTCACGAATACTGATCTTTTCCACCCGAGGTTCACGCCTTTCTACACGAGCCAGACCTCGCTCTCTCCTTTCTTCCATCAGCCTTCGCTTGTCCTCTTTGTTGGGCTTGTACCCTAGGCCGTATCGGTTTCTATTCTCAACGACCTTTAGGGGGAAAGTTCGCCCCTGCCCATGCTTGCCTAAACCTCTACCAGGTATATACCCCTCTTTCAGCAAGACCTTGGCCATCATGATAGAAGCACGTGATAAATGCGAGCTTACTAGGAATGGCTCCACATAGGCGTTTCCCACGATCTCCAATGACTGGAAGGCTGTTTCAAGAGCTTCCTCAGCCACCTCAATATATCGCGTGGACGATGGTCCACTCACAAGGAGGTCCTCCTCTCCTGATACTATCACCAGCTTATCTCCCATAACATATTTCAGCTTTTGGTGTAGGGTGGAAGGCACAACTCCTGCAGAATGGATCCACGGGCGACCCAACAAGCAACTATAAGCCGGGAGGATATCCATGACTTGAAAGGTCACTTGAAAGACACAAGGACCGACTTGAACGGGCAATTCAATTTCTCCCATCACTACCCTTTTACTGCCGTCAAATGCCCTTACGATCATAGAGCTTGGCTTCATATGCATTCCATCACAGGGTAGCTTCTCCAATGTCGATTTTGGCATGACATTCAGAGAGGAACCATTGTCCACCAAGACACGCGCTATAACGTGATCTAAACATTTCACAGAGACATGAAGAGCCTTGTTATGACCTCTCCCCTCAGTGGGTATCTCCTCATCAGTAAAGGTAAGGTAATTATTAGCGATGATGTTGCCAACGATGCCCTCAAACTTGTTCAATGAAATACCATGCTCGACATGAGCCTCACTCAGTACCTTCATCAACAACTTTCTGTGAGAGGTAGAATGCATAAGCAATTCTAACAAGGAAATCCGAGCAGGCATGCGATTCAACTGCTCCACCACCTTATACTCACTCTGTTGAATGAATTTTAAAAATTCGCAGGCCTCTTCTTCGGATATTTCTTTCTTTTCCTCCTCGTTAGGGGTCTCCTCTACCTGCACGCCCTTTCCTTTTAAGACCTCCCTGGTCTTTGCGGCTATTGTTGTTTCATTATTATTGGTCCCTTCTTTTGTCACCATTGGCGACGCGAAGATTCGACCACTTCTCGTCATACCACCTATACCTGTTATGTTCTCAACGACCGAATCTTTGCCTTTTCCCTCATCTAACACATGTGCTCCATACCTCCAAGGGACAGCCTTCTCGCTTTTGTAAGGGAAGGGAGACGGCGCTCGAATGACAACGGATGGCTTTTCTTCAGCTACTGGCACAGGGATGGTTCTAGTGAAATAGATCACCAACGGCTCAGGTAGAGTTACGTCGGATTCCCCACCAATTTGTGCGAACACTTCCCCCCCCTTATCCTTGTAGCATACTTGCATTAAACCTCTATCCAGCAAGTCTTGTAGGATATCTTCAAATTCACCACATTCCTCAATAGAATGCCCATCATCCGGATGAAGTGCACACGTTACGTCCTCGTCATAATCACCTTTTAAAAGGCCTACTTTTATCAGCGCCTTGAAGATAAACTCTCTGGAACTTCGGATTACACCCGCGTCTCTTATCAACTCATGTTTTTCATCCTCGACGGCATTCGTCGAGGCACTCCCATGCCCAGAAAGCGGATTAGTCTCGATGCTAGGTTTATCCTCTTGAAACTTTAACCATCCCGAGTCAATTAGAGCCTGTACTTTGTATTTAAAAGCTAGACACTTCTCAGTTGAGTGACCAGCACCTCCCCCATGGTAACTACATTTCGCTTCTGCATCATAACCCCTGGGGTACGGAGGTTGCATGGGCTTCATCGGACAAATAGCAACCAAACCCCTTTTGACAAGATGGGGTAACAATTCTGTGTAGGTTGTAGGGATAGGGGTGAAATTAACAAATTGGTTCCTTCTTGGGTAAGCGTTTTGGCTCGCATTCTGATTTGGACCTGCAATTGCTCCAGCTCTCCAAGTATCAGTTGGGGGCAATGGCGGTGGATAATAACCTTGTTGTTGTTGAGGCCTGGCTTGATGAGCAAATACCGCATTAGCTGCAAGAGGGGGTTGCCCCAAGTTTGGTCGGAAGCTATGAGTGGGAGCTTGACCTCTCCACACAGGCATTGTCGATGCCGCGTGCACATCCCCTTCCTTCTTCTTTCCCGCATTGAAATTGGGTTTTTTGTAACTTGCAGTTGTGGGTGAACTGTATGCGATCTTTCCACTTTTCACCCCAATTTCTATCCTTTCGCCTATTATGATGATATCAGCGAAATTAGCAGACACGTTCCCGACCATGTGCTCATAAAAGGCGGCTGGAGAGTGTTCACAAACATTGCCACCACCTCCCTGTCATACAAAGGTGGTTCAACTTGTGCAGCTAACTCTCTCCATCGTTGGGCATATTCCTTGAAAGTTTCGTTGTCCCTCTTTGACATACTTTGCAGTTGCAGTCGGTCCGGTGCGATGTGCGTGTTGTATATATACTGCTTTATAAAGGCGTCTGCCAGGTCTGCCCAGCAACGGATTCGAGACGGCTCAAGATGGGTGTACCAGTTCAACGCTACCCCAGCCAAACTGTCTTGGAAAAAATGGACTAGTAGCTTATCATCGTAAGCGTATGCAGCCATCTTTCTACAGTACATGGTCAGATGGCTTTTCGGGCAGGTATTACCTTTATATTTCTCGAACTCCGGCGCTTTAAATTTGTGTGGTATCATCACCCCGGGAACCAAGCTTAGCCTCGCGACATCCCCGAACCCATAGCTTTCGACCCCTTCGATGGCCCTCAATCTCTCCTCTAGCATTTCCAACTTATTCTTAGTCCCATCAGCACTACTGACTACTCCCTGCAACATGGTGCGTGGTATGACTTTGGCTGAAAAACCCCTTCCAGTACTCACATGCGGTACTGGGGTCACCCGAATTCCGTCAGTTGTGTTGGTCTCATTCATTCTCGTGCCCCCTATGGGAGCCGACACTGAAACAGGTCCTTGAGTGCCGGTCAGTATTACATTAGTCGTTGGGGGAAGTGAGATCGCAGTTTGCTCTACTTCTGCGTACTCTCCTATAGGAGGAGTATAACCTGGAGGTAAGCCATACATCGGGAAAGGGACCGATTGGCTTACAGCGTTGAACATCGGGGGATAATAGTGGGCATTCCCCTCAACTCGTGCAGATGAAGATTCTCCCGCTGCCTTAAGAGATTCTAGAGCAGCAAGGATCTGACCCATCTGGTCCTTTAGCTGACTGATATCGGCTTTGACAACTTCGTGTGCTTCCTCCCAGTCCTCCATAATTCTTGAATTAGCCCGGGTCCTGTAAGGATGTCGTGGAAGTTTTGCCGTGGTTTTTCCTCACTCGTACTGCTTTTTATTAAATTAAATTAAACAAGGATGAAAAATGCAAAAGGAAAACATGATGCATGCTAGTAATAAATAGAAATCACAAGATAACCATGACAATACTGATGGAAAAATAACACAAGCCGATACCAAACATCCCCTATCTTTCACTTAAAGAAAATTTGGTCCACTACATCGTCTAAGGGAACAGAACACACGATTCTGATGTGCATCAATCCCGCGCCCGGGCAATGAAAGATTTCATCTCTCCCACCAACCATTTACAATGATTAATAAACAATTCTATTTCCGCTGGTGAATTACAAAAATGAGTGCTTGCTTCAGCATTCGACACCATCCTGGGGATGTCTTCAATTGCCCCATTTGCCAAAGCAGCCAACTGAGAGAATCTTTCCTTCCAGTGCTTTACAGCCATCTCTTGCTCGGCGATGTGCTCTTCCATTCGCTTTATCAAGGCCTGATGCCTTTCTTCAAATTCTATCGACCTCCATCGCTCCTCTTGTTCCTTGATATATTCCTCCATTTGTTTTATCAGAGTTCGATGCTCTTCCTCTGCTTCTGTTAGCTTCCAACGCTCCCTATTCATATCCGCCTCGAACGACATGACCATCTCTTTCATCTCATGCCCTGCTTTTTCTATCTGAATCTGCGCTTCTCTCAATCTCTTCAGGGCTTCTCGCTTATCTCTTTTGGCTTCTTCGTAGAGGTGCTTCCACTCCTTTCCTTCTTCTAAAGCCGCCTTCTTCTCATTTACCCTTATGGACAATTCCTTACTCGCGGCCGCTAGATCCTATTTCACTCGAAATGTATAATCCATCCCAGCCTTCTGGCTTTTGACAAGATTTTCATAAGCCCGCGACTTTTCTTCATTATCATTTTTCATATCCACAAGATCATTACGCGCCCTTTGTAATTCGTTTTCCAACCTAGCATTTTTCACCTTCAATTTCTCCATCTCAGCTTTTAATTGTAGCACCTCTTCACTTTCAGGAGCTTGGGATGGTCCTTTACTAGCTGATTGATCCTTGATTGGCTCGAAAGGCAACTTGACTATTTTCACTCTCTCCAGAATCCAGGTGTGATAACTAACCCTGCTATCCACTGCTCCATCCCTCAGGTCCTTTTCTGCTCGAACAACATTTTCCCAGGCACTTTTAACCTTTCTTAACAGTTCGATGAAATGCCCGTCTTCGTAATAGATGAATAGGGTAGCAAGGTAATCCGATGAAAGTGCTCCTTTCATGGGATGCCCAAATTGTCTTTGCACCAAAAGAGGATTGTAATTTATACAGTACCGGGCACCTATGAGAGGCACATTAGGAAAACTACCACAATGCTGGATAGCTAGTTTATTTCCGAGCCAAGGAAGGCGCCATTTTATACTTCTTTCGCTCAAGCCAGCAAGGAATCGGGCCCAGTCGTTTCCTCCTTTACCTTTAAGCCCTTGGTGTGACAAAGTTTCCGATAGACTCTTAACGTCGACCATCTCCTTAAACACACGCGCTGTCATCCATGTATACAACGCCGGTAAACAACAAAGAATCTTCTTTCCCTTCCTCTCATGGCAAAAACTCAAGGTCCCATAAACATCCGCAAGAACTGCTGTTACAGGATTCTCTGATCTGGTTTTACTCGCCACGAAGACGTCTATCGCGGTGTAATCCACGAATTCTTCTATTTTGGGAAACAAGACAATGCCATATATGGTGAGGGCTAATACATCCATGAAAGTTTCCCAATCCTCTTTATCAGCCAGGTGATGTAAATACTGCTCTAGATATCCCTGTGATAACCCATGCACTTGATTCCTCATCATCATCCTATCTTCAAGCTCCTTGGGATGTAATTTCATGATGGTAGCAATGGTGGGTATAGAGGAATGATGCTCTAAATGTTGATAGGGAGTGGTGCCCTCCAGTGGTAAACCCAAGATATGCTCGAACTCCTCTATGGTTGGCGCCAACTGAAAGTCTTGAAACGTGAAACATCGAAGTGGGGAATCATAATATTGTGCCAAGGCTGTGATAGCGGGTATCTGTACTTCAACCTCCATTAAGTTCAACAAATTTCCATACCTTCTCTGAAAGGTTTCTCTTTTTATCGTCTTAAGCTTTCTGCCCAAGTTTATCAGCACGGTCAAGTTTCCAACATGGGTCCTTAGACTATACTTCTTTCTTAAATCGGAAGAGTCGGTGTGCTGTGTAGCATCGGATCTTGTGTTAACATCCATCTTGTATGAAGTCAAGTAGGTACCTGTGATTTCCTTTTAACATGTTACTAAATGATGTATGAATATGATGCATGATAATAACACAACATGACGAAACAAAGCACATGCATGGTATGAAGTGTAATAAAAAGAAATGAACAGCGTGAGGGTTACAGAAGTACATATTCCTCCCATCGTGCCCTACCAAAGGTTCACTGCTTGGAGTTCAAGGTCAAGTATATGCAATCTCACAAGGATGATTCCCTGAACCTAAAGGTCAAAGGTCACTAGAGCTATGGCCCCCTTCATAGCATCTCCACAACAGTCGAGTAATCAACTAGGTGTGGAAACACATATGAAGAGAACAGACTCTAGCTGGAGTTCTCACGATAGCCAAACAGGAAGTACATCCCAGAGTGACACCGCTACACAACTCCTCTATTTCTAAGTTGCGCTCAGACCCGGGTATAGGGCCTCACTCATGATATGCATATGGTGTGTGTGTGTGAAGGGAGAAAGCAAATGTACATCCCAAACCCTCACCTGCAAAACAACCAGAAAATTCCCAGGCAGATATAACATGTTTTCTACCCTAGGGTTCAATAAAATCAAAACAAACACACATACAATTATGACAAATATCAAACAAAGATAAAGAAAAAGGGGAAGAAAAACACAAAGAAAAACACATTGAATTCGCACATCTAATTAAATGGCCTGACTCTCTACACACTCCCCAGTGGAGTCGCCATCTGTCGCAACCGGAATCGCGACGGGACGACGATCCGAAAAAGAAAACGGGTTTTGAAAAGAGATTTTGGAGTCGCCACCATAGTTTATTCTGGAAAACTACGGAAAAACCATAAAATGATAAGGCATGGTCAATTTGAACCAGATTCTCGGTTCGGGAGTCGGTTACGTGTAGGGAAGGTATTAGCACCCTACAACGCCTGCCCTAAGGCAGTACCTTTAACTAAATATGCGAATATGATGTGGTTTTCAAAATGTTTAACTATCCCCTAAAATAAGATTCTAAAGAAACAACATGTATTTTTTAGTTTTTTGGGCCCGACAAGGATTGACCTTGCTCCTACGTATTCTCATGAAGAATGAGAAATCAGGGTTCCGTAGTTCTTTTAGAAAACTGCTTGAAAATTCGCTGGAAATTATTTGAGAAATTTGTTATGGATAATTTGGATTTTTGGGAGAGTGAGCCTGACAAGGACTGGCCTTGCTCCTACGTATCTCCACTTTTGATGGAGAATCAAGGATCACGTAGTTCTGCAAGGCAATATTGTTTGTAGTTGTTGAAAAAAGTGAATGTTTTTTAGTTTTTGATGATTTTATGTTTTTTTGTATTCTTATTTAAGAAAGAGAAGAGGTTTTTAGCACAGGACGATGCGAGCGATCACACGTGTGCTTAACCTTTAAAACGTACTTTTTGTAATTTTTATTTAAGAAAGAGGACAGGTTTTTTTAGCACAAGGACGATGCGAGAGATCACACGTGTGCTTAACCTTTAAAACGTATTTTTTTGTAATTTTTATTTAAGAAAGAGGAAAGGTTTTTAGCACAAGGACGATGCGAGCGATCACACGTGTGCTTAACCTTTAAAACATATTTTTGTAATTTTTGTTTAAACAAGAGAATAGGTTTTCAGCACAAGGACGATGCGAGCGATCACACGTGTGCTTAACCTTTAAAACATTTTTTGTAATTTTTATTCAGGAAAGAGAAAAGGTTTTTAGCACAAGGACGATGCGAGCGATCACACGTGTGCTTAACCTTTAAAACGCATTTTTTTGTAATTTTTATTTAAGAAAGAGGAAAGGTTTTTTAGCACAAGGACGATGCGAGCGATCACACGTGTGCTTAACCTTTAAAACGTATTTTTTTGTAATTTTTTATTAACAAATGAGTAATAGCAACAAGCAATAATAGAACAAATATCAAAACTAACGAAACAATAGACAGAGAAAAGGAACGAAAAAAAACAAATCCGAGAATATAACATTCCGAGCTGTATTGGGTATGAGGGTGCGCAAATGCAATTTGGGGGGGGTGCACCTCGAAATAGGATTGATAGGCCCAATTCTTTTCTTTTGTTTTGTTGACAGAAAGGCTTAAGCCCAAATGGAAAGATGTGTGTAAAGTAAAGCAGGGGTGTCAAGAAGAAATATTTCTTTTCTCTCTTTTTTAGAGTTTGGCACAATTGTTTTTCGTCCAGAAACCCCTAGGAGATTAACATCTTCCACTTCATTCTCAATACTCATGCTCAGCTCTCTAGAGACCCAAGGTCTCTTTCCTCTCCCGGCAGTCCACCGCCGCCACCACCTTCTACCAGTCTCGACACTACCTCGTCGTCGGCGATACCACGGCGTCACCACCCTCTCTCTCTTCGCTTTGAAAACGGAAACCCATGGAGGATTTCGCCTCTGCCAGCACGCGGACCGCCGCCTCTTCGAACCGAACCACCGCGTGTCGTCGTCAGGCCATCACTAGCTCAGCCGCATCACCGCTTCCGCCGATCCGACCGCCGCCAGCCGTAGACCAAGCTACCACCGTCGCGCCGATCGACACCACAGCCACCATTGATTGTCGCGTCAAGCTTCTCCTATCCTTCTCTTCTACTATAGACGCCCCCACCAAAAAGGCATAAACTGCCGTCACCGAGGCCACCACAATGGGCTCTCCTATTTCTCTTTTATCTATTTTTAGTTTTTGTGTGGGGATGAAAACTTTGGAGAATAAGATGATGGTGATAATGGAATGGTGATGGAGCTTTCTGTTGTTTTCTTTCGGGAGTAAGTGTTTGATAATGGTGGGTGGGGGAGTTAGGCAGTAGTATCAAGTGTTTGAGGTGGATATGAAGAGAAAATGGATGAAGATGATGGACTGTGGTCACGAGGTGCTCGAGGGTGGCTGTGGCCGTGGGTGAATATGGATGAGGAGGGTGATATGTGCTGGATGAGTATTGGTGTGCGTATGAATATGAGCGCAAAAGGGTGATGGTTGATTCTGTGATAATGGTGCATCGGAATGGGTTGGCTTTTTTCTTCTTTTTTCGTAAGCGAATGGTAGATGTTGTATCCAGAGTGAATGGGGCTCGGTGTTTGGGTGATAGAAGTCAAAGCCTAGTTGAGAATCTAGGCATGCTGGCTTGCGGGTAAGACCAGAGTTGGAGATGAAGATGAAGATTATAGGTTGTGGTCACCGACACAACTGACCACAACAATGAGAGGTTGTGTGTTTTCGGGGTACAAGTGAATGGATACTGAAGCTCTCTTTTTTTTGTTGAGGGAAAATAACTCTTGTATTCTATAGTTACTCATAACTGATGAATCTTGTTGAGACTACATTTTGGTGCAGTTTTGATTAACAGAGGAAAGTGAATATAACCATGTACGTTGACCGAACACATATTTCAATCATCTCTCCGAATGCATAAAGGAATCATATCTATGAACATATAGATGAGCTTGGGCATGACCAAAGAGTTTTAGGTATACGAGACTTACCTCCGCAGCTTCAAGATGCTTCACCTCTCTGTTCTCCTAATCTTTTCTGTAAATGATGCCTCCAAAAACAAAACCGACCCCCCCGTTTCTCTCCTCCTGAAGACCGTTTTTATTACCAGCCTTGTGCTTCTCTGATTCTATTTTTTCGCCAGGTCCCCCCATTTGGTTTGGTTGGTGAGAATTCAGAGTCTTGTAGTGGTGTAAAGAGACTTTACAGAGTTGCAAGATGGGCAGCCGTGCATGAGGGATACCACCATTTGTGTTTTACAACACAAAAGCAAGGTCAAACCAAAAATAATCGAATCCTTTTCAGAAACACCCACACTGCCTTCTACTTTCCACATCCACTGATTTTGTCCTCTTTTTATTATTGGTAAACAACTTTTCAGACATTCTATCCTAAATCTGATTTTTTTGTTTTTATTTGTTATTTTTATTTTTATTTTTTTGTTTTCGTTATTTTTTTGTATTTTAAAACAAATAAAATGAAACAAAAATAATCAAAAATCGAACGCCATACTGTTTGGACGAACGTCTCAAAATCACCAAACACCTATTACGAACCGAACATTCAACACAACATTAAGACCGAACGTTCAATAAAACCTTTAGACCGATCGTTCAATAAAACCTTTAGACCGAACGTTCAAATTATCAAATCTAAACAAGAGCGAGCGTGCACAGTTAACCTGAGAGGCTGAACGTTTAAGATTCAAAACAAACTAGGACCGAACGCTTAAAAACACAACAAGACCGAACGTTACACAACACAAGACCGAACGTTCAACTGAGAATAAACAAAGCCGAACGTTCAAAACACTAAGACCGAACGTTCAATAATAAATACATCAAGAGCGAACGTTCAAGAACATAAAGGCCGAACGTTCACTTCAGAATAAAGACCGAACGTTCGCCCCCTGAGAGGCTGAGAACGCTTGAGGACGAACAGTTGGCTCCCGGCACGACCGAACGTCAATGAGAATGGCTGAAGGCTGATCATGGGTGAACGAGCGTTCAAAAGAGAGTAGCAACAACAAGACCGAACGTTCGAATGAAGACCGAACGTTCATTAAAACTCTATGACCGAACGGTTTACACTCTACATGACCGAACGTCCTAAAGGTCTGAAAGGACGAACGGTCTAATAATGAGCACCTTAGGACGAACGGTAGAAGGTGAGAATAGGTGACAACGGGCGGTTGCATATTGGAAGAAACCGAACGGTCGGTTAGGGAAGAGAACGAACGGTCGCCCCATGCATAGGACGAACGCTGCCTTAATTTTCTTTTATTTTTTTTTTTATTTTCATTTTTTTTATTATTATTATTATTTTTATTTATTATGATGAAAATAAACTCATTAATAAACCCGGACGAAATTGAGTGTTGACAGGTGCATAACAAGTTTGATAAGGATCTTTCTTTTAATAAGGATGAACATAATGTTCTGGGTTTTCTAATTTGTAATGAATGGCAGCAACAACATGTCTAGAATGTATTCGTACCAAATCCCAAAAGTAACAAGTACAAGTGTGATTACTTAGATCAACTACAAACTTGTGCATTGTAAAGCCATGAGTAACTTCAAATTGTGAACCCCTTGTCCAAACTGTAAAGCCATGAGTTATTCCAACACTATATGACTTTTTGATTTCATCTATGATTTGGATGACTGTCATGCCTCCTACATTTACAAATCTATCTACCAATACTTGTGCAATCCATTGTACACTAGCACTTTTGTTACCAAAAACCCTTCCACACTTGTGCCCAACTAGAGTTTTCGCTCTAAAAGTTTAGCTACTTGCTAGCCATAATTAGAAAACCACATCCTTTTTTACAAATTTCCCTCACTCTCTTCAAATCATTCTTCATAAACATCACTTCTTTTCCATTTAAAACGCTATGTTCCTGTAGCGCACTTTTAAAATCTTCCAAACCTTCAAAGACTTAAACTTCATCCCCAATTTAAATTTGAAGCTCTTGGTCATATCATCTGCTTTATACTTTGGAAACTGCCTCTTATTCTCACTCACAGCCTCATCAATATCTATATTTGAAGACAACTCATCTGTATTGTAATATTCATTTATCCCATGTTCTCTAACTTCTTCGTTAATCATAAATGAACCCTCACTATCTTGGATTCTTCTCCTAACAGTTTTCTTCCTCTTTTTCATTCTACTCCACTTATCCAAAAAAGGATTAATATTTCTTCTCTCTTCCTCCACCCTCTCGTTCTTCATCCCAAATCCATCATCATCATTTGCCATTCTTTCCTCTTCACTGTCATCCATATAATCCAACACTTCGCCCTCAACCACATTGCTCTCTTCCTCTTCATCTCCCTCTTGCTCTTCCTCTTCATCTTCCTCTTCCTCTTCCTCTTCCTCATGAACATAAGGTTGTTCCTCACCCCTCTCTACATTTTCTCCCTCAACATTCCCCTCTTCCTCTTCGTCATCCATTAGGACGTTGATGAGTCGTTATTTCTTGAATTATATTTAGTTTATTGCACTTAAATAAACCAGGGAATTGTGTTTAATTGTTTTTTATTTCCCCGTTTTCCGAATTCTGCTTAATTTGGTCGAAAATTTGTACTTGTGCTAATTTGGGTTTTCTGAGCTGATTAAGTGCATTTTTGAAGTGCAAGAAAATTTCGGAAATACATTTTGGGACATCAGGAAGAATGCCAAATAAATTCAAGATTCTCCACACATACATTTTAGAATTAATTAAATTGTAATTCAGTAGTTTAGAATTTCTGTATCAACTCTTACATTTTGGGTCAATTTTTGGTAAACTAGATTAGACCCAAAAATTAGAAGTTAGTGACTTAGACCCTAGGGTTTTATTGTGTGTACCTCACCCCTATTAAAGGGAGGACACACGGCCCTTAGAGGGAGCTAGCCGCCACCCCGTTAGAGTTTCTTTTTCTCTCATTTTGCGCTTGGTTCTTGGAACACGGTTTTTCAATGGCATGAATGAAGAGAACGTTGATTTCTTTTCGCTGATTTTTTTTATTTCCCTTTTCATTTTCATTTGGTTTTGTGCACCTTTGTTTGAAGCTTGGGTTCAGCTGCTGCTACCACATCCACAGTCATTTTCATTTTTTTTACTTTGAAAAAGGAGTGTTTCTTTCTTTAGAAGATGCTACCGGTGATTGAGTTTTGTTTTATGGAAGTTAAGCAATGTGCGTGTTGAGCTGGAAGAAGTGCTCACATGGTGATAGAATTCTGGGGCATTCATTTTGCTTTCTTTTGGAAAAAGTGATGGTGCATTTATTCTGCTGCTGAAGTAGAAATCAGAGATTCAACTTAGGGATATTCATTTAGCCTTTAAAGAAAAGCACACGGCTACGTGGAGGGAAAGGTGAGCACACGGTGACGTGCTGGGAGAGCATCCAAAGCCTTTAACTTAAAGCATTGATTCAAGACGCGGTGATTTATTTTTAGTAGTGCACGGTGATTAATTTTTGAAGAAGAATATGAATTTCAATCCTGCAATGTCACACGTCCAGAGGAAGCACATTCTCATTTCTTTACTTTATAAGCAAACACGGTGCATTTAATTTGGCCTTAATGGAATGAGGAGTAGATTAGGTTAGAGTATAGGATGATGGGACGTGCCAAGACTTGGCAGCAGAATGTGAGCTGGAAGCACTTTTCTTTGAGAAATGAAGAAGTGATTAGGTGAAAGGTAGGTGGGATTACGGCCTGAGTTGGTGCAGCTGCCATGTGGAGAAGAATTCATCCACTTTAGAAAGCAAAAAGTGGAAGGGTGGTTGGTGATTTACGTGAAGAAAGAAGAAGCGCCCACGTGATGCATTTCTTTTATTTCTTTGAGAATTTTTCATTAGATGGGAGTAGTAGTTGTACGGTGGTAATTTGAGAGAAGATGTTGGAAGGGCACCATGCTGGAAGGAAGAAGCATTCCAATTATTTTAATTTTCTTTAAAGAAAACACAAGGAAGTGTCACGGCCAAGGAGTATGTTTTAGAAGCATTTGCAAATTTCAATTTCTTTTGATAGATGAATGAGTGGTTAATGGTAGATAAGTTTATTTTCTTTTATTTCTTTTGCCTTAAAATATTTTATATTATATGTTGAAATGATTTTCTTCTTTTTGGTGGTGAATGTGTAGGATAGCTTACAACATTGTGCATTTAATGTTCTAGTTTACGTGTTGCAATTGAATATCTTTAATTGTATTCAGTTGTGTTTAATTTTAAGTTTTAATTTAGTTTATTTAAAATCACAAACATTTTCAAAACCCCCCCCACTACGTGTTGACCTAAAACTGGAACCACATTTGGTCCTTGAGAGATGACCTAGGAGTCACTTCCTAGCACTATACTGCATTAATTTTGCAATCAACTTTTGTGTGAGGTGCGACCCTCATCATCAAAATGGCGCCGTTGCCGGGGACCAACGGTTCAGTCTTAGGTCTTTTGTTGTGTTAGTGTCTTTTGTTGTGTTAGTGTTGTGTTGTGTGATGTGTTTTAGGATGTTTAGTTAGTCTTGTTTGGGTTTACTTCTTTTATCGATTGTTGTGTTTTTAGATTTTTATCATTTTTTGTATTTTGTGCATTTAGTTGTTGTTTCTGGAAGTTTCAAATTATGTAAATAATTGTTTTCGCCCATGTTATGTTTCTATATGTTTGGTTTAATCTTTGTTTGAAGTGGAAGTCCAGGTCTGAGACAGGTTTTGCACTACAATAGAGGAGATGACATATTCTCAAGACTGGATATATGAGCTGATCAAGAGTCTTCCCAAATTCCATGGGTTGGCACATGAAAATCCATACAGGCACCTCAAGGAGTTTTGTTTGGTGTGTTTGTCGATAAGGCCTGCTGGTGTTTCAAAGGAGACAGTGTTGATGAAAGTGTTTCCAATATCCCTTCAAGGTGCAGCAAGAGACTGGTTCCTGTACCAGTATCCTTTTGATAGTTGGCAGGAAACACAACAGAGATTCCTCAACAAGTTCTTTCCAGCAGCAAAGGTAAGCAGCATTAGGAGGGAGATCACTACCATTGAGCAATTTCAAGAAGAAAGCCTGGCAGATTATTGGGAGAGGTTTAACAGGCTCTGCACAGCCTATTTAAACCACCAAATTTCATAGCATTTGCTCTTGATTTACTTTTATGAAGGGCTCCTGGACAATGAAAGGATATTAGTGGATGTAGCTGCTGGTGGATCTTTGATGGACAGAACTCCAACAGAGGCAAAGAAGTTGCTTTGCAAGCTGGCGGGTCAAAATCCAAGTGAGGTAGTAAAGGAAAAACCTGAGCAGGTTTACTGTAAACTTGAAATCCCTACTCATGTATCTGAGGTTTAAGTAAATTTTAATGTTTTTGAATTGGTAAAACTTGAACCATTTAAGCCTGTTCTGGATTCTGATATTGATACACATGTGCACACTCATGTTGTGGATTCATTATTCCCTGTAGAGCACATTGACATACCTGATGTTCACTATCCTTGCACTGATCTTGATTTAAATGATAGCCTTGAGGATGCAGCTGATGACTTGGAGATTGGTAAGAAAATTTTCAATGAGCAAAAACAGGTTTATTCTGAACTTGAGATTCCAAACACTTTACCTGATTTGCTTATGCATTCAAATGCCTGTGATTTGATGCACATTGATTCTATAGGATTCATGACTGATACTGATACAGATTTGATTGACCATTCTAAAATTTTTGATTCAGTATCAGCCATTGAACCCATTGGTCTAAAGGTTGGTTTGAATGGACATGATTGCCGTGATGAAATTTTGAATGATAATAGCCTTGAACTGACCTTTGATTTTGTTGATGATGCATATATCAATATTGATTTTGAGGTGGAAACTGTGCAATCTGATAACTCTATAAAGTTAGGACTGAACTTTGATCTGACACAGTTCTCTGAGAACTTTGAATGTGATTGTGAATCTGGTTCTTGCTCGATTTGTATTGAAATTGATTATGTGTTACAGACAGATTCTAAGCGTATAACAGATGCTATTAATTGTGAATTTGATGACCATGCTGCAAAATTAAATGAGAATACAGGTGCTGACATTAAGGAAATCATGATTAATGAAGGAGTGTGTACTGCTACTTCTTTGACTGAGCCAGAGATCTCCATTCCGGTGTCACACACTGAACAACTGCCAGTGGAAGGAAAGCTACTGATGGAACAGTTTGCTGGGAGAAGAAAGAAGAAACATCTCGTTTTGGATGATATGGCAGTACTGATGAAGTTGTTCCTCCTCAAAACTTGTTTGCTGAATCCTGTGGTGGAAGACATCTCCCTGATAGTCCAAAATTGGCAACTACCACCATGACCAGGGGGGTTTTCTTTTCCCTTCTCCCCCTTTCCCTACTTTTATTGCACTTGTCCATGATCTGTTCACTGTTTTGATTTTCGATCTTATGCTTATGACACATTGAGGACATTGTGTAGTTTAAGTGTGGTCTATTGGGGGAGATTCTGATTTTTCTTCGTTAGTTTTTGTTTTCTGTGTTAAATTTTTTCTTTTCTAGGTAGTTTTGGTTTTGTTTTGTGTACAGTTTTACATGTTTCTCTTGATTTTTGGACTTTGTTTGGGTTGTAGACTTATCATTTCCTTCACTTGATTGATACTTATTTGTTTGAAATCCTTGCTTCTCTCTGCTTGGAAGATGATTATGATTTTTTGAGAGTTGAATTGATTGTGGCAGAATTACCCTGTGTGAGATTTGAGCCACTTTATGTTCTTTCTTGTGTGTGATATGCCTCTTGATTGCTTGCGCATATGCCTTGGCTTGACTCTTGTTGATAACTCTTGATTGATATGCATGTTTGGAAGTGATAAAGGCAATTTTGTTCTTGAGCCTCTCTAGCCAAATAAGCTTACCTTGTTTTGATCCTTTGATAACCCCTTTTGAGCCTATACTTTCCCCCATTTCTTTGTTTTGAAGCTCATACACTAGCCCTAAGTGAAAAACCATGATTACCTTAACCTTAGGGAATTTTGGAGCTTTGGAAGTGTTTTGGAAACAAGTGTGGTCTCCTTAGGGATTCTTATGAGTTGGCTAATTGGTTCCTCTTATTGTTTTGTTTTTGTAAATCTTGTCTTTTACAGTTTTGTTTTGAAAAGAGAGAAAAGAAAAGAGACAGGATGAAAAATAAAAAATAGAAAAAAAAACGAAAAAAAAAATTGTGAATAATGGGGTCAAAAAGAGGATTGAATTAGAGGTTTTGGGTGTGATTTGACTGTGTTTACACTTGTTCCCCATTGCTCCTCTATTTCTTTTGGTTTATAGCTTCTCATCCATATGTTAGCCTCCCATGTCCTTGGCCCCATTAAATCCATAAAAGACCTTTTTGATTTGAACATGCATATGTTTTGAGTGATGATATTAGAGGTTTGCCAAGTTTGTTGTTGTTTGCTTTCTTGAGTGCATTGAGTTGATATTCTTTACCTTAGACACTTGAGAGAAACACTAATAGTGCATCTGTGAGGTTTTGTTACTTTTGATTCACCTCTTGAGCTGATTGATCATTTTGCCATGTCTTGAATTGCTTGGATGATTTCATGAGTATTTGCTTTCTCTGATTGATTCTGTGTTGGATATTGTCTACTTCTTTTCTTGGTCCAGATTCCTGGAGAACTGTGTAATTCTGTTTCTGTCCTTGTTGAGTCTTTGTTGTCTGTCTGTCGAGTCTGTGTCAGCTCCCTGATGTTTGAGTAGTTCCCTGGTTTTCGTCTTGGTTTTGCCCAGGAGTGCAAAAGACTAAGTGTGGTCTATTTTGATGAGTCGTTATTTCTTGAATTATATTTAGTTTATTGCACTTAAATAAACCAGGGAATTGTGTTTAATTGTTTGTTATTTCTCCGTTTTCCGAATTCTGCTTAATTTGGTCGAAAATTTGTACTTGTGCTAATTTGGGTTTTCTGAGCTGATTAAGTGCATTTTTGAAGTGCAGGAATATTTCGGAAATACATTTTGGGACATCAGGAAGAATGCCAAATAAATTCAAAACTCTCCACACAGACATTTTAGAATTAATTAAATTGTAATTCAGTAGTTTAGAATTTCTGTATCAACTCTTACATTTTGGGTCAATTTTTGGTAATCTAGATTAGACCCAAAAATTAGAAGTTAGTGACTTGGACCCTAGGGTTTTATTGTGTGGACCCCACCCCTATTAAAGGGAGGACACACGGCCCTTAGAGGGAGCCAGCCGCCACCTCGTTAGAGTTTCTTTTTCTCTCATTTTGCTCTTGGTTCTTGGAACACAGTTTTCAATGGCATGAATGAAGAGAACGTTGATTTCTTTTCGCTGATTTTTTTTATTTCCCTTTTCATTTTCATTTGGTTTTGTGCACCTTTGTTTGAAGCTTGGGTTCAGCTGCTGCTGCCACATCCACAGTCATTTTCATTTTTTTTACTTTGAAAAAGGAGTGTTTCTTTCTTTAGAAGATGCTACCGGTGATTGAGTTTTGTTTTATGGAAGTTAAGCAATGTGCGTGTTGAGCTGGAAGAAGGCACAAGATTTTCAATGGGAAAAACGGAAGTGGTGTCACGGCCTGGAAGGAAGCACACGGTGCATTCATTTTCTTAGAAGAAGAGAACGGTGATTTTATTTTTTTATTAAGAAAAAGCAATTCATTCCAGGAGCTGGAACGGTGCACATACGGTCACGGTTGATGCTGATTTCATTTTGGAATGTGCTCACGCTTTGACGTCTGGAAGAAGTGCTCACATGGTGATAGAATTCTAGGGCATTCATTTTGCTTTCTTTTGGAAAAAGTGATGGTGCATTTATTCTGCTGCTGAAGTAGAAATCAGAGATTCAACTTAGGGATATTCATTTAGCCTTTAAAGAAAAGCACACGACTACGTGGAGGGAAAGGTGAGCACACGGTGACGTGCTGGGAGAGCATCCAAAGCCTTTAACTTAAAGCATTGATTCAGGACGCGGTGATTTATTTTTAGTAGTGCACGGTGATTAATTTTTGAAGAAGAATATGAATTTCAATCTTGCAATGTCACGTCCAGAGGAAGCACATTCTCATTTCTTTACTTTATATGCAAACACGGTGCATTTAATTTGGCCTTAATGGAATGAGGAGTAGATTAGGTTAGAGTATAGGATGATGGAACGTGCCAAGACTTGGCAGCAGAATGTGAGCTGGAAGCACTTTTCTTTGAGAAATGAAGAAGTGATTAGGTGAAGGGTAGGTGGGATTACGGCCTGAATTGGTGCAGCTGCCATGTGGAGAAGAATTCATCCACTTTAGAAAGCAAAAAGTGGAAGGGTGGTTGGTGAGTTACGTGAAGAAAGAAGAAGCGCCCACGTGATGCATTTCTTTTATTTCTTTGAGAATTTTTCATTAGATGGGAGTAGTAGTTGTACGGTGGTAATTTGAGAGAAGATGTTGGAAGGGCACCATGCTGGAAGGAAGAAGCATTCCAATTATTTTAATTTTCTTTAAAGAAAACACAAGGAAGTGTCACAGCCAAGGAGTATGTTTTAGAAGCATTTGCAAATTTCAATTTCTTTTGATAGATGAATGAGTGGTTAATGGTAGAGAAGTTTATTTTCTTTTATTTCTTTTGCCTTAAAATATTTTATATTATATGTTGAAATAATTTTCTTCTTTTTGGTGGTGAATGTGTAGGATAGCTTACAACATTGTGCATTTAATGTTCTAGTTTACGTGTTGCAATTGAATATCTTTAATTGTATTCAGTTGTGTTTAATTTTAAGTTTTAATTTAGTTTATTTAAAATCACAAACATTTTCAAAACCCCCCCCCCACTACGTGTTGACCTAAAACTCGAACCACATTTGGTCCTTGAGAGACGACCTAGGAGTCACTTCCTAGCACTATACTGCATTAATTTTGCAATCAACTTTTGTGTGAGGTGCGACCCTCATCATCAGACGTCTTCTACTTCCACATTCCCCTCCACCCCACCAACAAATACATCTTTTTCATCCACTGCGTCACCTTCTTCAACAATATAACCATGTTGTTCTTCCACAATAGCCTCTTCATCCATCTCATGTATGTGTACTTCATGTGCCTCTTCACCAAAAGTAAGAAAGTTAATTTCAACTGGCTAACTAGGTTGGAGATGTTGGACATAGATTTCAACCTCATCGTTATTTTCCTCTGCATAGTTAGCCAACAACATTGCTTCACTGTCATCTTTGAGTATTTTGAGGTTGTTCATGGCCTTTTGTTTCGACCCCTTCCACCATAGCTTGAAGTCTGCATCATACTTGAATTATCTAACAAATCCCACTACTTCAAAGTAAGACCACATGTCGGGATCAATTCCTTTTATAACATGTATTTCTCCTCCCACATATTATACTTCCTTATTCTTCATGAACTTCCCCATGTGATGCAGAGAAATGTCAAAAATCATTTCTTCCTACATGGTAAAATGAAAATTCCTTAATTTTCTAAGTACAACAATCCTAATTTTATTTGTGTAAAAAAATCACTTAACACATGTCATCACACGTGGCAAGAGATAAGAAGGAAAGTTGTGAACATACGTGGCCAAACGTTAGCCACGTTAGCTGGTTTTTAACGGTGTTAGTTTTGGAGGACCAAAAATTAAGATTTCCTTAAGGAGGAGGACTAAAATGTATCTTACTTTGAAAGAGAGACTAAAAACAAATTTGCTTGATAGTTTAGGGACTAAAAACATATTTAACCCTAAAATATAATATAAATGAAATTAAAATTTAACATAATAAAATTTAAATTAATTCTAATTTCAATTAAATTTAACTTAATAAAATATGAATTAAATTTTCATTTTCATTTTTTTTGTGTATAATGAATATACATGGATACGAGACTCATTTATAAGTGGGTATTAAAATACCCACTGTCTACTGCCCGCGGATAAGAAATATATGCGACTATCAACTATCCACTATAGATTTTAGGGTTAAATATGTTTTTCATCCCTTAAGTATCACACAATTTTGGGTTTAGTGTCCCTATTCGAAACTTTTGTTCTTTTTAGTCCTTTTAGTTTTGAAACTATTACAATTAGTCCTTAAAATTGAACAACGTTAACTTTTGTTTGATATGACAAACGACGAGTCCACGTGTGAGGTCAGCAATGTTAGCTTCTATGTTAAGTGTCTGCCACATATATTTTCTTCTCTGAATTAGATTAGGGTTCTTCTATTCTGATTCATGATTTCACTGGAGTCGTGGATTCATCGGCAGATCCAGAGCAACACCCAAAATCGCAAGCCCAAAAAAACCCACGAAGGCCAAGCCTGATTCTGGTTCCTCTCCTTGAAAGCAGTCTCCCCCTTCGACTGCTCCGCCTCTCCTTAGGCTCATCCCGTCTTTGCCAACAAGCCTCACAAGAACATCGTAAGGATGCTCAAAGGGAACCCCTTTCGTAAGCTCGACATCTCTGTCACCATTCAGGACCTGCTCGACAAGGCCAAGAGCAAGGGAAAGGATGGGTTGGTCGTCGACATTGGTGCCAACATGGGTATGGCCACCTTCGCCGCCTCTGCCATGGGGTTTCAGGTTTTGGCGTTTGAGCCCGTGTTAGAGAATTTGCAAAAGATCTGTGAAGGGATTTACTTCCACCGAGTTGCGGATTTGGTCACTATGTTTGAAGTCGTTGCGTCGGATCGCGTTGGTAACATTATCGTTTACAAGGTTATATTTCTTGCTTTATTTATTTTTTTAATTTAATTTTTATGTGATATTTTTCGAGCTTGAGTTGAATTTATGTTGTAGAAGCAGGCTTGTTTTAGTTGGATACTAGTTCAGTTAGCTGGGAAAGAATCATTTGGAGTGCTTAGAGAGAAGAAACGTAGAGAAAATTGTTGTTGATGGAAATAAATAAATTAATAAAGAACTATTTCTATTAGTGGGAAGCAACACACCCAGTGAAGTATTGGTAAACATCCCCAAAAACTATGGAAAATTTAGAAGGAAAAAGCGCAGTAAGCATGTTTGAGGAAAAGAACAAGATGGAATCCCGATCATTTATAGAATCCGATGGAAGCACAAAAGTTGAAACATGGAAAGATTAATATGATTTTTTTGAACTAGCAGAAAAGGAAGAATTTTGTGCAAGGTACTAGAGCTCAAAAACATGGTCAGAAGAAAAGAGAGGCATCTAATGTGCAAGAAAAGCATAAACAAGTAAAAGCAACTGAAGGAAACTATCAGGTGGAGGAGTATGAGAAAAAATATCAAGTAACAAAAGAGGCTCGTGAACATGATGAAAATCAACGTGTGGTCTGAAACTTATCAAAAAAAGAAAAGCAATGTGGCACAGTAACGAGGAAGATGACATTACACGTGGATTTGTCATTTACCACATCAAACAAAAGTTAACGTCGTTCAATTTTAAGGACTAATTGTAATAGTTTTAAAACTAAGAGGACTAAAAGGAACAAAAGTTTCGAATAGGGACTAAACCCAAAATCGTGTGATACTTAAGAGACAAAAAAAATATTTAACCCTAGACTTTATATGTAAATACCTGTGAATACAAATATTTTTTCTTTCCCTAAATCTTTCGCAACTTCCCTACACAATAGAGATCGCACGTGACAACGTTAAGGATGTCTGAGAACCTTGACGGATCAAGTGGCATCCTTAAAGTTCATAAGCTGAAACTAAGATGGGATGTTGAGAAAATAGAAAAGTATCGCGCTTAAGGCTCAATGACCAACAAAAAGGATGCCCACCAAAGCCTTCAAGGTGGAAGAACTGTTTGAGGAGTCAAACGTTGAAGATGAATCTTTAGAGGAAGAAGAAGAACATGAATTAACTTTCATCTTAAGGAAGATACACTCTGTTTGGAGAAAGAAGAAAATCACACCTTTCAGAGGTAGATGCGTCAGTTCAACATCTAAGAACAAGCAAAAGGAAAAATGCAAGAAAGGGATAGTTATGTGTTATGAATGTAAGAAACCCAAAAACTTCAGGTCCTAATGCCCTAACTTGGAAAAGTCCAACAAGAAAGTGGTTTTTCCCAAAGGGATAAAAAGAAGGTACTTAAGAGTATTTGGGAAGACTTGGATTTATCTAAGTCCAAGGAAGAAGAAGGAGAAGAAGTAAACTTGAGCCATATGGCAGACACTACTAAATATTCGTCATACGACTCTAACAAAGAGGTGGATTTCTCTTACCTTCACTCTATCATTCAAGCCTATAATGAATTTATCAAATTCATCATAAATTGTCAGAAGCTTTCAAAGTTTTAAGAAATCAATATCGAAAAAGTTCAAAAGAAAATGAAACTTTAAAAAAGGACTTGATAGCGTTTAAGGACAAAATAAATTCATTAAAAGAATAAACTAGCGACCTATATAGGAAGGTAGTGTAGTCCAAATGATAAATTGGAAACTTGTTTTCTAAGAACGAAAGACTTGAGAAAAATTCAAACATTGCAGAAAATGCTAAATGTGTTAATCTCCTTACTCTATCTATTTTGTTGGTTACTATTTTAGCAATTTTAAAGTTGTTATAATTTAGTATAGTATTGGTTTAATCATATCAATGACAGTGTTATCAACATCTAGTTGATAAAGAGGTCATTATTGAAGAGTCGTCATGGCTATAAAGAAACTAACAAAAGTTATCTTTATGGTCACTCGAGATAAGTATATATGGATGAGTTAGACGCATTGGTGACAAAAGAGTGATCAGAAGAGACAACAACAAAAAAAGACACGGATAAACATGAGAGAAAAAAACCCTAAAACTCCAAGATTCTCTAATCAAGGTACCAAGCACAAATCTTGAAAAAAGGAAACATAAAGCTAAAGTCAATGCTCTTAATTGTTGTCAAAGAGGAGGCAAAATGCGTGACAGGAATTTGAGTAGATATGCAAATTCGAGAAGCACGTGAAAGCATGTAGGAGTGTTGATGAAGGCGTTGTTGATGACACAATGGTCGCCTGACTAAGACGATCACAACCATGTGGTTGTCGATCGAAATTGGAACTCTGGCAACAATGACGGTGGTAGACGACGACAACAACTACTTTTGCAATATCGACAAAATTTTCTCCAAAGATATCATGTTTACACATAGGGTGTTGAATATAGTAAAAATTATTTATGGGATTAATCTCCCTTGTGTTGAATATACTCATAGGGTACTCTATTTATAATAAAATAAATATGCACTAAACACAAAATACAAATAAGGAATAAAAACAAGCTAACTATAGATAAAAGATAGAAATAAGATATTTGTAGATAAAAGATAGAGATAAAATATCTATCTAAGATATCTAATAATCTATCTAACAAAAGTAAAAGAAAAGAAAGATGTTAAACTATTTTTTTTGTCGCCTAAAATCATAACAAACTAAGTTTCTCCACTAATGTAGTAAAATGACAACTTAGGTATCAATCCAAGGACTCGGTATAGTTAAGTTTAAAGTGTAAAGTTTAGTCTTCATTTTATTTAATTATTTAATAACTACTAATGCAAGGTGGGGAAATTAAAAATGAAAGAATGAAACTAAAAAGATAAAATTTAAACTCAGTTTGAATGAAAGAATGAAGTATGAAATGAAATAAAAGAAAAGAAAATAAATGTCTATACTGCATAAAAAAGAAATAAAATCTAATTACGATAACTACCTAAAACTGAGATGGAAACATACATTATACAATCTAAACAGAAGTAATAAGAAACAATCATGCTAGTACTATCAATTAAAACTGAAATCAATAACTAAATGAACTATACAAATTTAAAACAGTACCAAATCAAACTATCATATGTGAAAATCAACTACTAGAGATATTACATTAAAAGAAATATGGAAAATCAAAGAATGAGTAAGGATAATTGGTTAGAATAAAAAACTAGAATCAAATTCATATGAAATCAATGCACAGAGTGGTTGATCATATATTAGGAAGACATCCTGTTAAGATAAGCCCATCACAGGGTCTTAAAATTCATTTCTAGAACTTAAAAGTCAATCATCATCACTCAATTCATCAAATTCACAATGAACCTAAATCTAATTCATGCTTCTAATCAATATCAGAGATAGAAACTTACTAACACATACAATTTACTCTAAAACATATAAAATCCTAATTAAAATGAAATGACATAAACAAAACATGAATTACAATATTTTTTTCTTCATTAGACTCATCTCTATCTCGAGAAGACATCTCGTTATGTCATGCTCACTATGGAGTCATGTAATTCCCTAAGGAATTTCAACTATGTGGAGTCAGAGTCTAAATCAGATTTATCAAGAATTGATAGAAGCTAAGAACAATATTTTTTTCTCTTTGAACTCAACTCTGACTCGAGAAGACATCTCGATTGTGACATCCCAATTATATATAAAAAGCATATATAATAAAGACATCATCATTTCATAATATAGGAAAGCAGTCAAGAGTAATTTTAAGGATTACAATCATCCTTAGAGTAGTATGGAATTGAAAACTAAAGTATTAGAGTTTCTCCCTTGAAATTACAGAGAAATTAAAACTTTAAATGCACAAAAGTTCTTCAAAGCTAGTAAATAAAAGCTAGCGAATCTATGCTGCAACGTTGTCGTCCCCCTCAAGAACTGTTTCCAAAGTATCCTCCTTGCCATTTTCTCCCACCCAAATGGGTGATCATCGCACTTACCCAAACACAAAACACAAACAAGTAGGGGTGAGCTAAACATAAAGAAAACATGTTATTCAACCTCACACGACATGTAAAAACCACTCAAACATGGTAAAATGACATCATAAGACTTGTTACTTTATAACCCGATTCGTCTGGACTAGAATGATTACCGAGCTATGGCGGGTCTTGCACTCGTGGTGGCTTTATGAAACTTGGGTTCCCCACCTACCACACTCACGAGGTTAGTCCTTCATCACTCACCTTGGATCATACTGGAAACACCCAAGACTAGGACCTCCTGCTACTCCTCACCACATGGTTCAATCCTCTCTACATGAGAAGAAAGACCATTGGAGTTTCAGGATGACCCCCAAAACTGAGCTACCATGCAATCATTCTACACACCCCCAGATCACCACCATGTATCCTCTCCTTGAGGATCATGGAATTACGTCCATGAAACATATTGTGACTTTGAAACTTAACCCAAGACATGAATAATCAGATATCATCATATTATCACAGTAAATCCAACATATCTCATACATTCACATACTTTCCACATAAATCACATCATACTATGCAATCCAAACATTCCACTCTTTAAAATACAACTACACATACAATTTAAGAACATAATTATTCAAGATTTTACTCAATTCAAATAAATTTACTATTTCGTAAAAACATTACTCTTCACTCATATCATTAATTAAATATATGGACCCATCAAACTAATTAACAACATGTTTAGATCATGTGGTAAAATTTTTAGTCCAATCTAACGGTTAATAAGGTAGAACTCATAATTTTTGTATAAATGGTTCAAACACAGAAATTAGCGATATTTACATCCCTGAGAAGATACAAAATTAATATCTCTAAATCTGTAACTCTGATTTTAAATCTGAATGGTCAAAGTAATTAACTATGTGTTATAAACTACATATTAAAATTTCAGGCTGATCCAACGGTTAAATAGATGGAAGTAAGTGTAAAGTGTAAAGTAAGTGTAATGTGTAAAGTGTTTACATGGTGAAAGCCCTTTATATAGGGTCGAAGAAGAAAAGTGAAAATGTAAAAATTAGGGAACCTTGACGGCTCTTCTTATTCTTGATCCAGCGGCCACTATTCATCCTTTTGTTTAAGCCCTCCGATCAACCTCTCTCGCCGGTTCGATCTCCTCTGCACGTGCATTGGGTTGGCTTCCTTCTCTTTGGGTAAGTGGCACACGAGCACAAGCCAAGCTTCTTCCTCCCTCGTTCTCTTATTTCTTTCTCGTGCGTCATGCCCTAACTCCTCTTCAAAGCAAATTGCTCGTGAGTGTTTTCTTCCTAATGAACGTTGTGATATGAAGACCCCTAAGGCAGCAGTCACACATTCTCCAAAATGGCATCGTCACACTAAGACGCAGGCCCAATCCAGCGCCCCAACTCTTTTGATACAATCAACTCTAGGTAGTGACCCAATCTTCACATCTCAATCATAATTAACCAAATAAATTGTTGAAGCACAACAGATTTCCAATGCAGGCATACCAGCCCAATTAATCAACCAATGGCCCAATGTACTTCAGCCCCAAAACCTACAAAATAAAATGAATTAAAGAGTTAAAACAAAAATTAGTAAAAAATATAACCTATTCTAAAAACTATTTTTACTTTGTTTTCTAAATATTTTTCTAGAAAGAATCTAATTACTTAAAAACCAATTTTATTTGCCTAAAAAGAGAAAATTAACCAAATTTTTATTTAAAAGCTATTTTTACCATTTTACACTAAACTATTATATTTCTAAGAAATTAAAAGCTAAAGAAAAGAGTTTTAACCTAGAAAAATATGCAAATACTAAGAGTTATCAGACGTTGAACCTCTATAATATGATCATGTCTAGGAAAGAGTACGGTTTTTTCTGAATTTGAATCTTCAAGGGACACAATAAAAATAAATCAAAGAAGAACGTGAAAAAAGACAGAGATGAGGACGCCATAATCTAGCAGATTGATAAGTCAAGTGAAGATTTGTCATAAAGATATTAATCTTTGATAAGAATAAGAGTTCTAATCTAAGAACCAAGACAATCCTCTCTCAAAAATGCAAATGCATATATTATGACTCAAAAGTGTTTACATATGTATTTGGTGTCCCTATATATACGTACAAATATTTAAGACACCTAAAAAACCTTAAAAGAAAGCCCAAAGATATAAGGTCCAAAAAAACCTTGAAAAATTAAAAACAGAAACAAATTGTTTGCAATTAAAATAAAATTACAATTTATTTAATTTTCTAAATTATTCTTCAATTGTGCTCATGATCTTCATGTTCTTTAAATTCCTTTCTTTATGGAACATTATAAGATTTAAGGAGACATGTTTTTATCTTTGACCTTGTCATAGATCCTTCGAATTGTAAATGTTCTTCTTCAAGTTTTTCTCATATATATTTCAGGTTCAGGAGATAGTCCTCTATCACTATAAGAGTAAGTCTGGTGAGGTTAGACACAAAGGTGTTTTTATTATAGATAGTTGAATGGTCAATTGGGTTATGAAGTTTAAGGAAAGGATGGTCTTAGCTAAGCCTCATTTGCCTCATAAAAAGTTGAGGATGGCAAGTGTGGAGCGGGATATCTTTGTTGTGAAAGGTCGAAACCAATATGACCCAAGTGAGGTACCTACCCATACATTGAGAATTTTAGATCGTGCATCGGGATTTGAAGTTGGGAATTGAGAAGTGAACCATAATTGGTCTCAAAGGCAAGTAGATTAGATGAAGGGAGCAAAGGAGTCATTAGACTTGGCTTTCTTTAGTAGAAAGGGGTATACATATGATAAGAACCAACTTTAAATTTACCTATGTTAAGAAGACATCAATAAAACAAGTTAATTTCATTGAGGGGATAAGTATTAAAGGGTTGTTCAAGTATGAACCAAGTAGGTTCAAATAGTGAAACCGACCAAAGGTGGATGATGCATTAGTTTTGTAGGCCTTGCTAATCCTATCCAACCGCTTTAGATGGTTCAGCTTCAGGAAAGAAGGTCTCGATTGATAAATTGTATTCACATTGTATTCATATTGATTGATGAGTTTAGTGGAGCTTGAATGAGGAAAAGTAGGAAACTCTTCCATATAACCAACGATGTTGAGGGGACCTCTAAAAGCATAAGTGATGTCACCCATGATATAAGGAACCAATACTTGAGTTTCACAAAGAGTTGTGTGTTAAGCTCGACAAGACTGGTCGACAGAAATGGAGCAAAATATGTGTTTTGAGTAGGGGAAGCCATTAAAGTGGTTTAAGAGGTAAAATGAAAGGTTCATGTTTGAATTGCTGAGGGAGATAAAGACAAGGAAGATTAGAGAGCAAGAAGATAGGAGTGCAAAGGTTGGGTGTGTAAAGAGGTCAAAGGAATTATTAAAGGAATTATGAAAGTAGGCTTGAAAAAATATTAAGGACTGAAACGCAAATGGCCCAAAGCCCACTTAGGAAATTAATATTATATTGTTACTTTATTAACAATATGGTGATTACACTCAAGGAGACATATGCGGTCTATTAAATGCATAAATAATGAAGATATATGATGACTTACGTAACAATATGGTAATTGCATTCTGTAGCATGATGAGAAGAATACAAGAAGGGATGAAAGATGCATCAAAAGTAGGAGAAGTGAAGCATTTACTTACTTGAAAAAGGTTGAGTTCATCCAAAAGACCTAAAAACTTGCTTAACACGTTCATGTTAAATGTTTATTTTGTGTTATTTGATCCTAGAGATACCCCAAATATAGAAAAAGTGTATGATTTGTTAACATATCACATAAATTTAATAAGTTAAAGATTTATATGAGTTTGGTCTACATAAAATAATCCATCACTTTTACTCATATTGGAAAACTTTAAATTTAATGAATTATTACAAAGAAATATCTCAAGTTGATTGATATATGAAAACACCTTAGACCTACGTCGTGTACAACCAATATCAAAAGTTTAGTTACCTTTTTAATTTTAATTTATTGCAAAAATAGTCTATCATTAAAAAAATCAATAAATATTTTGATGTGACGGTTTAAAAATATTTAATAATTAAAAAGTAGGAAGTAAAAGAGCATGTCGACGTAACTCCATCGAATTTCTAAATAGGTTGCAAGATTTGTACTGAATGATTGAAGATTTCTATATTTTTTTTGTTTAATTTCATTGAAATTGAATGAGATTCTAGTAAATCTCGTTAGTAAAATAAATGGTACAGAAAAGGGATATTATTTTTGAAGGTGAAAATATTGTATGGAAGTTAAATAATATAATCAAGTCATTCATTGGCAAAAATTAGCAAAGAAAATCAAGTCATTAAAAAGTATAATTCAGAGCTAAAGACATAATTAAGTGATAATAACAAAATTGATCTAATAGGGAGGAGTTGGAATCTGAGTGGGGGTAGTTACAGATTTCGTGAGTTCTCTCTTCACATAGCTTCGATTTTTTGCTTCTCAGAGCTCTGAACTTGACCGACGTCGTTTCACCTCACAGCGCTTCGAGAAAATGGCATTCTTGTTGAACAAAACAGCCTTTGCTTCCCATTTTGTAACTCAGTCCCAGGTATTCCTATACTTCATTTCTATGACATATTGAATATAATTGTTAATTTCATTTAACGATTCTGTTTTCCTTTATCTTATACTGAAAATCCTGTTTGTGAAATCAGAAGACCGAAGAATCCGCTTCTTTTCCGCGCCGTCGATTCCACGTTGAGCCTGGCCCTCGTGAAAAAGCTGTAAGGCGTTTTTTTTTTTTTTATTGTTAGATTTGTTATTGTTTTTCACGATTCAAGTAATTTCGTGCATCCGGATTACCTATTTCTACTTGTAATTACTTTGATTTAATTTGGCAATAGACAAATTAGGGTTTAAGAAGACCTCATTCTCGACTTAGTCAGTAAAAGTGGACAGTTTTCTTTTGATGTATTCATTTTGTAAACAAATATTGGCATTCGGGATTAGGCAAATTTCTGAAATATGATTTGATCCCCTCTCCACGAATTTGTCATTTGCTATTTGTGGTATCGTTGAAAGAAACAGAGTATTTTGTAGTTTTTTAAATGTTTTTTTTAGCTTTTGCGAATTCGTTGTAGAAGTTAACGTGCTCATCTGTTTTGGCACACATTTGTTTGCTTGTGCATCCATTTTTACCGCTTGGATTTTGTTGCAGCTCTTAGCTGAAGATTCAATTCTGAAACCATTCAAATCGTATAAGAAGAGTGTAAAACAGCTCAAAAGAATTGGGGATGTTCTCACGGTTGTTGTTGTAGCAGGTATATGTCTTTAACTCTGATTTTGATTGAAGGAGTGAGGGTCTTTTTGTGATATTGTGGTTTGTGAATGGAAGTTGAAAGACTTTGATTTGAGAAATGAAACTGAGTAGTACTTTATTATTATCTTTTAGGTATTGAAATAGCTTATTAATGAGCTGGACTTTGTTGTGACAGTTTATGTGCTTGTGAAGTAGTTTGGAATCTAAAGTCTGGTAGTTGCTAAATCATTTGAACAGGACTCATATCTTCGAATACTGTTTTTGTTTCATTTCAAATTTGTTGGCCTTATTGCCGTTCACACACATTCTAAATGTTAAATTTGTCCTTGTAGTCCCAATAGACTAACTTTGAAAACCATAATAATTTTGAACAAAACATAGATTATGGTTTTTCATTTCTTTCTATTAGGTTCTCAAAGCAGGTAAGTGACATGTGAATTTTTTCCAAAATCAATACTTCCGATGATTCTAAGTTTGTGCAATTTCAGAAAATATCCATGTAATTGCTTAAGTTGAGAATTTGATTAAGTTTTATCTGATAAGATACTGTAAGTTCTTATATGATTTAGTCTTTTCTAGTTCTTTGAGAAGGGTGCGCTTGAGTTGAAGTTGTCTTGGTGATGTTTTCCAAACTAAACTAACCAGCTAAATGCACACAAGGGAATCTTTTTTATTGGTAAGCTTCAATGAAAAAAAATTGTTCAAATCTGTGTTTAAAATTGGTTTCTATGAGATCAAGCTTTCAACAACTTAGTTGGAAATGGTCTGAGCCAGATTTGTTGTTTGGCTTAGACATTGCCCTCGGTGATTTGGAAATACAGCATGCCTCATTACCTTTGCAGTTTGATTACTGAAACCTGATTACTTCACTAAATTTGGATTAGTGAATATGATAGATTATGAAAAGTACTTTATGAAATGTTTTTTTTTTTCTGAAATAACAACTTTGGAAAAAAGGACGCAGTACTCTTTATTCCCTTGAGTGTGTAACTTTGGGCTTTTCAATATTGTCATTGTTATAGGATTTTTTTGTGTCCGAGCCAATAGGACATATTTCCTCCTGAGTATATTCTGTGCACTCAAATGTTAGCAACTCTAGAATTGAACAAAATGGGCTACTTGCATAGTTGTTTAAAGGTCTATTTGTATTATGATCACTTTTAACAGTGTAAAGAATATTCTATTATTTGCTATTTGTTAAGTCGTTTCAGATTTTGGTAAAATTTGTTTAGCTTGTTGAAATCTTGATTTCTCAGTTGTTTTTTCCATGGACACCTTTTACAATGCTTTGGCATTATTCGCAACTAGGAATATGTGTGAATAATAATATCATGACAGCACTCATTAATTGACGATTCTGCTCACAAAAATATTTTGCATTACCTATCCATGTGTATTTTGAATATATCCTAGTTTATGGTATGTTACTACTCTTGAAACATTCATTCTGATTTCTCTGCCTGTTCCATCTTTTCAATGTTCTTGTTTGCTTATTTATGATGTTTCAGGATGCTGTTACGAAATATATGTTAGAGCTGTTACACGAGAGGATGCACAAAAACAGTAGCATTCTGAAAGTTCTTGACAAAGCGAATATTGGGAGTTAGTTGTGTTTTGTTGGATGTTTGTGGCAACAATTTGGACTGTTATTAGCCATTTTAGAATAAGCTGAAAAGTATTTGAACCAAAATGGTCTGTGCATCGGTAGCTTTTTTCCCATTTTAAATACTGCTGTCTAGTGAATACAATTTCATGGCTTCAGTCTGAGAAACAGATATGATTCCTTCAACCAAGTTTGAGGGCGAGCAATAATGAGGTGTCGGGTGTGATATGAGATGTTTAATACAATTCTATAATCGAGCTTTGCCTGAAATGTTAATGACTGATAATCCTATCAGTGGGAATTGTAATCCGGTGTTCGCCTAATTGTATTAATCAGAATTGTAGAATAGTGCTTGACAAATATATTTTGGCAGTATCGTTTGCCCATCATTGTAGGGAAGGCTGGAGTTCTGCGTAACCTTTTTTAAGTTTAAAGCAAGTTTGACTTTTACTTATTTTTTAAAATTAATAATAATGTTTATTTTAAATTAGTTATTGATTAATTTTCAAGTGATAAAGAGAAATAGAAAATTCAGAGCTTTCCAAAAGCAATTGATTCTTTTCTTTACCAGAGACCAGAGAACTCCGTTCACCCGAAAAACATTATTTTTAAAGGAATGGTTTTATTATGATTTTAGTCTCTGGTTATGGATTTTCAAATTTAAAACTCTTCAACATAAAAATGTGATTTTAATCTTCAAACAATATTTTTGAATGGCAACTGCGTTTATTTTAGAATTTAGTGTTTAAATTTTAAGATTTAGGGTTCAAGTTGTAATATTTAAATTTTAAAATTGGGGTTTAAAAATGACTTAATTACAGTATTTAAGCATGTGTACATTTTTTTATCTAGGATTTAGGTCTTGATAAATATTTTTAGAATGATGACTACCTTCTCCCTATCCTCAAGATTGAAGGTTAAATATTTCTATTACCACGTTGGTATGGTTCCTACAGTACCTTCTTTAGCTACTTAAATATCATAATTCAAATTCTATTATGCAGTAGTCCTTATGGTCATGTAGATATTTTTGTTGAATTGCTCAATGAAATAAACCATTTAGTATATGGATAATAAAAAGAAAATTTAATGTCCTTGAATCTGTTACGGAGCATTACTTCTAAATAGTGATTGGATTCGCCAAGTCTACGAATGTCGTAAAAATAAATAATATAATTCCAAAAAGGCGTGCTTTGTGAAATCAAACGCTGTAAATATAGTTTATTATGATTAAGGCAAAGTAAAAAATAGCTGCAAAGACACTATGCCACCAAAACTTTATGATAGATATGAAGGTGAACAAATTTCACCGTGATAGTAAACAGGATCGATTACACATGATACAATCGAATATCATCAAAGAATTTTGAGAACAATTTTCCAGTTTAAGCATTGAAGAATCAACTCTGGGAAGACAGACGCCATTGATCAGCTGAGATCAGTAAAAATAACAGCAGTTTGCCAACTGATGGTCTGCCCATGTTAACAGATATCCAAAATGATAACGGGTCGGTATATGCTGAGCAGCTCATCGGAAAGACTTCGATGAACCAATCAAACAGTTTACACAGAACTCAGCCACGTCCAATATAAATCTTGTCCGTATTCCCGCTATAATCACTGTACAATTTGCACCATCTCAGCATTTTTTGAGGGGCTTACGCAATTTCTCCAGGCAGCAGAGCTTCATTCACAAGAAACAAGGATGAAAAAATCAAAAGACTCGGCTCAAGTAAATTTAGCCTAAGACTGTGGAAAGTACATTTTTGCATCAGAATCTTCCTCCCACCCTCACAAGGAGAATAGAGGCTGCACTCTGCCACCAATTAATTCTTCTCAGAAAACTCTAAAAGCCATACCACAGTGAACCAACCATCCTCCAATGACTTATAAAAGCAAATACTATTTGATGAACAATCACCGTGCGAGCTTTAGTCAAAAGGGAACAAGCAAACGATCATCATTTACAAAACTACTTCACAAAATCCCGTTCAAAACCCTCTGGTAATAATCATACTGCCTAGTCCGCCATGCATCCAGGCTGCTGCTAATGAGGGAAAGCACCAAAGATACACATTGCTGCCAGGAGAAAGAAAAAGATATAGCGAACCGGCAACAAAAATTTATAGTCTAGAGAGTAACTAAATATTAATATCAAAACCTCTTCTGTTAAATTGAGATGGAAACGCTTTCGTAGGTTCTGTATTGTCCGTGGACCACCTTTAAAGCAGGGGAAATCAGAGTCCTAATAACGACATTAGAAAACTATTAGCTGAGAAAATCAAGCATGAATAGTAGAGCATTTCCTGATTTTCTTTTCTTCACTTGCCCATCCACGTTCATAATAACAATAAAAAATGTACACACACAATTGACTCCCACGACTAGAAAAAAGATCAGCTACAATAGGTGTAACTTGAGATCATGATTCAATATTATAAGATAAGGCTACATCAAGCTACCAAGGCAAGAACATATGGAAACCTCGAACCTCTATCTCCTTAGATCAAATAAATGTAGGACCCGCTGCTTAAGCTGCCACAGAAAGTATTTATCTGATACAACTACTTTAGGAGGCGCACATTTTAGAAATACCTACTTTTAGGTATCACTATTTTTAAATTCCTAGACAAATACTAAAGCAACCATACTCTAGTCCTTTTCCTTTTTTTCAAGAAAAAAAAACTATTTGAAGTTATAATTTTGAACATGTACTTCAATTTAAAATAATTTTTCTTTTATAAAAAAAGAAAAGCACAGTGTAATGGGGCAAATGTGTAGCCTTTTGCACAATATTTTATTAGAAATAGGTTGTTTTTCATTTCCAGAATGTTTGGATTAGAGGGAAGAACATTTCCTAGGATACAACAAACTTCTTTTATTTAAATCTTTTTTCTAGTTTAAACCCCAACCTCTTCAATCTTGCATACACAACCTGATAACTGTAAGGTTATTCAATGGGCTAACAGTCATGCAGGACACATCAAACTTCTTTTATTTAAATCTTTTTCTAGATTAAACCACAACCTCATCAATATTGCATACACAGCCTGATTACTGTAATGGTTATACAATGGGATAACTATATGATTACTGCTCCACCATTTCTTTACCAAAAAATTAGAACATACACCATCTACAGATAATTGCATGTTTGATTCTCGTCCTCTATCACAAAGCTCTACATCTACCTCTAATTGCTAGAATCTCAATGTAATATGACAAAGTTCATCCCAAAACCAAGTGATATTAAGTGAAGTTGTTCAACCCTTATGTAAACACCACCTTAAGAAATAAAGGCAACTGGTGGCATTTGAAAATAGGGAACAAAAAGATATAGGAATGGGACTAGCAACCAAAAGTAGATGTTAATATATAAAGATATAAAGAAATATTGAGTTCACACCTTGTGTTTCTGTGACAGCACATAAGGTTTATTTATATTGAGAGAAAGAAATCAATATAGAGGAGATTCGGTACTATCTACTAATAAAGATATGATCATAGAATAATACAAATATGATCTTGATATTTCTAATTATAAAGATATGATCCTTACATTTGTAATTATATAGATATGATCCTTAGTAGTGTAATTTTAAAACTCTTCCTCTAGCTTGAGCATTCAATTCATATGTGTTTATCTTGCTGCAAATGTGATCAATCATAGGTCACCTTAGAGATTTGGTGAATATGTATGTCACTTGTTCACTAAAGTTGACAAATCTAGCAGTGATATCTCAAACTCTAGTTTTTCTCTTAGGAAATTACAATTTACCTCAATATATTTGGTTGTTTCATGAATGACAGGATTAGAGTCAATGGGTAATGCTTCCCAGATGTCACTTATAAGATGCATTTGATTTTTTTTTTCAAATTAAAGTTCTTTGATAAATAGCTATAGCCATGACTTCACATGTAATCTTGATATTTGTAATTCTGAAGGTATGATCCTTATTTCTCATAACACAGCTAGTTATGAGAAATTGGAACTGGTAGATGAACACAGGCACAGTAAATATTGGACAACACTGGGCAACATTTACCTGCAACATCTCAACAAGAAGAATAACACGCTCAGCATGCTTACGGCAAGTAAGGAAGCCTTGAATGCACAAAACCTGGATTACAGCAGGAAACCGAATCAGAAATTTAGAGCTAGTATAAGAAAAAAACCATATATGTTTTACCTTGAAATAATCAAAGAACTCGCTTGGAATTCCCTCGGCATCAGAATCCATGACCTAGCACAATCACATTATTTCTGTTAGATGCATAGAGGAAAGCTAGTAAGTGTCTCAATGACCTAATGGATCCTCAAGTATGGATGTGGATTAACTAGTAAACAATTTCAGTTTTACCTCAAGAAGCTCTCGGGTTAATTTGAAAGGTGCACTTTCAAAATTAACACCACCAGGTGAATTAGAAAGCATGAAACCAAAATCAATATGTATAATATGACCTTCTTCATCCATCAAGAGGTTCCCATTATGCCTATCCTTCACCTGGATTAAATTAAAAACTTAAATAAGAAGTGGGTAGAAAATATTCAATAACAAAAAGTAAAATAGTATTATTTGAATTGGAATTTAAGCAGGTAATACACCAGTTTTAGAAAATGTATGCATGTGTATAATAAAAGGTTTCAGACCTGCAGAAGGTAGCAAACCAGGGAATATCCAGCCATACTTTCTACGAAGTTCCTCTGAAACAAAAACATGTAAACAAATCATGAAATATTGAATCAAATGATATTATCTTTTATATTTTTAACATAAAATAAAGGTGTTTGTTACTATAACAGATTTATTACATGATGAAAGAAATAACATTCAAAAGATAAAGGGGTGTAGGAGGATAACCCTTTAAATTAAAAACCAGCAAGAAATCACACTACACAATTATGCCGGAGAAAAAATGGGAGATGGCAGCAGCAGAAGTAACATATGACGGTACAATGCATTTTGCAAGTGAACGTTTGAATGTACTGAAAGAAAACTTACTATAATACATCCAAGACAAGATTACCTAGGAGAAGAAAAGAAAAAAAGGAACACCACTGGTTAAAAACATGAATTTGATTTTGTAATGGGATGCTTATCAGGTGTCATAAATACGGGATTTCAGCGAATAAAAACAATATGGAATTTCAGTGTAGATTATGCTGGATTGTCTGTAGAATCCTTTTTTAACATAGATGTACATATGCTAAACTACGTATTTATGAAAAGTTAGTATTTTGGAATTTTCTTAGGTGGCCAGGTTTGCTAGGTTGTGATAAGACCTTTAAGGTGTATGTTAGGAAGAAAGTTCAAAATCAGAGGTTTTGTGACAGTTAAGGGTGGTTGAGTAGTTTAGGGCAGTTTAGGGGTGGTTAGAGGTAGTTATTAAGTTTAGTGAGGGTTATCTTTTAAGGAGGAAATGGTTCCTCCTGGTGGGTGGGTTGTATTTTCGTTTCTGGAACAGGGCTTGTCCTGTGTAGAAGGGATTTACTTCCCTTGGAAGCTGTAGAATGTTTTCTGTATTATGTTTTCTTTAATTAAAGTATTATCTTTCGTTGTGCAGTAAGATTTGAGTGCTTATTTCTTTACTGAATCTGAAAATCTGGTCTCTTGTTCCTAAGAAACCTAACAGGCTGACTAATTTAATATCTAACATATGCATTAGTCATAGATCATGAGGTGGATAGGGATCTTGTGACAAAGAAGGATAAATAATCCTCTTCAGTTAAACTAATAGGAAAATAAATAACCATGACATACATATTTCTATTCAGCTATTTTCTTTGTGAATGTTCTATCTGTATACTAAAGAAAAACATAAAATGTAAATGTCAAACAGTGTTTTAGAAAGAGGAACACAAGCTCAATTAAGTATTGCATCTTATAAGATGAACAAGGTCAGCCGCAATAATACAGTGAATCTTTGAATCTATACATTACCTGGGCAAGTTTAAAACTTGGAGAATCATCTTGATACTTGGCAATGAAAAATTCACGTAAACTTGAGATGTTGGGGTACCTACTCTTTATAGAATGTAGAGAAGCCTACAAATCACACATTTAATAATTAGTAAAGACAAAAAATGTAGAATTTTAATGAATACGAAGTATGTAACCATGGAATCACCGTATCTGGAATTGTTTCAATTAGAGCAGTGTAAGAAGAAGTACATAACACTTCATATGGGCGCAGCCAGAGAGGTAAACCAGCTTCTTGGAAAATATCTGCCATAAAATGTAATGATAGTAAGCAACATAACAAGAAACACAAAGAAGAAACTGCTGCATCCTACTGAAGTAACCTGGTATAAGAATATAGCAAAATAAGATTCAATAATGCATCATTAGCAAATCTCAGGTGCAACTAGAAAATACCATTATTGCTTTTACATACTTCCACATCAATTCACAACTACTGCATTCAACTATAACCAAGTGAATTTAACATGTATGGAGGTTCACATTGAAGGAGGGACTTAAACAGAGGTCACAAAGACATACATTTGATTCTAGAAGAATAGGATCTCCCACGACTTGCATTTAGCCCGATTTCCCATTTCACACAGTCAAATAGAAAGAGAATGAAATTTCTGAAGTAAAAAAGGTTCAGCTGCTTAAGGCTTGCTTTGGATCCAGAACGGAGTGTTAATAAAAACCTAATGAAAGAGTAACTCAAAATGATTTTTTCAGTTTAAGTATTTTCACATTCCCCTTTCTCCTTCCCACATTGCAAAGTCATCACTCATGCTATGCTCATAGCAGATGCAGAAAGCATAACCAATGAAATAACACGTTATTTAGTCAGAGGAATTTACATATGCAAAACAAAAATCCCTACTCCTGTCATTCAGGGCATACTAAATACATACGCGAATTAAAAATCAACAGATATTAAAAGTTAAATTTAATCCAAAAAGGAAGCCAGTGGTGTAAAGAATCAGGGTCCAGGGGAATATAAGATACATCTTCTAATACCATAGTCAAATAATATTCTTGTCATGGAAAACAAACACCAAAAGACAAAATAATCATAAAAGGCAAATTTATTTTTTGCAGCACAACGAACAACATTCAAAAAGGAATGGTAAGTTCGGAATGAGGTGCCATAGAAAGAGTCTGAAAGAGACCACCTACCATAGAAGTGTGAAATAAGTTGAACTGCCAGATGCTCCTGCCTACAATCATCCCCGCTTTTTACAATTACCTATGATAAAGTGGAAATTTTGCCATCATGTTCAAAAGTTGGGATCTTAAAGCACAGATACTCAAATAGAATAATCTCAATAACTCATCTTGAACAAAAAGCTGACCACAATTACACTACAAAACCATGATGATATATGAAGACATGGATATACACAGCTTTCAACAAATTGGGAAAATCGAAAGTTTTGATTGCTAAAACTCTCTTTCTTGATTCGAATGTGAATTCTGTCATAATTTGCGTAAAACAGATGTCACAATAACAAAACAAAGAATGAAGGAAATATATTTTAATGTCAAATGTAAAGACAAATTTCCATGGCCAGCCCTTTGTCCCAAGTTGGGACTCCCAACAAAGAGTTTTCAGTGCCAGACTAACTTTTATGTAGAGAAACCATGCAGAATGTGGTACAGGTAATCATTAACCTTATCACACAAAATTGATAAAGAAAATTTCAAAGGTTGAATTTTGTGTGATATAAGTCCATGATTATTTTCTTATAGGGACAAAATTAATGGTTTATCCCAATGGATACTGCATGATTTTACTGCAGAGAAGCCGAACTCTAACTCAAAAAAGGGTTTCCAAAAGGCTAACTAGTCAAGAAGTTGTTGAACTTTCTTATGGTTGCACCTCCATAGAATATTCTTGCATTGATATTGTTAATTCAAATTTTACAAACCATGTATTGGTCTAGGACCACAAGAATCTTCCACAATAAGCTATCATGTTCAGGGTGTGAACATTTACAGCATGACAGGGGTTAGCTCTCCAAGCAGAGATTACTAGGTACACAAGCCAAACCCAATATTTTGCTTAAGGGAAATTCATAATTAGAGAAAGGATTCCTTAATTTAGAAATTAATTTGTCTAAAGTATTTTTCAGAAAAGGACTCAATGAACTACACTAGGTTAAAAAATATAACCTATAGCAGTACAAAATTCTCAACCAACATTACTAAATGTGAATCACGGAGAATGGTGGAATGCCAATACATATACTGTCTTAGGCAAAGAGCAGAAGTCAAACCAATTGAAATAAATTATATATATCAATCAAATATGTAAACAAGATTAAGTTGTAAGCAAATAAAACTAAAATGAATAGAAACTGGCACAATATTAACTCAAGTTCAATGGGAGAGAGGATCGCCAGAGATGATAAGGGGATGCAGGATACATGTCACAGCCACGATAGTGGACAGAGTTGCAATCACAGATCAGCAGAATTCCACAATGCAATAGCAGAAATATAGTGGCTATTTAACAACACTGTACTGTACCCAACCTTGCTAGAAATTATAATTCATACATTATTCAATTGCAAAACATTATTTTCTGACTTGGATACCAGTTCCAATAAAAAATTAGTAAATAAATAAAACACTTCCCTTTGGTTGATATAAATGTGTGTCTCATGCATTTCGTTTTACTTTATTAAATTCTGGTCTTCATGACATTAAAAAAAGATGACAAACAAAAAGAATTCTTTGGATTGATAAATATACGTACAGATCGCAAGTCCCAACCAGGTAAATTCCCATGGACAGAAGCCTTACGGATCCTCTCTTTCTTTACCTCCCAAAGTTCACCAGACAAGGCATCACTAGCTTTGGGTATAATTCCATTAGCCTGTTTAGAAGAATTATGTTATGTACAACAACTTCATACTTCTAAGGCTAAACAAAAACAAAATTTACAAGTAAATTGTCCTACCCTTGGTGGTGCATCTGATGAATCTTGACCAGCACCTTTCAAAGGGAGTCCAAGGGGTGCTTCTCCCTTTGCTGCCGCAGCCTAGAAAATTTAAAGTGTTAAAAACACAAAAGTTGTAATCTGAATGGGAAATGGCAAATAAAACATGAACAATCAATTTGTAATTCAAACCTATCATTCATTTGTACTGTATATGTTTTGATTTGATTAGTTTCAGAGATTATACACACTAGATATATATGTGATACACACATATAAACTGCTTATAATCGTATTTTATAGTCGTATTCTCTTTTGTTTGGTACCATTGGTGAAAATCATATTAATCTTAGATCCTTCCTTTGACAAAGAAAATTTTCTAATTACTTTTTGCTTTCCCATTTTATCAACAATTGATTAATTTAAATACATACAAATAATTTCTTACCCCGTTTTTTTTATTTTACTATATAAAGCCAATTATTTTAGACAACCCAAACAAAATAGATTACATTGATCTACTTTTCACCAATATATTTAAACTTTTCATATAACTGATTATAACAATAATCAATTATATTTATAATTGGTTATTCAAATAACCTATAAAAATCATCCAATCCAAACATACACTACACGTCCAGGTGTGAAAAGCATAATCTTTCACTGAACAGAATGACTTTACATAACCCATAATGTTGGTTCCTATACTACTAAGAACTTGTGTCTTGCATGTATGCATACATATCTAAAATTTTTATATTCTTGATTAAGTTATCATGTAATGGAATATCATTATCAATATCACTAAATGACAATTAAAGACTCACTTTTACTTCCTCTATTGCCACTGTACTTGGAACACGTCGATGTTCCTTCCGCCGTTTTGGTGTTTGATCCTCAATATCTTCCATTTTTAACCCAGGATCAGCTTTCAATACTACCTGCACCCACTCCATATCACTGTCATGTTCTGACCTTCCCACTTCTTGAATACCATCTCTGTAAATTGAAAGATGCTTAATGCCATCACAGAGATCTGCTTCAGTATTCTCTGACCTACAATGAAATGGTGCTTCCACAGAAAGATTCACACTAACAAATTTGACTTTTGCATCAGGTACATGGGTCATTGCCTGGTCAATAGCCTCAGCAGTTGATCTGGACATTCTATCATTGCTATTGCGATATGCTTCTTGAGCTGTCCATAATGGATATGCCCAAGGGGGTGGTTTTTGAAAGAAAGCATCTCCATTTGCCAACGGAATCCCCCCTTTTGAAAGTTTCTGAGAATTAGATGTCTCTTTGGAATTGCTATAACAAGGGTTTTGCAGGAAGGACAGTACATCAGAAATATGGTTTGCATTTTACAAAGCACAATATTTTCCACAACGCATGGGGATTATTATCCAAGTAATACCTTGGCATTTCACATCTCAAAACTTCAACACAAATCATGTACGGTGCCTTCTCCCTAGAATTCAAGATAACAGCTTCATCTTCAGGTATATGAAGTACACGGTACATGCCCTTTCCCAATGGAAAGCAAACTCCTAGGAATATTCGAAAAACAAGACTCATATACAAGAAAGAGAATAAAGGAAAACTGTAAGCAAACAAGCAATGAGAAAACAAAACAGAATAGATACACCAAAATCACATTATTTTAGGTAATGTTAGGTTATCTAATTGTGAGTGAGTGGAATGGAATAAGTTTTAGATTAGAAACTTTGGTCATTTTCCATATGATAATCAAGTTCAAAGATAATACTTCATGCTTAGTAATTAGCTCTTGTCCCAATTTCCATTAGTTATTGTTTTTGTTTGCTTGCATTGATTTTTATTTTTTGGTTATTTTGTTAGTATTTTCCTTATCAAAAGTTTAGATATTTTATGCTTTTAAATTTCTTACATATGTTCAAGATGTTAGATATCTTATCTTTTATCTTTTATGTTCTATTTTTTTGTTATTATCTTTGCCAATCATTCTTTATACTTTGGGCTTAGCCCATATTTTCTTTATTATAAATATAGTACCCTATGTGTACTTTCTACCCAAGGAAGATTAATCATGTACCTAGTCTTTCATTATATTCAATATGGTATCTAGAGCTTAGAGTTTTTTTGCAATTCTTTTGTCGCCCCTACCACTACAACTATTGTCGCCGCTGTTGTTGTTGTTGCCGGAGTTTCAATTTAGACTCGCGACTACACAGTTTTGCTCGTCTCAACCAGGAGATCACCGTGTCGCCAAGATCGCTGCCATCGAAGTCTAGACACGCCCTCCCACCCACCAATCAAAGCTTCGGTCAGCAATTTTTTCCAGCTGCATGTGGTGGCACGTGAGGCATTGGTCATCATCGATGGACTCACTATGGCCTCCTCTTTCTGGATATAACCTTGCTACATTGATCAGACCTCTTTGGTTTTTTATGGTATTTCTCTCTCTTCCTATAATGCTTCTTTCCTTGCGTCTTCTAATATCTCTTCTGCCACCAATTTGTCTTATTCGTTCATCTATACTAACTATGTGAATGTGCACTTGTCTATTGATAAATTAGATGGCACTAATTATGCGACTTAGGTGTCAAACATTAAACTTTGGTTTGAGAGTTAGTAGTATGTTGATCATCTTATCAAAGAGTGACTACTATTGCTCCTAGTGAAATTTTCCGTTGGAAGAAAATTGATGCTCAATTAAGCATCGTTCTCAAGTCTACCATTCAATCTTCTTTAAAACAAATGTTTCGTGCCTACGACACATGTTTTAAAATCCGGTAATAGGCCAAATCATTATACATCAATGATAGTGAATGTCTTTATGGCGTTTGTTACGATCTTTTCAATATTGTTGCTCCTCGACGTCAAAACTCTATGACTAGTTATTTGGATAAGCTTCATGCTCTTTTTCATCAATTTAATGAAGTATTACCTCCTGCCTCTACTCCTGCCCAAGAAATAGAGCAACGGTCAAACTTCTTCATGGTGTTGGCATTACATGGACTTGCTGATGAATATTTTCATGTCTGTTATCAGATTTTGGGTTCCTTTGTTGCACCTAATTTTACTTCTACTTGTTCCACCCTTTTGCATGTGCCAAGTAAACCCATCAATGATACACCTGCTTATGGCAATGATTCCTCTTATTTGGTGTTAGGATATTTATCCTATTTTATCATCATTATAGTGTGTCAAGGGTTACCCTATTTATCATGATTATATTATGTCTAGGATTACCCTATTTATCATGTATATATTGTGTCTAGGGTTACCCTATTTATCATGTATTTATTTTTATAAATAGAAGATTGTGAGAGGGATCAATGAAGCCCTCTAGAATTATTTTACAGTTTCAATCTTAAGTTGGTATCAGAGCCATGGTTAGAGCCTATCCTAGTGAGTTCTAAGTGGACATTCTATTCTTCTATTCCACCTGCTATCGGGCCGTTATCGGACCACCCAATTTCTACTATCACGCACGAGATGTCTATACCTCGGCGTGAAGGGGGTGTGTTGGAAGTCCCACATCGACTAGAGATAAGGCCAAATTAAAATATATAAGTGAGGTGCAAACCTCACCCTACAAGCCGGTTTTGTGGGGTTGAGTTAGGCTCAAGTCCACTTCTAATATTTGGCATCGCAACATGATGATCGCAATCATTGCCACAAACTAGGAAAAGAGCGTCACAAGTGTGACCATTGTCACAAGCTAGGCCACAAGACTGGCAATTGTTATGCATTACATGGTCATCCTCCTCAATATGTTGTTGTTGGTTAGATTAAACCTCCCTCACAATCATCTATTATGGATCCTCCTCCATCTAATATCGTTGAAAAATCTATTATTTTCAATGAATTTCTCAAATGATATGAATGTTTTTAGCCTTCTAATTCTAATGCTTTTGTTGCATGCACAAGTACATCTTTTGTTGAGCTAACTCAATCTTCTTCTCTTAGTCCTTGAGTTCTCAACTCAAGAGCCACAAATCACATTACTAGTAACAAATCTTTGTTTTTTTCTTTATCCTCTCCCGATACTTTACCTTATGTTACAATGACCGATGAGTCTATGGTTTTAACTCATGGTGTTGGGACTATTAACGATTTTTTCCTTTTTATCCATTGATAATGTTCTTTATGTCCATAGTCTTCTTTTAACTTATTATTCATCAATCATCTAACTCGTTTTCTTGATTGTGTTATTTCTTTTACCAAAGATTTTGTTTTTTACAGGACCGAAGTTCGAGACAGGTGATTGGCACTGGATGTGAGTCTCACAGTCTTTATCATCTCCACCCTTCTATACATGTTAGCACAGTTATGGAGTCTCCATCTCTCCTTCATGCTCAATTGTGTCATCCAGTATGGTCAAATTACAGTAGCTTATTTCCATCTTGTCCAAGTTATATAGTTTGGTGTGAGTCATGTCAGTTAAGGAAACATAGTCGTAGTTCCTTTCCTCATAGTGTTACAACGTGCTTCGTCCCCTTTTGCCTTAGTTCACTCTGACATTTGAGGCCCTAGTTGTGTTAAGTCTAATTTAGGTTTTCAATATTTTGTTACCGTTGTTGATGATCATTGGAATGCAGTCATCTGTATATTAAAGTATATTAAAGGATCCCCTGGAAAAGGTTTGTTACATGGTTCCAATAACCATACAAGAGTTGTTTGTTATTCAAATGCTAATTGAGCAAGATCTCCTCCTGATAGAAGTTCTACTTCCGGATATTGTATCTCCATTAGTCATAACTTGTTCTCTTGGAAAGAAACAAAATGTTGTGGCAAGATTTTGTGCAAAAGCAAAATATAGAGTTATTGCCTCAGCCACTTATGTGCTTGTTACTAATATGTAGTGGAATGTTTAGTGAGCAACAATTCAGTGCGATAGGCCATAACAATGAAGACTTGATGTCATAGCATATTGAAAGTTTGATAATTGAAGATTGTGAAAGTCTTTAAATATTCAATTGCAAGATGCTGGAGCAGTGGAAACTGACCACGAACTTTACTAGAGCATGGGAATTGGTACAACAGCAGTAAAGTTGAGAAGTTCCGAATAGTGAAGGGAAAAGTTATAAAAATGGTCATTTGAACCTCCCAAGGAGTGTTTACAACCTCAATATGGCCGTGGAACAAAAAGTTTAACGTTCCATTTTTAGGATACTTTTATGGTGAACTGAAAATGCTTTCACTTTTGTCCACCAAAATGGAGAGAGAGAGAGAGAGAGAGAGAGAGAGAGAGAGAGAGAGAGAGAGAGAGTCCGAAAAAAATAAAGGATGTTTGATGGAATGCTTTCAATTATGTTCTGCTCTATCCCATCCTATTATAAGCAATTCTAACAATGGAAACTAGTATCACATTTGACTCCTTTGCATCAATCCAAAGTCCAAGAATAGTAGCAAGTAAAAACTACAAGAGACAATTATTTCTAGTACATGATAGAAAAATATATATCACTGGCTCCTCTGAGTAACGGACTCCTAATAAACACCAAAATGGTAGCTTTCATACATTAACTCCTATAGATATGAAACACAATGATCATGTATGGATATTTTCACCATTTTCTCCACCACAAAAAGGAAAAACACTGGCAATCTGCTTGATTTATCACAGTTATATTCCAAGCAAAGAAGAAAAGAAAAAAAAAAACATATAAGCTCTTTTGATCTTTCACCTCAGAAGGTGGCATCACTGTTTAGAACCAAAAGACAAATTGGTATGAAATGATGTATTATTTACTGAGTATGATCGATTACAATTGTGTCCTCCTATAATCCCTCAAGAATAGCTGCTTCAGAGGTGACTAAAACCTCAGCCCAGTTATAGCCAAACAATAAAAACAAAATCGTAATCAATCCCCCTCCCCCATGATGTGAACCTCCTTTATTCCTTCATTTCCTTAACCAACTCTGTTCCTCTATCTCGTGAATCTCTCTTTTAACCCCAGCTAAGGTATCAGTTGGGCCCATATATTCTTTGGGAGTAAAATAATGGCTCCAAAAATTTTCGAACTCTTTGGCAATAACATGTAATATGCTAATATTAAATACATCACAAAATATTGGTGGAAACCATTTAGTCCAATTAACATCACTAACTACTACTATTAAGAGTTAAGAAGTACCTCCAATATTGTGAGCTTCTATTAAATGTAAATTGATCTCTGCAAGTGACTTGAAACACAGGAACAACAAAGAATATGTACATGTCAGAAGCACTAGATAAAGAAAACATTAAAGGAAAATGTAAGGAGATAACCTCATGCAGAGCATCTTTACGGTCTTCTACTGGAAATACGTCCACTAGACCAAATGATGTCTCACATAACGTCAGCACAAAATCCAATGATTCATGGTAAGCTCCTTTCCGGAACTGCGATGGATTAATTGGAAGCGGGGGTTTTGTTCCTGATTTCTCATTTTGCTGCTTTGGTGATCCGGGATGCTTCTGCCAAAGTAACATGAAAAATCCAGTGAAGGCAAAAAATTTTATAGATGGGAAATTACCATGTCTCTAATATTAAAATCAGCAAAAGTATGAAGAATGTCAAAACAGAGTTTTGGATGCATTAATACTAATGTTACACTTCTAAGTTCCAAATCTAACCCACAACTACAATCATCTCTTAAGCATTCATCATGAATGCAATGTGTCATGCATTCATGCCCATGATATGACTGTTATTGATAAGGGGTACAGGTAGTCAATAATGGGGTTGCCAAAAATGTAATGGATGTTCAGATCGAGATTGATGCCGTAAAATGATTTGTATCAGAAGTTATAGTACTTAAGCCATTTCTATAGTCCAAAGAAAGTTATTTTCGGTGCCTTAACCATGTGCTAAATTCCCAGGTTTTAGTTTCACGTTAAAACAATATACAAATAAACTAAATGTTAATGGTTACTGTATGTTTAACACACCTCTTTCTGCCTTTTTGACCCTAATAGCTCAGAATCTTCAATTGATCGATCACGATCTCTAAACAATTTACGAAAAAAATTCTCTGTACCCGGACTACTTTCATACACCCCACCATTGTTTTCACTGGCTGAACTACTTTTACTGTCTTCAGGATGCACACGGAAAATTCTTTTGAACAAAGAAAATTCAGAGGGTTCTTCCTCAACATTGGTTGTACCATCTTCAATTTTGTCACTTGTATCTTTCTTGTCGTCAAATTTATCCTTAAAGAATTTTCGGAAAAACCCTTCTTTTTCATCCTCTTCAGCAGGCTTTGCACATTTCTCTTCGGAATTTGCAATATCTCCTTCGTCATTCCCATCCTTCTTATCCTCAAACTTCTCTCTGAAAAACTTTCGGAAAAAACCTTCTTTATCTTCATCCTCCATTGTCTTATTGGGTGTTCTATCCTCAGAATCATTCTTGTTATCACGAAACAATCTCTTAAAGAATCCTTCTGAACTAGAGGGCAAGTCCTCATCCTCACCTTTACTGTCTCTTAAGAGTCTTTTAAAGAAACCATCCCTTTCAGATTCTTCATCATCCCCTCTACCATCCCTTAAGAACCTTTTAAAGAAATTATCCTTTTCAGAATCTTCGTCACACTTCTCAGAAGACCTGCGAAAGACAAAAGCATCACGAATCTTCTGGCCCAACTCATCTTCACCCTTGCTATCTCTTAAAAGCCTCTTGAAGAAACCATCTTTTTCAGACTCGTCGTCGTCTTTCTCCACTGACTTTCTAAAAAGCAAAGCATCTCTAACTTTTGGACCTGGCATAAACTTCTTAAATAACTTGTTTTCCTCAGTAGATTGCGGACTACCATCCTCCTGCAAATTGTTTCCTGATGAAGGTGAGAATGACATAGACCTCTGAGTAGGCGGTGAAGATGTTAGTGACAACAATCGCTGTTTTGATGAGAATATCTTATGCAAAACTTGGCTCTTGCCTCCAGGGGTTGTAGGAGCACTTTGAGGCCTTATCAAGGGCGGCCACTCACCCATTAAGGTGGCTGCAATCTGGCACTTTTCTTGAATCCTACTAATTCCTTCATTATCATCGGAGTCCTCAAGCTCTGCCAATAAGAACCAATGCACCTTCAAAGCAATCTTAAGCGACTTGGAGCACACGTCTATGACGAACTTATCCAAAGATGGACTTGGCTTGTGTATCATCATGTAACATACTTGGAACAAATAACTCTCAATTCCGTGCAAGGGAAGTGTGTACATTCTATTACACAGGTAATCACGCACCCCGGAGTGGTCATGCTTGTACAGGTAGCTAACAGCAATCCACTCACAGAAGAACGATGAGTCAAAGAACCTGATGAGCCACCCATTTTCACTGGACTCACTTGTCAAATTAGACCTCGACGCAATTTCCCTGGGTTCATCGACCTCCCCACGATTCAATCCTAAGAGCCTCACCATTCTCAACCTACCATAATCATTCCGCCAATGGGAAAGCCCCTGATTTGAATTAAATAGCCAGCTAAAGCATACTTAAACCCTACGAATCCCTAAAACCTTCCCCGAAAGCCCTAACCCATCAACGAATCGAAATCACCACCCTCGTCAGTTATCCGACTCGAGCATCCACTGCAAATTCCGAGAAACCCTTGCATCAATCGTGAAAACGAGACAGCGACACAATCCACATATTTTCGTGATAAAAGTTATAACGAAAATTGAAGCTGAGCAGGTACAACCGTGGAATCTTCCCCCTAAAATTGCAACGAAACTTCAATTGGAAGAAATGAAGGTACCTAAGTTGCGCGAAATGTGAATCTGGCGCTAACTGCACGAAAACGTGAAATTAAATCAAATGCCGCAATGAATCTCCACGCCCTGTCCAAAACGACGGCGTTTTGATCGGTGGCAATGGAGCGGTGATGATGGTCGTCGTTTCTTTGTTAGAGAGAGAAGGACAAAGGAAGGCACGAGTTAATTACTAAAACAATAAAAATAAAAACCAAAAATAAAAGAAAAAGAAATGGTAAGTTGCGCTTAACTATGACATGCACATGCACAGTCCTAGTCCTAAGATCGTGGGGCAGTAAATTATTTCCCTCCATTCCCAATTAGAGTGAAGTTTGCGAAAAACAGGGAGCTGTATGTTCATATGCTAAGTGTGAAAGCATTTAGTACAAAACAAAGCTTGAAAGTATTTATTGGTACTCAAAATTGAAAGTTTAATTTTAATTATTTAAAAAATCTTATTAATTGCAATTTTTTATGTTTCAATGAAAAGTTGTTTTATTTTAAAAATATTCTAGGTTTTTATTACATGTGCATGAATTAAAAAACAAACAAAATACTTATCTTTTATACGTAAGATATCATGAAAATAAAAATAAGAATCTTATCCGTTTATTTTTACATAATAACAAATGATTAATATATTTTAAATATTATTTTAATTTAAGATATCATGAGTTTAAAAGAAATATTATCTAATTTTATTTTAAACATCTTAAATATGTTAAAAATAGATTAAAGTTGATTCTAAACTACAAGTATAAAAGTTTGTTATTAATTTTTTATTATACTCGAAGATAGATTACAAGTATTTGTTATTTTATAAGTTGTAAAGATATATGGTAACATTTCCATTTAGTAGAATAAAACTATCAAAATAAAACATTACATGGATGATGACTTATGAGAAAACTACAAACTACTAGAACAGAAGATTCTACCTTTGAAAAGTAAAATTCTCTATCTAATTGCTTCTCTCTCAACATATCGATGGATCCCCTGCAAGATGTTTTCTCTAAGCTCACACCGGTTAAGGTGATCATTGCAAAAGAAAAAACAACACACAAGCAGACAAACACAAAAGCAAGGGTAAGCTAGATATCAAACAATTCATACCACCTTTATACATAGCATACATAAAACATTTAAATCCCAAACATCTTAACATTTAAAGACCTAGACTGACTCATCCGGATATTGTATGGAATGTCGAGTTCTAGGGATTCCTACACCAGTATAGTGGAACAACTGGACTACCCCAAGCTACCACACCAGGTTAGTCCTACAAACACTCTTTTACCAACTGGAGAAAGGCACCTTAGGCTCGGACCTTCTGTTATTCTCACCAAATCACTCATCACTCTCTACTTGAGCATGAATAATCATTTGAATGTTAGGATAAACCCCAACAAAACTCTGGTCATTCATACCATCAATACTTGAAACCATACTGAAAGAGTTCCCCGTGAAACCCATGTTATCAACCATGAAACACTTAATATCACTTCACTTTACCTTAAATCCATTTGAAACCATACTTATATTCATATACTTTCACATTGAATTCCCCCATATAACATCATTGGTCATATACATAACCTTGTTTCAATTTCATATTACAATTCAATTCATACTCCACAAGAAGTAGTAAAAACCAATCATTTGAACACTCACATACATTGCACACACTTTAAGAAAATATATAAAAACTTAGTTGAAAATATGATATTTTTGCTCAGCCGCTAAGTATGTTCGCTCAGCTAAAGCCTAGTTGCTCAGCACACCAAGTCTGTTCGCGCAGCTAAAGCCCATTCACTCAACATTCCAAGTCTGTTTGCTGAGCGTAAATAGAAACAGTGGGTTCTGCTCATTCATTTCTCGCTTAACAATACTACATAATTATGTAGCATCAAAACTGTAGAATTTGCACATCTCAACAATTCCTGACCAATTTTATGCCTCTTTCCCAAGTTATAACACTCCTAGATTGTATTATACAGTAAAATGGACCTAAACAAATGTATCTAAACCAACCTAAACTCATTTTAAAGTGATTGATCACAAGATTCCAATCTAAAATTAACTAAAACCTTACTTTATAGACCCAAATTGAATTCTACCAATTATGGCTTATTTTCAAACAACTTAGGGACTCCAACAAGTCCCAAATAACTTACTAACACCCTCCATAAAGACCATTTAAGCACAGAACCCATAATTCAAATTCTCATTAGTCCAAACCCCCAAAAACTAGTTTTAAACCAAGCTAAAGTCTACTTACCAACCACCAAACACTCTTACATCAAATTTCCTTCATTTCAATGCTTAGACAAGTCAAGAAAAAATCTCATAACATCCTTCTCTCATCATTTCACTACCTAAAACCTTTTTTTTCCTTCAGAACACTTTTAAACTTCAACAATGAACCATAATCTTTGCTCCATATCAATTTTCAACCATCTAACTCTTCTAACAAGTTCTAATTAATCACATAACAGTGCTAGACCAATTCACATCTCACTATAATACCAAATTCTCAATTTCACTCACAAAAACCCCTCTTTTAATCTTGAAACTCAAGTAATTCACCCTCCATTACTCCAACCACTTTAAGATCACCATTTAAATCACAATACAACCTCCAAACACATAATTATAATAGTAAAACGATATGAACGAATCACACAAAGCATTCAAACATCAAACCACCTTGAATCCTCATTTAAAACTCAAACATCACTAGAACAACCAATACAAATACATGCAATTCATTTTATACTACATAGATATATTAAATTCAGATCAACATAATAATCTAAAACAAGTTCTAGCTTCCCTTACCTCTCAAAGAAACTGCTCAACTCTAAAAACGCTTTGTCGATTACTTGAACTGTAAGGAATACCTAAACGAACCTACGAAACACCAAATTGAAAACGGACAGAGTCCTTAGAATTCTAGATGAATCAAGAACGTGTAGGAGATGCATGATTACACATGCAACAATACAATATTCCTCTAAAACAGATTTAGGAACGAAAGGGGAAAAATGAGTCGAATCTTACTTGCTCTATTGAAGAAATTGATCGGGTAGAAACGTAGACTTCGTTGTCGTGGCCAATTAGGTACCTCCTGATCGCCAAAGAGATGACTCAAGACTTAGAACTCTTAGAGAGAAGGTAGAGAACTCAATAAAAGTGGTTTATAGAGAGATGATACATTTTAAAATAATGAAACTCTTTTATAAGAAAATTATTTATAAATAAACCATTTAATGTTAAAATAATCGAGTCACACTATTTTTAAATTGCCACAACTTATAAAATACCATTTTCTGGTTTTACATGTACATAATTAATTTAATTTCTTTATTTGTGACATTAATTTGTTTTGGTCTTTATATTGATATTTAACTCAATGAAATTTATTATATATATATATATATATATATATATATATATATATATATTTAATCAATATTTAACTCAATGAAATTTATTCTATGGATTTTAGTCTGTTTATATTTAATTTTTGGATTAAATATGTTTTTGGTCCCTTAACTTTCAGCGAAAATTAGAATTAGTCCCTCTTCAAAACTTTGGACTAATTTAGTCTCCAAACTTTATAAATGTGTGAATTTAGTCCTTTTAACCAAATTTTGTTAACTTTATTTGATGTTTCAAACGCATTTATCAGTGAACATTGAAGCAAAAATGTGTCAAACGAGATAAACAACTCAAATGCTATCATGAAATGCACTTAAAACATCAAATAAACCTAACAAAATTTAGTTAAAAGGACTAAATTCATACATTTTTAAATTTGCGGACTAAATTAGGTCAAAGTTTTGAATAGGGACTAATTCCAATTTTCGCTGGAAAGTTAAGGAACCAAAAACATATTTAACCCCTTAATTTTTTACTCAATTAAATCATATATATTTTTGTTTAAAATCATGTTCAAGTTATAAGAGTTGTTCAATTTGTTTAAGTCAATCATAATTTACTTAAAAATGAAATAAAATGAGTTTACTTAAAAATAAAAAAAATTATAAAACTCCTTTTAAGTAGATAAATTAAGTTAAAAAATATTATTTACTTTATAAACTCGTAAATGTAAAAAGTAATTTTTTAATTGAATATCTGGAAAAAATTAAAAAAAGTATTCTAATACATTTGTGTTTTAAACAGAATATTTGTGTTATAATACTTTATATTATAAATAGAATAAATATATTTGTATTTGGTGAATATCGAAAATGCTTATGAATGTGATTCTCTATGTAAGATACATGTGTATGACACTGACCATGTCTATTTTTTTCTTTCATTTTTTATTTAGGGGGTGTTTTAATATTATTTTCTTTTTCACTTAAAAGAAAATGTTTAACGGAATGTACAATGTTTATTGATATTATCCCTTTTTTTTTATTGTAGTTATTGAAGTAAATTTAATTTTTAAAATATTTATAATTATGGTTTTTTTAATTTAAATAAACGCAATACAAGTGTAAATGTAATTTTTTATTGTATTTTTTATGCATTCTGGAGAAACAAATTAACATAAACAAGTATAATTTCGTTACTTATAAATAATCAACTTTATATTTAGTATCAAGCACTTATTAATAAGCATCGATAAGTTTGAATATAGAACATATCAAACAAAATTCTCTTTGTTCCATTTTACAAAGTTTAACATATGTTTTAAATTGGATTTAATATAAGGTTTAATAGTTTATATTGTCTCTAGTAGTTTTGTTGAAGTGTGTCAAGCTGGTCCATCTTTTTAAAAAAGTGTGCATTACATTTTTATTGAGTTTCTTCCATTGAATTCCTTCCATTAAATGTTAATTTTTTCTTTCTCTCTCATTTGCTTCTGTGCAATGCAGCATTGTGTTTGCAGCGTAAATTAATTACTTTTCAAATAAACAATTTTAAATATATTTTAATAATTAAATCCCATTAGAATAACATATTTTTATAATTAAATGCAAAATTCACTTTGATAAAAGTTTGATTTTTTAATTTTCGGTTTTGTTAATAATTTTTCTCGTGTTATTAAGTATCATTTAAATCACAAGGTGAAACGACGTCGTTTGTGTCAGGGTTTAACCTACGTCCCTGTACCAGGGTCTAACCTCCATCACTCCGTCGCTGCGTTTATGGCAGAACTTACTGCGATTCTGATTGTCCAGGCAAAGGTCAGCCACGAAGCGAAACTGAAGGAACTGCTTCACCGAATCACCTCGCTCGAGATAAAGCTATGCTCTGACGGCAAAGTTCGGGAGGATCGCATCAGAGCATCGGAGGAAGAGACCAGAGGTAAGCATAGGGTTGTTGCAGAAGTCGTTTGTTGGATTCGTGATGTCGTTTTTGGATGTCGGGAAGCTGGGGCTGTTGCGGTGGATTTTGCAGTAGAGAGAGATGTATTCTGGCGTTCTCGTTGTGGAGTCGTTGGTCCCTCCGGGGCTTCGGAGTGTGTTGTTTGGGAGTGCCACGTTGGAGCAATTGGTTGAGGTTTGTGGAAGGGAGAGTGGTGGTGATGCTGCTGAGGTTGTGTTTTGGGTGCTTGTTAGGGTTTGTACATCTGTGTAATGGTTTGATGTTGGATTCGAAAATACGGCAGAGGGGCAATACTAAGAGGGTATTGGACCTCATGAAGAAGTTGTGTGACGGAGGTTCAACATCATAGGGACTTGCTTTTGGCTATTGTTGAGGCCAAGGGTTCTTTTGGGTTGTTGTATCTGAAGGAGTTTCCTTACAACATTGAAAATTTCAAGTCTTCTTCATGGTTAGAATTGTTTCCAAAATTTTGTTGGTGTTATTTATTATGTTTAGTACTGATGGTGACTGATATATTTTTCAGGATTCCTGCAATATATGTGGCAGCTCAGTTGGTTTCGTTGGTTGGTAATGGCATTTCTAAGGAATATGCAAATTTACAATCAAATAGTCCATGGTTGTTGTTAGATAATATGGATTTACACAATTTTGTGAAGTGTTTATTTCCTCGTTCATTCAGCAGGCCTAAGTTTAACAAGGGATTGCCTCACACCGAACCTTATGTTAAGCATTGTATTCTAAGGCTTCTTCTGGAGTTACTGAAATCGTTGGACTCTCTTTTTAGTGGTTTGAATCACAATTCTTGTTCCAACAATCCACTTACGCAGCATGTGATGTTTACGAAGGATGAAATTCAAAATTATGTTCACGCTTTTCTTCCAGGCTTTTCTTCCTTATTTGCAGGTTTTATCAAAGAGTGTACTGAAAAAAAGTTGTTGTCTTTAGAGAAAGAGAGAAGAGAGAAAAAAAGTTAATGTTGTTTGTGCGTATTTAACGAAAGAGATTTGATTGAGGCAAATTTTACCAAATAGAGACGTAATTGACACTTTTTTAAAAGGATGGACCAACTTGAGACACTTAAGGGAAAATGAGAACAAAATAAGCTATTAAGCCTTAATATAACAATGATGAAAATTTGTCTCACGAGTTTTGTTTAATACAATTTATTTATATATTTAAAAATTCTTAATTATTAAATTATATTTTAGTGGATATGAGTAATCTTTTATTGTATTTCTTAACTAATAGTAATATTATATATGTTTAATTATTTTTGAGGTCTTAGTTTATGTAAAATTGTTTCAAACTTCTATTGTCATCACTATTTATGCCATCATCAAGATCACTATCCGACATTTGAGTCTATGATAGTCCATCATATTGGTCTAAAACACTTTGCACATCAACTTCTATAATACCAAATTAACGTCCAACTCGTACCTCCTCCTATATCATAGTCACCATTTATATAAACCAGGCCTTCCATACAATCATCATTAATATAAACATTGTCATCCTCACCACTAGAACTCTAACTACTAACATCAACACCATCTCCTTTACACTTAGCCACATCAACTTGTGTTTCAATTTCATCTTCTACATGATCACCCTCACCTCTTTCTTCTAAGACAACAACACTTTATTCACAATCACCCTCTTCACCCTGCCTTTCACTCTTACCTTCATCATCACCATCACATTCACCTCTCTCACCTTCAATGACAGGCACCTCATATTGTATTTCACTCTCCTGTTAATTCACCATCACTTTACTATTGACATTCACCATCACCTATACTTGTAGTTTGACCACTATCAAGCATCACAACTTCAATTTCTACTTCAGGTGTATTATGAGGAACATATTCTAACAATTGTATCACCTTAGGTTCAAAGACTATGTGAACAACAAATAGATGAACCTGCCCACTTAGCCTAGCTAAGTTAATCATGTGCATGACTCCTATGTCATCGCACAAAGGCTTCAACCTATTATCTAACACAAAGCCTCCTCATACACAGTACCACAAGTCCTTAAACCCATCGTATCCCAGCCCTTTGACTACATTGACTACAAGGAAGTAGCTCCACATGTCTGCGTCAAAAGATAAAGTTGAAGTTTCGTCCTCATACTTTATTTTCCCATCATTTAAGAACTTTCCTCCATAGTGGAAAACAACTTCAAAATGATCCTCCATGACGTACAACAATATATAAATATTTAACCTATAGAATAATAACATAAACAACAAAAATTAAACAAATTTAAAGCACAACCCACTAAAAAAGACACTCCAACAACACTTTAAACATTGGGGACCATATTGCAATGAACAAGGAAACACAAATGAACATGCAACATTGTGGGACAACCTCAATATCCCCGACATCAATGTTTGCAAAATGGAAAAAGCATAAAAGGACAAAATCATGAAATAATTAAATCAAAAGGCATTTACTAACCTTCCACGTGATTGACCTCGAATAACTTGGCGATAACCTTCCACATGATTGATCTAGAACAACTTGGCGATTTTAGTGAAAAACCACAGATATATGATGCTAAAATCCTCCAACGAAACCCTAATTCTCTTGATCGAGAACTAATTTGATTGTAAAAATCTCAATTTCGAACGATAACAACAAACCCACTCAAACCTTATTTTCCTTAATTTCGCACAATCAACAATCTCACCAAAAAAATCCCTAACTTATTCCTAATATGTTTTATTTTAATTTCACACAATAAATAAAATGTTGTTTTTTTATTCACTTTAACTTATTTAAATCTTAAAATAAATAAATTCCAGTTAATGCGACCTTAGTATGCCACATGAGAAATATTTGCTTGGTTAGCATGCCACGTGATGAACCTCTTAACACCATTTATTGAAATTGATGTTAAGGTTTCAATTCATTCAATTTTATAGGAACAAGAACCTAATTAAGATACAAAATAATACAAAGACCTATTTAAGACAATTTTGCATAAACAAAAACCTAAAAAATGATTAAACTTATTATCGTCCTATTTTATTATTTAGACATAACATGTAAGTTGGAAAATAAGTTGATCAACAAATTTAATTAACAAATATTTGATATATTAATGATATATTAAAGTAACAATTCATAATTTTATTTTTTTCAATAATTATATGTCATGCTTAGACAATTTTTCATTTGCTCCGCATGATCCTGTTTATGACTTTCCATGAATTAAGATAAATTTCATGTTAAATTTTTTTGTTATATATATATATATATATATATATATATATATATATATATATATATATATATAATTCGTATTTAAGCAATACAATTTGATGAAACACGAGTTATTATAATTTTTCAATCAATAATATACGTTGTGTTAGCAGTAATAACAAACAACAAACACATTAATAATATTAAAATATTTTTTTTTTAATAGGGCAATGTTCTATACATAAAGGCTAATGTATTATACACAACTACTTTTATATGTAGAATTTAAATTAAGAGAATATAGTGTTAACATGTGCTACAAAAATGGTTAGAATTCGCAGGCTAACTTGGCCCACCACAGGTTTGGGTCTGGTTGAGTTTGAAAAAAATGAAATTTTTTTATATGGGCCAATTTTCGATCTGACTCACTTAGAACTCGTTTCACCTAAGTTGAATCGTGGTGAGCCAAACCCACTTAGTTTAATTTAATTATTCACTATTTTGTGTTTCACTATTATTAGTTAATATTTTTCTATTGTATTGTAAATGGGAATAAAGAAAAAGGTGCTTTAAGAGACAAAAATATTATAAATTTATCCATTCAAGACTCTAATCTTATAAATGGATAAGTGACACAAAAATTATCAATATTATAAACTTATTTATTCACTTTTTTGGTTTATTTTTGGATTACATTTGAGTTGTATGTAACTTTTATATTTATTTTGAATTGTCTCTAGAGTTTAACATTATTTTAAAGTGAAATTATTTAAAATTGAACGTAATTTTTTTGGATTAAAAAAAACTCGTAATTAAGTAAGCTAGTGAACCAATCCGTTTAACCCACCAACCCGTGGTGGGCCAGGCCGGGTTTGAATTTTTTCGGCTCGCTAATAAATGATTCAAGTTGGGTTGACTCACTAAGTGGTTAACCCGTGATAGACCGGGTTGGGTTAAGCCGGATGACCCGTTTTGACAACATTGGTGTTAACATAATTAAGTCTAATAATTGTTTTGATAAAATGATTTGTCACATTAATACTATTTAAAAAGTCTCAATTTTGGCAAGGATTTTGTAAATAATTTTACTTTTCGATTCTGGCCTTCTTAGATTCAAGAATGTTTGTCATAAAGTGCAATATTATGGATAAATATTTTGTCCTCTCATAATAGGTATCATCCTTAACTAGAAGTACCATAATGAATAATCACATGTCCTTGCATAATAACTTCCGTTAAAAAGAAGTAAAACCTTATTTTTCACCTTAAGTTTCACCATAGTGTTCTCTAATTCATCACATTGTTGCTTCAAAGAAAGTATGTGTGACAAGGATGAATTCACATATAATGACTTAAGTTTTAACCATATTGAACCTACATTTTTCTTCTTGGCGACTCCCTTCAATATTATATCACTAAGTCATAGGATTGTGGTGCTTTTGGCTTTGTTCATAATGTCAACATTCTCTTTCTGATATGTAGACACTAACATGTTTGCCTCACCTTTCAAAACATCAACAAAACCTTATTGTATCAAGATTTGATTCTCCATTCCAAAGTTGTTCGTCTTGAAATTTTTCTTAATATCAAACTTGGTGGCCATGTATTCAACTTCTTGACTTTCTTTTTCTTATTCCCACAAACGACACCACTTGTTGGGTTCACAATAATAACAAACAAGAAAACATAAAATTAAGATTTAAAGAAATAACTTTTATTAATAATGGAAGGTTTTGTGTGCAGAGTCTAATGCAATACAACGTATCGTCTACATACATAATAATCTTTATATATAAAACCTAGACTAAGGGAATGACAAAAAAAAGTAAGACAATTAACCCTAATAATATTTGCAGTAGAATTTTTGTGACACCATTATTAAATGGTCTCTAGTAGACAGTTTTTTGCAGTTTTTTGCTCCCTTATATCATATGGTGACAATTTATTAAACATTGTTTAGAGTCAACGTTGCATTGCATTTTCTATTTTTACTGAGTTTGATTAAATTGATTCATCTTTAATTAATACTTGAATATGAGTATACATATAAATACATAAGCTGGAATAATTTAGACATATTTGTTTACAATTTGTAAATTAATCCCCAAAAAATAATTGAACATTAAGGTATATAAATAATGAAGAATTTTTTTATTTACAACGTAGAAAATTTCATCATCTTCTTCCAAAATACAATATGATATTAAAGTACAAAAGTAACAAACTAAATGAATGATCATCCTATCTTAAGAACATTAATTAAAGGTGAGTCTCTAATTATTAGTGCAAGAAGGAAGAGACACATTTAAATATCACGACTAGTAAATGACTCCAAATAATCTTCTTGAAAAAAAGAACATGGGATACAAATTAGTTTTTTGTTTTAGGGTCACACAAAAACATATAATTCCATCTCGACTACTAAACATATATTTATAACTAAATTACCTAATTTTAAAGCTTGCATTCTTTCAAAAGCAAAAACTCTCTCAATCATCTTCCAAAAACATGTGTTATGTGTTGTTTTCAAATTTGCAAACAATATATGTCCATTTGAGTACTTTTATTTTGCATTTGTTTAGTTCATGCTTATCAGTAGATCATTATCAAGTTCACAAAATTAAGTTTATCATGTTTTTGTTGAGTTTCATAATCTGCTTTTTTATTCCATTAGGTTTCTTTTCTTTTTGAGTTGCTTCTTGTTTAAGCATAAAATATATATTAAATATACGATATAGTGATTTTGTTTTGGTCTTGGGAAAATAGTGGAGAAAAATACAAAGGAGTTTTTTAAAAAGAACAAAAGAAAAATTCAGAGAATGTGATCAAAACATGAGCACTAGAACCATTACTACTACTTGACTTGTGTTGTTTTCTTACCTTGAGCTTTATCATTTCTTGTCTTGCAAAACAACCTTCATTGATCTCGATTTGAAACTCAAATAGTGTTAATATTCACCAATAACATTCTGCTAAAGAGAACAAGAAGCATCCACTTCAATTTCTAGGTTTTCTTCTTCTTTTTTCATAATCCGTTCTAGTAGTGCCTTCCTTCAGGTGTTTCTTGTTGTGTGCTCAACTTGTTTCTAGCCTTTATTTCTCGCTTGTCTTTTTCGCTTTCGTAAGTTTTGTCCCATAAATTTTCCCTTTTAAGTTTAGATTTTGTTGCACTTTAAGCCTTTTCTTGATTAATTTCTTAGACTCCCTTCGGTTTTGGTGTTATTATTTGGTGTAAACTCCCATTGGTGGTGAACCAATCCCTTGAGGTAGATCTTAAGGAGTGAAAAAAGAGTCCTTATTTTAAGGGCCAAAAGCTTGTGTAAAGAGTCAAAAGAGGTAATTTTTCATTCATCCTATAAGGAAGAAGAAAAACAAGACCAAAACAAACCTTCTATTGAAAAAGGAAGACACTCCAAAATTACATGGATGCAACACAAGCCAAACAAGGAATCAAAAGAAAATACTCTTAAAAGAAAATACCATTATCATTCATTTGATAAAAAATGTATCATAATTGAGAGCTACATGTTTTGGATAATTTTTCATATAACACTTACCTTGTCTTGTGTTTATTATAGGAAGGTCTTTGATCCAGGAGGACGAAGACCAAACATAACCAAAAGAAAGAAAGATATTGAAGAAACATGAAGATTTAAGGCCTGTTGGAAATCTAACATTGACTAGGATAAAGCCAATTTAAAGTATATATGTAGGTGCAAACCTCATTTTACAAGCCAGTTTTGTAGAGTTGAGTTAGGCTTATAGTCCAGTTTTCAACATGGTATTAGAACCATGAGTTAGACCATATCCTAGTGAAATATGTGTTTGTTGGGCATATCATTCTACCTGTTATCGAATCACTCAGTAATATCTAATCTCATGAACATGTTGAGACAAAATCATTTAGAGAGAAAGACTAGATCGACTCAAGCATCTTTAGTTTTGAAGTTTAAAAATTAACATTAAATGAAATAATCTTCAATAATTAAAAGGGAAGATCATATATATATATATATATATATATATATATATATATATATATATATATCATGCAAAGACTAAAATTCCATAAGATAAAGCGTCTAAACACCTAGATAACAAACAACATAAAATCATCTAAGCGTCCATCAAATAAACCATCTAGATGCCCACTTAACTAAAAAAAATAGAGAGAAAAACATCCAAAGACTAGAAGAATCTAAGTGTCAAACAAATCAGAGTAAAAATCAAAGGTTGTATCCAAGGCTACACGATGCACTCGAATAATAATGAATGACACAAGCTAAAATAACATGACGTATTCTTGGGAAGAAGCGTTTGACCAGTAAGAAAAAGCCTAAACAAGACAAGACACTATGCTAATAATTATATATATATATATATATATATATATATATATATATATATATATATATATATATATATATATATATGCATAGAGTGACAAGTATAAAAGTGTCTAATTAAATCCTGTAAAGTAATGAGCATAAAAATCTATCAAATAACTTGCCTAACACTACAGACGGCTCGACTAGGTGCTAAAACCCCTAAGCCGACCTAAACCACACTCAAAAACAATTTCCAAAACCTAGAAACCTAGGTCCCTAAACAACACGGTCATACAACTTGGCTAAAACACAAACAATTCAAACGAAATCTCAAATAGCTCGGCAACATCACCAGGAGGTCGGCCAACATAAAAAAAACCCAAGATAACCCTAAGAGCGTCCAAATTCGAGCTCCAAAACCTCGAAACCGAGTGTTACCAATAAGGAGTATTGGTAAAACCTGAAGATATGTTTTGATGATGCTGCAACTTATAGATTTTGAATGTAGTAGGAAAATAGTTAAAAAAGCAACTTGTAGATTTTGAATGTAGTAGGAAAATGTTAAACATTGTAATTTTTACTAGTATAATCGATTATGGTTAAGCAATAATCGATTATCATAAGTCATACTTGAATAATCGATTATCACTTCATATAATCGATTATCACATTTTTGAAAACCTGTAACGGACTTGAATAATCGATTATCACTTACAATAATCGATTATTCATGGTAGTTGGGAGCTGACCTTTGGCACTCAGTGTACTTGGCTATATATTCTGTTTTGGAGAAATTAGAAGGTAACGTTTTTTGAACTGAGAAAGCTTAGAACACTTTGTGTCAGAGGAACGTTCTCAGAAAGCTTTTTGTTCATTGTTCCCTTGCTTGGTCTTGTGAAAGGAGAGGCTCGTGTATCGTGTGTCGATAGTCGGAGCAGACTCTCTTCAAGTTAGCAAGGTGCTCTGCCTGGTCTTGTGAAAGGAGAAGCTTGTGTATCGTTGGTCGATTGCTGGAGCGGTTCTCCTTAAGTTGGTAGAGTGGTTCTTTTCATTTTATTCTTGTTCATTATCTTGTAATCTGTTAAACAATTTTTAGTGAAAAAGGTTAATCACTATTTATAGTGATTAACGACTTGACGTAGAATCTTTTGATTCGAACCAGGATAAAAATTCTGTGTTGATCTTCTTATTCCCTACACTCATTTTATTTTACGTATATCAACTGTTTGATTAATTTTCTGAAAGAAAATTATTTTTACTAAAAGGACAAAATTAATTTTAATTGTGATCGAATACGCTTTCCGCTCTCTGAGTTTTAATTCCGCTGCGTTATACTCTTCGAAAAATACCCCCTCCGATACCATCACCGAGGTCCAGTGTAACATCCAATTTAGGATGCCATAATTTCGTACAAATTTAAAATTTTTAAAGCATAATATCCTTGGAAACATCTAAATTCAATAAGTTCTTACAATTAGCCCAAAATAAACCATATTTTTAATTAATTACAAAATAAAACTCCAAATAAAATCATTTATTCAAAACAAAACCCTAAGTTCCCCAACTCTCTCAATCAACTCATCGCGCTATACAACATCCAAATTATCTATATTGTAATATGCTCCCTTATAAAATGATCATCATAGGTAGAAATCACAACCACAAACATAGGGGTGAGCGAATTGAGAATAAATCGTAAGCAGAATAACATAACACACAAATTCTAAACATTCATAACAATAATAAACACAACAACAACACACCAACAACTTAAACACGATCACACATCATCATCACAAACTAGTGGTCTATCCCTCGTACCTTACCATACCACCTATTCATCAAAACCAACCAGTTCGAGTTGTCTTGCCATCTAGCAACGAACCTATCCTTTTCCTATATTGCATAGCCAACAAGAATTGTCCTTATCTACGTCGCATAACCAAAGAGAACATGTTTTCTCTGTCGCACGACCATAAGAGTTATTAGCACTCAAATCTATCCTCTTCTCACATTCACGACCATAGAAAACAATTTCACCGCATCCATGACTGAAAGTGTTATCAATACTCGAACTCATCCTCTTCCCGCATCCATAATTGAAGGGAACCTTTTTCCCACATCCACGACCGAAAGAGTTATTAACACTCGAACTCATCCTCTTCCCGCATCCACGACTGAAGAAAACATTTTTCTCACATCCATCGCCAAAAGAATTATCAATACTCGAACTCATCCTCTTTCCGCATCAACAACCGAAAGAGTTATCAATACTTAAAATCATCCTCTTCTCCTATCCATAGTCGAAGAGAACCACTTTTTCCACATCCACGACCGAAAGAATCATCATTGGATTTACTAGGTACGACGAGACAACCCCATAACAACTTGTCATATATTCACACACATAAATTCAAACAAGAATACACATATATACAATTTACACTCGAAAACAAATCGAGAATTTCAAGAATAACAAAAGTCAAGAATTTAAGCTCCCCTACGACATCATCAATCCAAGAAACTAAAATAATAAATATACAAACCTAAAACAATCGCCCATAATAGAAAGAAACTCAAGTTAACACCCCTTACCTCATATCGTAGAGAGAGTTTTAGATCTTCTAAGTACTCCTAACAACTTGACTCATAGGCTTCTCCCTTGGCAGAAATAATGTTCTCCTCTCAAACCTCTCTAACGATTATTATAGGATGTTTTCTCTCTTCTTCCTGATGACTAGGATTTCTATGCTAACATAATATAAATATTAGACATATTTATCTCTACTCGGTTTATTTCTCCTAACTTTTATAAAACCATTATCTTTAGAAAATGAACTTATTTTTTTTCATGTTAATTGATTCTCATAAGTCTCTATAAAATCCTAACGTTTCTAATTAAATGATCCTAAACTTTCTAATTAAATTATCAACTCATACATGCTAACTTTTATAACAATTATATAATAAAATAATAAAAAACTACAATTACAAAGAAACTCACTTGGCATGGAAAATAATATAAAAACTACAATTATATATATATATATATATATATATATATATATATATATAAACAATTACAGCGAGATAATTTTATAATTATCCTAATCATATACTATTTTTTATATAAAAATTAAGTACCTATATAAATTATATTTAATATCAAAATTTATAAATGCTTATTTTCATACAATAATATTTAAACGGTAACCATTCAATATAATTATTAATTTATATATTAAATACATATATAAGAGTGAAATTATATTATACATAATATATATAATATTATTATAACCAACTCAATCCATATTAAAATTGTAGTTACATGTTCTTAAATAAAATAAAATTATATTTTAATATATCTTGAATCAATAAAACAAAATTATCCCATAAAAATATTATATATATATATATATATATATATAAAGAAATAAGTTACTTTTTTTTCTAAACTACTTTAATTAACACGTTAATTTCACTCTCTCAACTTTAATTAATTATTATCAAACACATGCACTACAACTTTTATAAATATTAATACACACCACACTTGCACTTAAAACAAATAATAAAAATAATAAACATATACTATACATAGACAAGAATCAAACACATGACCATCAACCCATAACAATGAGCTCTCATCAACTATCAATTGTGTTACATGTCACTTCTTTTTAACATATTATTTCTTATTTTAATAACCATAATTGGCGTCTAAACCACTTTTTTAGATATCTTATTTTTCTCAGATCTTACATAAAAAACATGCCAGACCTAGCAACCCAACTATCTCAGCTAGACAGCCCGGATAGCTTGGCCATAGCTTGGCCAACCCAGCCACAACTCGGCCAGTTTGGCCAGCTCGAGCATATGCCCCGACCAGCTCGATCACAACTCAGCCAGCTCGGAAAATGACTATAACTTCACCCAAAATAATGCAACAGTGTATAGAAACATAGTAACAACCAATTACTCATCAATACTAACATAAAACATCATGATAACAATACATAAAGCATGAAAATCAACTATATCAGCACATGCACCTCATACATATATACTAGGACAACTTGACACTATCTTCAAATATATAATAGTTTCAAAAAACAACATGGCTAAGAATATATTAACATTGCATTACACATGCATAACCCGACAACCCTATAATAGAAGTTATACTAACCCCATAATGTCCCGACATAACCCAATAGCACCCCTACACAACTTGGTCTTAGAAAACAATAATCCAATAAAATCATATAATACATAAAATCATGTCTCATGTTTATGCAAAAATGTAAAAACCCTAAATCCATATAAATCATTCAGAATAAACTACTAATACAAGGATGAACATAACTAAACAAAACAAATACAATAAAATGACATTTGGGATGAAACAAGCTCGACAATTATCCTATCCCATCTTCCTCGCATACCCACAAAATAGCTTGAACATGCACTCACACACAATTATTCAATCATTAACATTAAAGGTTAACTCTCTTTACCTCTACTCCAAGTAAACCTTTATTCATACTCAACCTCTAACCCTTTCAACTTCTAAACCTTGATGTGACAAACCCCAAAACCTTCTCTCTATCTCTGAAAATTCCCTTAAGGTGACTAGGTTTTAATTATGAGACTAACCTTCATTAATTTAATATTTATACAACTAAACTAGACCTAAATATGTCATCTATGGCCTATGAGCCTAAAAATACACGCATTTAGTGGTGCTTACCATTTTTGACCTTTTAAAAAATTAAAAAACTCAAAACAGGCCCTTCTAGACCACTAGGTTGAGTTCCCACTATATATAGTTGCACCTAGCCTAACCCAAGGAGCTTGGTCAGCCCCCACTGTTGCCAACCATAACACCTAAGGTTCGAACCCTATTTCCTATGCGTAAGAAAGCCTGGTCCAAGACATCCACCGCTAAGCCAGTGCACCTAGAGTAATAAAAGTTGCACAAACTAATACATAACCCTTTTTGTCTCTTTTGGTAGCTCTCCAACATCATAACAAAATTAACAATTACTTATACAATATTACATGCATTCATCCAACACATTTAAACTATAGTAAAGTCATACAAATATTATTTTTAATTATTCCCAATTTTCTTACGTCTTACACCAATCACAAGAGCTTTGACTAAGCTCACACAAGAAGACTGAGCTTCATTTTAAATTCAAATCACAGGAAAACACTTAAGGGTGGGTGAAAAGTTTTTTAAAACTTGTTCGCAAAGCAGTATCTAATGGATTTATAAGAGATATATGATTCAAATAATATGTTTAGACACTAGTTTTTATAAAAGGGTATATAGGAAAATGTTTCAAACAACAAAACAATAATACACGAATTTTATACTAGTTCACTCAACCTAAGCTATGTCTAATTCTCTCTTAAGAACTCTTAGGGGGTTTCACTAATCTTTAAGAAGATTCCATAAGTTTTACCTCTTCAAGTTTACAACAATTATTTGCACTACTTCTAGTTCTCCTAATCAACATGAATAGTCTGAGTTTAATCACTCCTAGTATACAAGTATTCTAACTACTTTTGGTATCAACCCTAGACAATTATCTAGACAATTTAACTCAATTGAGCTAAACACAAAATATTTTAATTCTCTTTAAAAAAATACAACACAATCAATGCTAAGAGTGAAAATACAAATTGTTAACTCTTAAAGAGAGGACAAAAATAATATAAAGAAATATGAGATTTTGCAAAGGTTCTTTCTCTTAGAAAATTTTAGCCTTAGACAACATATGGATAGAGCAACAACAAGCTTGTATAAGTGTTCAAAACTTCTTTATGATATTCTTCTTGTCTTCTTTAGATGTCCTCCTCTATTTGTAACTTTCATCGAGAAATGTCTCTTAGACAGTGAAGTTGACTTAACATAAAATTGATAGCTCTTTTAGGTGAGAAGTCAAACTCAGGTCTACTTTGCGGAGGTACAAAGCTTTATCATAGCTTTTATCAAAACACAACTTGTATGATGTGTCAAAGCAAAAGTTTTAAAAGGAAACATTCCCAAAATGTTCTTCATATTTCTCAGCGTCTTTATTTTATGTGTAGTGATTCTGATAAAGTCTTTGTACTTTTCTGATCTGCACAAACATCAAGAACAAGGTATACAAACATCAAATCGTTTTATCGTACATGCATTTTGTTAAGACCTCGACAAGTGTACCGAATCGTATCAAGTAATATAAAATGGTAAGACCAAGTATCGTATCCCAGAAAACTCACGACACTTAACATTCATGTAATACCTTAACTAATTAAGACCTAAGAAAAATTTCATTGGTTTTGAATGCAAATGCAATTAAAAGTAAATATGAATGCAATTCGATCAATTGAGGAGAAACACAAAAGTGAATGGATGTTGTCTATAATATGAGATGAATATGTTGTTGGGGTTTAGATTTCACCTAATCACTCTCATGCATATAAGAATTCTTCTTCTTTATTAAATGTCAATGTCACTTTCTAAATCACTTAGAACACGATGTCTCAACGAAAGAACCTTTCCTTAATTACTAGACCACAATGTCTTCCATCCCTAATAATTAATTTTGTATTATGAATAAAAGCTTAAGACAACCAAACGTTCTATCACTATGTCTAGGCAATAGTCCCCTTGGGAGAAATTCTCCCTATCTAGGTTTCTAGGTATTTCCCAATAACAAAAAAGACCAAAAATCATGTCATGAATGCGTTAAACACAACAAGCATAGAGCAAAGGAGAAAATCCCTAACAATTAATAACAAAAGCATATAATAATTCAGAACAAATTCAAATACATGAGAGTTTAGAGGTTACATCTTCCCCAACAACAATTAAGGTTTAGTTCTCCATTGTCATGGAGAAACTAGGTGTACAATGGAATGAAAGTGACAGAAAAACCCTACTCGCACCCCAAATCTGCCTCCAAAGGGGCAAAACGTGTGTTTCTATGCTCAAGCAATCAAGAGATACCAACCCTAGGGCATGCAAGTTGTTAAATATAGCAAAACTAAAGTCCAAGCCCAATAAAGCTAGCGCTCAACACCCCTACTTGGGGCAACTAGACGAGCTTGCGAGAGAACTGACGCTCAAGGCCCCTCAGAGGGCACCCAGGCGGTATGCGACGCAAAGAAGCTGGTGCTCAACGCCCTTAATGGGGAGCCTAGACGGTGATGCGTGACATCCTGCGTTGAGGGCCCTTTAAAAGGGTAACCAGGCGCCCTCCGACCTTCTTCAGCCTTATTCTCTAGTACTTTATATGTCCCTCTTGAGTTTCAACTCCTTGATACTTTTGCTCTTCTTACAAATCATACCAATAACCTACAAAATTAAGGGAATTTAGTGATAAAATAATTAATTATACCCTCTACTCACTTATTCACAAAACTAAACTGAAAACATGAGTTCAAGCAAGCTTCTAAGTAAAAAATGGTTGATTTAATATCAAAATTGCATCACAAATAACGGTATTTTCAACCTTTATCACAACCTCAAATTTGAAACTTTGCTTGTCCTCAAGCAAAATGTAACTTGGCTTAAACAATAATCATACTACAATGGTCTAGCACACCAAAAAGCATTTTCCTTTAGGACAAGTAAATCACTCATGTCTGCTCATCATAGAAAGATTAGTCAAGATATAATGATGCTTTAGCCAATCAAGCTTCAAGTATGGTGCTCACATAATCAAGTCATACACAACAGATGTAAACCTCATGAATAATCAACAAGCAAGCATGAATGTTATCATAAAGTGCATGGAACAATTCCTCACCCAGGATAGTGTTTCACTCAAACTCAAAGGTGTATAGTGAGGTGCCACTCTTACATTCTACCATCATAATGTCACATGAATCAACTTTGCCTTTAATTTAAATACCATCAAACATACTCACAAGCAAGTTATCATCACAAGGGCTTTTCAAGGCTTGTAACATGGCCGAGCTAAGAAGAAAAATGGTTTTTCTAGACAACAAAATTCCTTGAGTTAAGAGAGTGCATAATTCATCTATTTACATTAACAATAATCTCTCTTTCTCCTTTTATGTGAGAAACCAATCTTCAACTCATTCCCAACTTTCCTTTCATTGAGCTTAACCTTTTCTTTTCTTTCTTTTCTTCTGTTTTCTTTTTCTTTTACTAAACACTCTTTAAAGAATTTCACAATGTTCTTTCTGGTTTCCCATAACCCCAAACTTGAACCATTCTCCATTACCATATAAACATACTCTACTTAACTCAAGGCAAGGATTTCAAAAAGGTTTTTCTTTCAAATTTTGGCTTAAGGTTCAAAGGATAGAAAAAAGGCATTGTTCTTTGTTGGGTTCACATATTGGATTTGTCTTATATGGGAGAAGAATAAATGGTCTTGATCATGTGTAACAAGTAAGTAAGAGGTTTAATCATCGAAGCTTAGGCAAAATCAATCATGCTTCTAAAGCAATAACATTCAATCAATTAAAGACTCTGGAGTCTAACCTCTCACAGGTTAACTCAAGTTCCACAATTTGATAAACATCCTGCCCAACATATTAATCACAATTGAAACCATGCATATGTTTTAAACAATTATGAGCATCCACCGTCTACTTAAAAGCTAAACCAATCATTCTCTCTGTTAAGATTGTTGATAGGGGGAGCAAAGGTTTAACTTAACCCACAATCTCAATAATATCTGAGTTTTTGATGATGACAACACATAATTAATAACACATGTATATTCTGTGGTACATGTTCCATATTTACATGTAATATGCTTTTGATTACTGTGTTAAATCTGTTTAAGCATATATGAGAGCATGTTTGTGTTGTTCATTGCATATCACTGTGTTACATATATGTTTTTATATGTGAATGCATGACATATGATGCTGAAAAGGAAAACCAAAAGCACTTATGTTAAACTTTAAATGTGTGGAAAAACAACAGTTTTAAGTCGACTTCATTATGAAGTAAATCGATTAAAAACTCGTGTCTTTGTACAAACTATTTTCAAATGTGTTGAGAGTTTTCAAAGAGAAAGTTTTCAAAACTATGCTTAACATTGTTGCATAATCGATTGCATGCGTGCTATATTCAATTAAGTTAGTTATTGTTTTAAAATACTGTTAATGTTTGACATAATTGTCTAACAGTCATATTTTTTATTGTGTTGACCAAGCATTAAATGTTAGTCGACTGCATTAATTGCGCATTCAATTAATTGTCGTGATTGTTGCTAATTATTATGATAGAATTGTTGTATTCAAATGCATTAGTAGCTAAGTCGTTTAAAACACGTATGAGATTAATTATTCTATAAATTGACACATATTTGATTTCTATAATAACTTTTGTGATTCTAACATTTTCATATCTTTTGCAAAGAGTTGTGAACTTACAGAAAGTAAAGAAAAGCTCCAAGAAACAAGAGTGACCGTGGTGATCAACTACTTGTGATTTCTTGAAGAGCAAGATTGTTGTGTTTTTCAAAGGCTGATCGATCAACTTGCACATTTGGGTATCATTGAGAGATCAGATTCTACAATCTTTTGAAGATTGGTTTGAAGTTCCCTGTTGTGATTACAGGAAGAAGAACATGTGACGTTCTTGACTTTGAGAGTGTCTCAAAGGGTTTAGACAGCAGAAGAGGAGATTCTTGTTGTTGGTCTTATTGTGTATTGCTTATATTTTGATTAGAAGGTTAGAGAGGTATTTTATATTTTTCACGTGTGGTCGTTATAAAAGCCTTGTTGTAAAAACATGAGTTCAAGTAAGCTTCTAAGTAAAAAAGGGTTGATTTAATATCAAAATTGCATCACAGATAAGGATATTTTCAACCGTTATCACATTTAAAGTTTTGAACGTTGATAAACGTTAAGTTGTATTGCGTACTTAAGACATTTTTTTTTCATTTATCAACTCATTAATAAACACATCGTTTAACAAAGCATTCAACATATAATTATCAAGCAGTGTAAAATATTAAATGCTTATATACAAAAGTTGTTTATTATTTATATCGTCTAGTGAGCTTTCATTAAATGATACATTTTGTAAGACACTTGCTTGAATAACACTATTTGAGTAAAAAATATTTTAAACTTTCAGATTGACGTTTCTTTTTGTAAGATGTTGTTTATAAAACAATGTTTTTTTAGAGGATATGTGTTTGAAAGCACTATTCTATAATTCATTGCTTATAAGATGATTCTTTATGAAAGATGCTTCGTTTCATTAGATGCTTTTTAAAAGTAATATTTCATTTAATGTTGTTTCTTAAACTTCAAAACTTGATTTGTTAGACGATCTAGTATTTATATGATCTTGTCTTAACAATCTCCCAATTTTTGATGGTTAACAAATACATATGCTAAACGAAATGATTTTGAAAAAAATTTCATATCATATGTATGAAAGCATGTATATGTATCAAAGTATGTGATTTTACAAATTTTTTTAAAGCTATCAGATTTTCTTAAAAAATAAAAATGATTTCCAGAGCTTTTATATATTAGAGCTTGTTAACTTAAATAGTTTTAAACAATGATATATCAAAGTGAAGTATACCAAACATGGGTTGGAATAAATATTAGTGTGATGTATGATTCTTATCAGAGTGAAATGAATAATAGTCCATCGTATTAGAGCATACATGTATCATAGGAAACAAAAATAAGAAACTAAATATAAGTATGTTTTTGGTATGCATCAAAGGAGTACGAGATATATGATCAATTTTTCTTTACCAAGTATTACAACATATAATTCAAAACCATCAAAGCAAATGTCATTTATAGTATAAAACATTAGAACATGTTATTCAAGATCAATCATGAATGATATATGACTTCTATAAGTCATAAACTATTTATGCAAAACCTATATGTATCAGAGCATAAATGTTCATACGTGTATCAGAGCATATATATCAAACTTAAGTTATAAATGATTTGTAAAAAACATATGTATATGAGAGTAAGATGTATCATCATAATGGAGCAAAACAGATTTTTTATTAGAGTAGACCTGTAGACGATTTGTAAGAACAAAATATATATTTTATATTTCAACAAATATATAGTTCAACACAGACGAATTATGTACTCCCCCTAAATGCAATAACTTATTTCTCCCCCTTATTGTAATAACCTATTAGTGTTTAGCGTTATATTTCTCCCCCCTATTTGATAAACATAAAAAAGGTATGGAGAGAACATCATAATTTAGAGGAAGAGAGAGAGAGAGGTGGCAAAAAGAGTTGGATGTGTTTATAGTGGTGGTGATTAGGTTAGTAGTGCAATTTGGTTGGGTTTGTTAATGCCACTTGAAGATGATGTTATTGGAACTAAGGACTTTCTTTGAACCGCATTTCCTTGCTTTCTTTACGTATTTTTCAATATGGGTTTTAGCAAGTCCAATGTTCAACAATATCTTCAACAACCACTTTCTTCAGGTTAACCCAGTGCTCAAGATAGAGAATTGTTGGTTTGTGTTTGGTAGGGTTAGCATAGTTGGATTTTGTGATAGTGAAGTAAATATCATTCACAATGATGTTACTTGCTTAATTGGTAGACATGGAAGAAGGCTACAAGGTTTTTCTGAGAAAGTTTGAAGGCTTAGGGTTTTTGAGTGGGGGTTGCTTAGGAAGTTAAAGAGAGAGATAACATAGTGTTTGAGAGATTATTAGAAATCTCGAAAACATTAGGGAAAATATGACAAACTTGAAATGTAGGCTTTGGTTTTATAGAGTGAAAAAGGAAGTTACTTTTTGAGGAAATTAATGGTTTTTGGAAACGGTGATCGAGGAGTCATAATTGCCATCAAATTATAATTAATGCATTTTTTACGGTTAAGCTAAGGTGGCAAAGATTTAAAATCCTCTCTAACCTAAACGCTCCCTAAATGTGTTATCTAGTTGGGCTCAATATTAAACACCGTTTTGCATGCAATATGATGTGTCTTCATACAATGTGTCTTAGACAATGCAATTGATTATGACATCTCTAGACGATATGTCTTATGATGTTTTGTACTAGATGTTATATGTGAGCACTAGACGCATTTTAACATACTTCGGCTAGTGAATGTAGATAGTTTCTATTTCTTGCTTTATTCACAATGCAAGGAAAAACTCTAGTTCACCCATCATATGCTCATTTATAACTCATCTTGCATCATCTTGGAAAAATCTTGGCAAAGATCTTCAATAGTAGCATTGGAAATTATGTCATCACTATATATTTGTACAATAATGAAATAATGGTTGACATGTTTGTGGAACAATTTAGTGTCTACCTTTCCTCTTATAAAATCATTTTGGATGGGGAAGTAGCTTAGATGTTCATACCAAGCTTTAAGAGATTGTTTCAATCCATACAAAGTTTTGTTAAGTTTAAAAATATGTTTAGGATGAATTGGACATTTAAAACGGGAGGTTGTTCCACATACATTTCTTCTTTGATTTCGCCATTTAAGAGTGAACTTTTTACGTCCATTTGATAAAGTTTAATTTATTGAAAGTTCCAAAAGACAATAATATTCTAATTTCTTCTAACCTTGCAACATGAGCATAAGTTTCAGTCTATCAACACCTTCCTACTAAGAGTAACCTTTTGCTATAAGACTTGCCTTATTTTGTATTACTTTCCCATCTTGTCTGACTTGTTGTGAAAGACCCACTTTGATTCAATGATGTTCTTGCCTTGAGGAAGCTCCATGAGCATCCACACATCATTTTTCTGAAACTGATCTAGCTCCTCTTGCATGCTTTCACCCAGAAGTCATCTTCCAAATCTTCGTTCACATTAGACTATTCCACTTGGAATATGAGAGTTGTTTGCCTTTGTTTATAGAAGGACTTGGTCTTGATATTTTCTTTGATGTCACTAATGACTTTATCTTGTTGGTCATTTTTGAAGTTTGACCTAAGGCATCTGCCTCTAAGATGCGTGCCTTTCTTTCTTCTCTATAATGAGTGAATATTTCTCGAGATGAACAATAATTTATCTTCTTCTTCTCTCATGGAGTCTTCTTCATCAGTTAACTTTTTCTAAGGGTTCTTCTACTTTGAGAGCTTTTGTGGGAGTCCTTCTGTCAAGCTTTTAAGCTTTCAATGCTATGTTTATTTTTTCTTTTCTTAGGACTCCATCTTGTTGAAGCTCCTAATCATGAACTTTTAGGATTCCAACAAGTACCTCTAAGCTTATCCCATCAAGATTCTTTAAGGTCCTTAGAGTAGTGACTTATGGTCTTTATTGCCTTGGCAGGTTGCAAAGAATTTTGTCAATATTATCAAGGTTATCATAGGTCTTACCTAGCAATCTTAGTACATTTAAGAACATAACTTGGATGTTCTCGTTGTCTAGCATTGAGAATAACTCGTACCCCTGAGTTAGCAAGCTCAACTTGTTTCTTTTCACTTTGTTTGAGCCTTCGTATATGATATCTAGGGTATCCCACATCTCTTTGGCTCCTTTAAAAGCATGGACTTTGATAACAGTTGAAAAACTGTTATTTTCATGCTTAATATTGATACTAAAAGCAACCTTTAGACTTAAAAACTAGCTTGAAATCATGCTTTTATCTATATTTTCAGAAATAAGAGAGCTGGACAGGTTTATGCTTGATTTAAGTGTTTTTGTGCAGGTTTTAAGGTGAATTTATTGAAAAGAGTGAAGAAGGAGAGAGGTGACATTAGAAAAGACAAGAAAGAGTGCAAAAAGAGAAGACAAAGGCACCGCTCAGCGGTATTTTACCGCTGAGCGGCACTCAGGAGGTTGCGGGAACCGCTGAGGGGCAAAATGGCCGCTGAGGGGAAGAAAGAAGACGCGCAATCACCGCTGAGCGGTAAATACCGCTGAGCGACACTTTTTGGGCTTGGGCTTTTGTAATCTTTTGTAACTCTAAATTAGTATATAAGGGCTTGCACGTCCTAGGAATTGGTATCTTTGGCAGAAACGAAGTAAACTCTCTCTCTTCCACCCCTTTGAAGGAGGATCTTGGATGCTCAGGCTACCTCTTCACCTTTATTGGGTTTATTCTTTCATTCTTTCATTGTTATTCATCTAGGTTCACCATGAATATGGTGAACTAAACCTTGTATGTTTGTTGGGGAATCAATGTAATCTCTTGAAGCTCTCATATATGGATTTGTTGAATACATCTTTTAAGTAAGACATATGCTTTCTTTCATCATTAGTTAGGGTTTTTCCTCTTTGCTCAATGCTTGCATTGTTTAACTCATTCTAATGCATGATTATTGGTTTTGTCGATACGGACACGTACGGGGAAGTCTAGATCCGGGGAATTTCTCCCAATATTATACTGACAATATTCTATTGGTTGCCTTTAAGCTCCTGCACTCATGAACTAATCATTAGGAATGCTAGGAATTGTATGAACTATTTGATTAGGGAGAAGCCCTCTAGAATGGTACATTAGAGAGTGGCATTAACAATGATGATTTGAATGTTGAATTCCTAAAATATATGAGAGTGGATGAGATGAAATTGAACCCCAACAACATATTCATTCATATATTTCATTGAAAGTGTTTATCTTTTGTATTTGCCATTGATCAAACTTCATGCATACATGTTTATTTTCTGTCTTGCATCTTAAACTTTGAATATTTCGTTTGTAAGTCCTAGCTAATCAACAAATCATATAACTAAACTAGGCCGTGAGTCCTTTGGGAAGAACGATACTTGGTCTTACCAAGTTTATTACTTGAACGATTCGGTCATACTTGCCGATTGTGAAACAAGTTTGTGACATCATAATTTGGTGCTTACAAATTTGTCCATCAAGTTTTTGGCGCCGTTGCCGGGGACTCGTGGTTTAACTGGTTAATTTGTGTGATTATTGATTATCTTTGACTTATTTTTTTATTTTTAATTTAAATTTCGATTTTTTTTTATTTTTTTTATTTTTTTCTGTTTATATTTTACAGTTTGTATTTTATTTGATTTTATTTTATTTTTCTGTTTTCTGTTTTTATTTTTTCTGTTTTTATTTTATCTTTTTATCTTTTTAGATTAGGTTAGATTTGATTTTATCCTTTTAGGTTAGATTAGATTTTATTTTATCTTTTTAGATTAGATTAGATTTTATTTTATTTTATTTTTAGATTAGATTTTATTTTTATCTTTTAGATTAGATTTTATTTTATTTTATCTTTTTATCTTTTAAATCTTTTATCTTTCTATCTTCTTATCTTCTGAATCTTTTATCTTCTGAATATATATCTTCTCCTATATCTTTTTGTGCTAACAAATATTTTCTAGAGTTTTGTGCCTAATGTTTGCAGGATGCAATTCGGTCAAGAATTTAACTATATGGGCACTCAATTCTTCCAAGGTCAACAAAGGAAAGCAAGAGATCTCATCTTTCAGGCAAGGCATAGAGGAATCACTAGGTCATGCATGGGACAGATATAAAAGCCTATTAAGAAAGATTCCCACGCATGGATTTGACGAAGTGGAAGTAGTCCTAATCTTCCTTGAAGGTCTTGGTTCACAAACCAAGATGATGCTTGACGCCTCAGCAGGAGGAAATATCAAATGGAAAACTTCAGAGGAAGCCACAGAAATTATTGAAAACATGGCTACTAGTGATAATGAGCTGCACAGTGAAAGAGGAGCTCCTATGCAACAAAAAGGGGTTCTTCAATTACAAACCCATGATGCCTTGCTAGCACAGAATAAAATTCTAACTCAACAGCTGGAAACTCTGACCAAAACTCTTGCTTCATTACCCAAAGAGTTAAAATCTGCTGCACAGGTACAAACCCAGTTGTGCGAATTATGTGGTGGTGATCACATCAATGGCCAATGTGCTTTTCTTGTGGAAGCCGTGGAGGATGTTAACTTCATGGCTAATCAAGTTCCATACCGTCAAGGGAACTACAATCAAGGGTGGAAACCACACCCAAGCATTGGTCAAGGGCAAACTGGGCAAGCTGGTCAATTTAATAAGCAGCAGCAACAACCCACCTTATGGCAACAGTTTTCTATGCTTAATGAAAGGTCCATGAGGCTGGAGGAAATTCTCAACAATTTCATACAGAAAACTGAGTCTTCCCAAAAGAGCACTGAAGCTGCTATCAAAAATTTGGAGATTCAGATGGGGCAGATCATCAAACAGATGGAAGAAAGGCCAAGTAGAAATTGTGGGGCTAATACTGAGGTTAACCCCATGGAAGAGTGTCAAGAGCTAGTGAGTGTAAATGTTGAAAAAGTTGAGTTGGAAAAAGAAGAGAGAAAAGAGAGAGAAGAGAAAGAAGAAGAGAAAATTTGTGTGAAGATTGAAAGGGTGAGTACAAAAAGAAAAGAAAAAAAGAAAGTGAGAGAAAAGAGAAAGAGGACGAGAGAAAAAAATAAAGAATCATATGAAAAACCTCGTCCCCATCCAAAGAAGTATCATAGGAAGAAGGAATTTGAGCGCTTTAGGGAAATCTTCAAGAAATTGGAGATTAAAGTTCCTATGATTGAGACACTGCAACAAGTTCCTGGTTTGATCAAATTTCTGAAGAAGTTCAGTAGAAAGAAGAAAAAGAAGAAGGAACTGGGGCTTTACTGGGTCAAGCTAATGACGTTAAAAGAGCGCTTGTTGGGAGGCAACCCAGTGATTTACAAACTTTTGACTTTTGATTTGGTTTTGTAACTTTTAATTTGTGGACATTATTTTGTAAATATTTTGTTGGATACAGCATCTACTGAAGGATGCTAGGTGGTTAAGTATCTACTGAAGGATACTAAGTTTGTAACACCTACTGATGGGTGTTGGTGAGAAGATTTTGCACCTACTGATGGGTGCTGGTAAGTTTGAAACACCTACTGATGGGTGTTGGTGGAGTTTGGGTCAGGCTCGTGACGTTAAACAAGCGCTACCTGGGAGGCAACCCAGTTGATTGATTGTTTTCTGTTTGTTTATTTTAGTTAGGGTTTGCATAAGTATTTTAAACATTGAATTGCAGGGAACCAGTGAGGGGCATGTCTAGGAGGCACGTAGGTTAAGAAAAGAAGGAGAAGAGCACATCACGAAAGTGCCGCTGAGCGGTAACTTACCGCTGAGTGGTACTCTCGCAGAATGGGCTTTAGTTCCCCTTAGCGGGACCCGAGCCCATTAGGGTATTTTTATACCCTAAGCTGCGCATAAGCTTCTATTGTCAGGCTCTTCTCTGCACACACACTCCCACATACCTTTTCTAAGGTTCTCCACATCTTTTCCCTCTTCCCTCTTGAGAAAATCTCCCTTTCACTCACTTTCTCACTAGTTTTCCATCTAAGTTTGGGGTTGAGAGAGAGCATCATTGAAGGGGATGATTTCTTCAGTGTGGTTTACTAATGTTTAACAATATATCTTTTGGTTTTGTGAATTATGTTTGATGCAGGGATGGCCTCCTCATCGGGCAAAAGGAATCAAGACTATAAGATCCAAGAAGAGGAGGATACAGATGATAGCTCAGATTGAGGAGGAGCTGAGATAGCATTTACTGATGAATGCTATCATATGCTTATGCTTTTGTGGTTTAAGTTTTCTGAACTTATTTGTTTTTGTTTTTTAGATTAGGGTTGATGTACTCTATTGAACACCTGGTTTATTATGATGGTTTGCTATTAACTGTGATTGTTTGATAAGTAATGCTTGATGATGCTTATTGATTGATTGATGTTGAGATGATGTGCACATAAAATGCTTATACAGGTGATTCACAAGCTTTGTGAACAAATGCATGGTATCATGATTGTGATTGTGAAATTAAGCAGGATGTGTATGTCAAATGTGAATGAGCTTATATGTGAGGTTTTGAGCTCCAGAGTTGTTATTGTTGAATGCTATTACTTTGAAAGCATGAATGATTTTGCCCAGGTTTTCTATGATTGAATCAATTACTTGTTTTGCATCATGTGATCAAGGCCGTTTGTTGGAACCTTTTTATTGGCCAAATTCATAAAGTTAGCCTACTAAAAGAGAACACTTTGTGTTCTATCCTTTGAACCCTTAGCCTTGAACATACACTGAAAACCCTTGATTGAAAATCTTTACCTTGAGTTAAGTAGAATATCTTGTGTGGTATTGACAAATGTTCAAGTTTGGGGTTGACATGAAAAAGGAAAAGCATTGAGCTAAAAGTTAAAAAGTAAGAATATGCAAAGAAAAAGAAAAGAAAAGAAAAAGAAGTAAAGCTCAATGCAAATGCAAATGCAAAGGCAAAAGAAAGTTGGGAATGAATAAGATGATTGTGTTGTTATGATTCTCTTAACTCAAGGATTTTGTGATCCAGAAAAACCAATTTTCTTGTTAGCCCAGCCACATTATAAGCCATTGAAAAGTCCTTGTGATGATGCATGCTTGTGAATGTTTTTGATTGTGGTAAAATGAAAGGCAAAGTTGATTCATGTGACATTGTGATAGTGGAGTGAATGAGTGAAACACTTTACCTCTTATACACTTGTGTGTTGAGTGAAACACTTTACCTAGTGAGGAAATATTCCATAAGCTCATGAACATCCATGCTTAATTGATTGATCATTCATGAAAAATAGCATTTGTTGGAACTTAAATGACTTTGTGAACACTAAAGCATGTGCACATCTTGAATGAACTCTTGGTCATAAGGTTGATTAAAGTTTTTACTTATCTTGAAAAGAGAATTTTTGAATGAGTGAACCATCATATGAATTGGTTGGAGATTGAGTTACATCTTGTTTGCTTGAGGACAAGCAAAGTTCTAAGTTTGGGGTTGTGATAACAGTTGAAAAACTGTTATTTTCATGCTTAATATTGATACTAAAAGCAACCTTTAGACTTAAAAACTAGCTTGAAATCATGCTTTTATCTATATTTTCAGAAATAAGAGAGCTGGACAGGTTTATGCTTGATTTAAGTGTTTTTGTGCAGGTTTTAAGGTGAATTTAGTGAAAAGAGTGAAGAAGGAGAGAGGTGACATTAGAAAAGACAAGAAAGAGTGCAAAAAGAGAAGACAAAGGCACCGCTCAGCGGTATTTTACCGCTGAGCGGCACTCAGGAGGTTGCGGGAACCGCTGAGGGGCAAAATGGCCGCTGAGGGGAAGAAAGAAGACGCGCAATCACCGCTGAGCGGTAAATACCGCTGAGCGACACTTTTTGGGCTTGGGCTTTTGTAATCTTTTGTAACTCTAAATTAGTATATAAGGGCTTGCACGTCCTAGGAATTGGTATCTTTGGCAGAAACGAAGTAAACTCTCTCTCTTCCACCCCTTTGAAGGAGGATCTTGGATGCTCAGGCTACCTCTTCACCTTTATTGGGTTTATTCTTTCATTCTTTCATTGTTATTCATCTAGGTTCACCATGAATATGGTGAACTAAACCTTGTATGTTTGTTGGGGAATCAATGTAATCTCTTGAAGCTCTCATATATGGATTTGTTGAATACATCTTTTAAGTAAGACATATGCTTTCTTTCATCATTAGTTAGGGTTTTTCCTCTTTGCTCAATGCTTGCATTGTTTAACTCATTCTAATGCATGATTATTGGTTTTGTCGATACGGACACGTACGGGGAAGTCTAGATCCGGGGAATTTCTCCCAATATTATACTGACAATATTCTATTGGTTGCCTTTAAGCTCCTGCACTCATGAACTAATCATTAGGAATGCTAGGAATTGTATGAACTATTTGATTAGGGAGAAGCCATCTAGAATGGTACATTAGAGAGTGGCATTAACAATGATGATTTGAATGTTGAATTCCTAAAATATATGAGAGTGGATGAGATGAAATTGAACCCCAACAACATATTCATTCATATATTTCATTGAAAGTGTTTATCTTTTGTATTTGCCATTGATCAAACTTCATGCATACATGTTTATTTTCTGTCTTGCATCTTAAACTTTGAATATTTCGTTTGTAAGTCCTAGCTAATCAACAAATCATATAACTAAACTAGGCCGTGAGTCCTTTGGGAAGAACGATACTTGGTCTTACCAAGTTTATTACTTGAACGATTCGGTCATACTTGCCGATTGTGAAACAAGTTTGTGACATCATAATTTGGTGCTTACAAATTTGTCCATCAGACTTTCCTGTACTCTTCCTCAGATAAAGTGCTCATTAGTGAATTACGGGCTTTAAAGTTAAGAAGGTACCTGTGTTTTTGTTCATCACACCACGAGCTTCTTAGCTAAGGCTTTCCCTCAACATTAAGAGGTATATATTTGTCACTCTCTTTCACATTTCACATATCGATGTGATAGGATTCAAAGAGTACAATCATTCTTTATTTCTAATAGTCAAACCTTTCCCCCTTTAAACAGAGGAGGTTGGTTGACAACATATCTTTCATTTTCCAAGGTTGCTAGGATCTTTCCTCCACATTGGTTAAGAACTAACCTCTAAGGTATGCTCTGATGCCAACTAAAATCATAGGAAAACACTAGAGGACGGGATGGTGAATAATGTTTTAAAATTTTTTCACAAAGTAGCGTCTAATGGAATTATAAAGAAATATGATTGGAACAAGATGTTTAGACGTTGTTTTTTATAAAGGGGTATGTAGAAAAATGTTTCAAAAAGAAAAACAATGACACACATATTTTATATTGGTTCACTCAACCTAAACTACGTCTAGTTCTCCCCTAAGGACTCTTAAGGGGTTCAACTACTCTTTAAGAAGATTTCACAAGTTTTACCTATTAAGATTTACAACGAGTATTAACATCATCCTTGATTCACCTAGTCAATATGATTAGTTCGAGTTTACCACTCATGGTATATTAGTATTCTAACCACTTCTAGTATCAACCCTACACAATTGCCTAAATTGTTTAACTCAACTAAGGTAAACACCAAGTGTTTTAATTATCTTCAAAATATACAACACAATCAATGTTAAGAATGCAAATACGGATTGGTAACTCTTAAAAAAAGGATAAAAACAATAAAAATAAATATGAGATTATGCAAAGGTTCTTTCTCTTAAAATTTTTTAGCCTTAGACAATATATGGACAGAGTAACAACAAACTTGTATGAGCGTACAAAAGTTCTCTATGGTATTCTTCTTGTCTTCTCTCCATGCGTTCGTCTATTTAGAGCTTTCATTGAGAAGTGTCTATTACACATAAAGTGTTGACTTCATGTAGATTTTGTAGCGTTTTTAGGTGAGAAGTCAAACTCATATCTACTTTGCAAAGGTATAGAGCTTTGTCATAGCTTTTATCAAAATGTAGCTTGTACAATGTGTCAAAACAAAAGTTTTCAAGGGAAACATTCCCAGAATGTTCTTTATATTTTTCAACATCTTTATCTTGTGTGTAGTGATTATGATAAAGTCTTTGTATTTTTATGATTTGCATAAATATCAAAAACAAGGTATACAAGCACCAAAAAACTTTTTCGTACATGCATTTAAAGTTTGGAAGTTAATAAATGTTAAGTTGTATTGTCTGTTCAAGACATTGTTTCATTTGTCAACTCATTAATAAATGTATCGTTTATCAAAACATTCAACATATAACTTTCAGATAGGATAAAACATTAGATGCTTATATTCAAAAGTTGCTTGTGATTTATAGCCTTTAACAGACTTTCTTTAGACGATACATTTTATAAGACATTTGCTTCAATAATACTGTTTGAGTAAAACATATTTTAAGCTTTCAAATAGATATTTCTTTTTGTAAGACACTGTTTGTAAAAATATGTCTATTTAAATGATATGTGTTTGAAAGCGTTGTTCTACGAGTCATTGCTTATTAGATGATTCTTTATGAAAGACACTTCCTTTCATTAAACACTTTTTTTAAAGCAATATTTCAATTAATGTTGTTTGTTAAACTTCAAAACTTAAGTTGTTAGGCGATCTAGTCTCTAGACGATCTTGTCTTAACCGAGATAGGTAGACCCAAACTCTTATTCTCTTGGGTCAATGATTTATTGTAATTATTAGAGTAGTTGTTTGTAAAACAATGTTCATTTAGACGACATGTGTTTGAAAGCGTTGTTCTACGAGTAATTGCTTATCAGATGATTCCTTATGAAAGACACTTCCTTTCATTAGACAATTTTCTTTTTAAAGCAATATTTCAGTTAATGTTGTTTGTTAAACTTCAAAACTTGAATTGTTAGGTGATCTAGTCTCTAGACGATATTTTCTTAACCGAGATAGGTGGACCCAAACTCTTATTCTCTTGGACCAATGATTTATTGTAATTATTAGAGTAGTTTTCTTTCAGGTTTTGTATTATAGACCAAATAGTATAAAATTTTCTTTGAGTATTGTATTTTGGCCTTAAGTTAGTAGTGTAGGTTTTTTGGGCTTAGGGTTGTGGACTAGATCTGGAGTCTTTAGGGTTAACTAAAAAGTCAACCTTACATATTCGTTTAAGTTGCTCTCTAAGACTTTGTTCACTTGAATGGATTTGAGGGAGAGTGATTGAGGGGATTTGAAAGTAAATTTTTGTTGTTGTTTATTTGAGTGGATTTGGAGGTGAGAGTTAATTTGGAATTAATTTTTTTTAATTTGTCATATCAATTAAATCCTATACTAATTCTCACAGACTTTACTTCAAAATCCACTCTCATTTACCTCCAAATCCACTCAAATAAACAACAAAATATTACCTTCAAATTCTCTTAAATCCCATCAATCATTCTTTCCCAAATTCACTCAAGTAAACAAAGCCTAAGTGTGGGGACATGATGGTCTTCTCCACTTTTGGTCCATAAGAAGCATAACACATTTAGGATTTCTTAGACTATAAGTAAAAACTCTCTTACATAATACAAACCATTTTTGAAATTAATAAATAAACATTATCAATGATGTCATTCACTTAAGCTATAAACTTACATTTTAACTTCTCTTGAATTAACACAACATTTCTTTCTTGAAAATATCAAAACAAAACCATACCTTTACCGTAACTGCGTCATATCACGCATTCTTTCATAACTTCGACACCCATTTGGCATATCCTAGCTTGCATTACGCCCTCACAGTTCATTTTAAAAAAATAATATGTTTTAAATTATAAATAAAACATATAATTGAGCTATTAACATTTTAAATTGTTAATTAAATACGAATATCCAAATATCATCACTTAACAAGAGTAATAATTATGAATTATTATTAAGGTTAAAAAGTATGGTATGTTAGTTGTTATTATTAAATTTAAAAATATTTTGTATATAACAATTAGAGATGCTAAAAACAATTTAGCGGTAACAGCGTTCATCACAAGTTTGTACTATATTGGATGTTACGGAATAGTGTATTTGGGACTGCGTGTAAGAAATTTTCTTAAAACTAAACCTATAAAGTCACACCAACATTTATAGGGGGGCAAAATAATAATTTACTCTTGCATATTTCTGGAAAAAACTCGCCATCGATGATCAGTGATCGCTGTACACTTTGAAGCACGGTATAGTTTTTGTTTGTTGTATTTTTCTGGACAGTAACAACCCTGTCAGAGTTAATTCATGCAGATGTGGGTTCATCACTTTGGCTAAGGAAGAGAGAGGTTAGGGCAGAGATGGTAAGCAGAGGGTCGTATGGCTCTGGCGGCCTCTTGACTGGTAGATTCCATGCTCGAAAGCTATCCCCAAGCGTCATCACTTTCTATACCATCTTCATATTTGCTTTCTCCATCATCGTCTTCTTGTTCTACGCGAGGAACATTAGTATTGATCAAGATCCACGACGCCCTTTCATTTCTCGACAATCTAATTCTCAGCAGGTACTCTGTTATCACCTTGTTTATTCTCTCCATCGTTTTTCAATTCAATCAAATTCAATGTCATTTAAGGATCTGGAACGAATTCTTGGGTTCCCTCACTCTTCTTCGATCCTTTCATCTGACTTACGGTACTGCTATTAGAGATCCAAATCCGATACAGATTTGTGTTAATTGAACTGGATCTGTCAAACTGTCTTGAGTGAATTTCTACATCCAATAAACGAAAAAAAAAAAATTCCGTGAAGGGGGGAGTTTTCGCAGTTGAGGAATTTAACAATTTTGATAATTGATAGGCAGCAGCAGGTGTGCTAGTCATTTCTTTTTCTTCACCCAAGTCTTCCAATATTTTTCTCTCTCAAAAAGCCATTGCAGGTGCTAATATGTGTGCGCAAAGTGGTTGTTTGCTTACATTTAAGAGCATCAATTTTTATTTTTGTGATGGTATCAGCAAGTTTTGTTGGTTTTAGGTATATTAGCTAGCACTCCGTCAGTTCGGGCTTCACTTTTCTTTTTCCTCCCTTTTCACACTCAATGACTGCTGCATTTGTTTCAAGTCGCTACAGGTGCCAGAGTTACATGTGCACGATAAGCAGCAACTTTGGGATTCTCCGTTCAATCATGGCTTACACCAGTGTGTTGAGCGGACTACTAAGTATAAAGGTTTGAGATGCTGACATAAGTTCTTGAAATAAGCTTTTTGTTTAGTTTTTTCTTTCACTTGATTCTATATGTTTCAGTTAACTTTTTTTTTTTCAGCCACTTCTATCTATAGTTGAATGTTTGGTAACCAGAGCAGTGTTGTTGTCATTGTATTTTGCATTTTTGTCTCTCCCTTTCTCTAAAATATGTTTCCACATTTTTACTTTGTCAGCTGCCAAAGGATTTAATCGCTATCTAACTGTGAGAAGTAACGGTGGACTAAATCAAATGCGAACCGGTGTAAGTCACTTTTTCCTCTCACGCACTTTCTTGTAACTCCTTTATAATAGCTTAGTCATGCCCTTATGCTTGTAACCTCATGTTTAGCAAATATTTAGATCCAATTACAGTTTCCAAATTCAGTACCCAAGATTTACTATTTTAGCTTTCTTGTATCTGTCTAGGTTTTGTAGTTCCTTTTTTGTATCAGAGGCTGGAATTTAGTGTCTATTTGTTCATTATTCTTTCCTTTTGACAATTGACAACATTTTGACTTTTTTTCCCATCCTGCAATACTTCAGCAGTTCATTGTATTTGTTAAATATGACGCCTTGTTACAGTGAAATGCATTTCGAGTTTTGTTTTTGTCTTTGATGTACAAGGGTTTCAGTTTGTAATGATGGCACCTACTCTAAGATTGGTTGTCACTGTGTGAAACCAATGGTTGTTTTACTTCTATATTTTATTTGCATTTTAAGTAATAATTAAATTTTTCTATAGATATCAGACATGGTGGCTGTGGCACATATGATGAATGCAACTTTAGTCGTTCCTCAATTGGATAAACGGTCATTCTGGAAAGACTCAAGGTATCTCTTGGTACACACTATTCAAAGATATTTGTTGTATTGTTTTCCAACTTTATCTTCTCATTGGGTGTGTGCACAGTGTATTTTCAGATATATTTGATGAGCTTCATTTCATTCAATCCCTGAAAGGTGATATCAGGATTGTTAGTGAGCTTCCCAAAAACTTGGAAGGTATCCCCCGGGCCAGGAAACACTTTACTTCCTGGGCTGGGTTCGGTTACTATACAGATATGACAAGGTTGTGGAGTGACTATCAGGTACTCAAGCTTCTCCTATATGACTTCAACTTCTTGTGGTTCTCATTTTCTGGAGTGGCTTCATTGTAAAACTCTCTAATCGGCTTACACAGATTTATTTTTTGTTTAGATCTAATTCTCAAATTATAACCTGTGAAAATTAGTTGTAATTGGAAAATGAATAGTAGGCATAGTTCTCAGGGATTTTTATATTCTAGAAGTATTTATATTCTAGAAGTATTCAATTCCGTTAACTACTAGACAAGTAGAAAAATGCAATGTTCTCACAAGAATTTATAGTTATACCCAAGCAAATTTTAGTGTTACATATTAAGAAAAAGTCAAAGAAATGCTTTGATACATATTTTATGGGGCAGTTCAATAGTATTTGAAGAATACGGAATGATTAACCTTTAGTATTTTCTGAAACGTGTCTGTTTCAGGCATTGACAACCACATTAGGTTTCTTTCTGACAATTGGATGATTGCCTTTTGTGGGGTGTGTACAAAGTCAATGCCTCTTCTCAGTGAAGGGAATTTCTAATTTATGTTCGTAATCTGGAAGTGCTCTCATATTTTTCATTGTTCCATGATCGTTACAGTTCACATTTTGGCTGTGGACCTTGTTTATAATAAAAAATGTATTGAACAAATAATAATTTGATCTTCCAGGTGATACATGTTGCAAAATCAGATTCTCGACTTGCAAACAATGATCTTCCTCTGGATATACAGAGGTTGAGGTGCCGGGCAATGTATCAGGCACTTCGATTTTCTCCTCCAATAGAGAATTTAGGAAAGGTTTGGCTTCTTTTTAGTGGTGTAGTCAGCATGCTAAACATCTTGCAAAAACATTATGTGTACGTCATATTGCATTTAGTAACTGATGAAATGATTATGTAATCACTAATTCAATTTCCATTTTTATTTTTTTTTATTAAAAGAAGCAATTCAGAGAGAATGTGGAAAATTAAAGCATTTGAAAGGATACAAATTGAAATGAAATGAGCTTTTCTTTAATTTGTGTCTAAATATCTGAAATTTTAAAGGCAAAATGGGCGGACTTTAAAAAGTGAAGGAAATACATAGCATTCTTCGGTCTATTATTGTTTCATATTTATAAAAAGAATTTACAAATCTTGTGCGTAACAGTGGACAAAGGGAAAATTTTGATTTTAGTGGATTTGCTGGCATAGATAGTCATGACTAATAAATATTGTTAGTTTAGGATAGGGCTGGCTGATATAGCGGTGTCATCAGTAGTCTTATAATATAGTATTAGAAGTATTGGAATATAAAATTGAATTTTTTAAGTATTTCGGATGTCAATTAGTTGTTAGGTTAAAAAATTTGACGATTTAAGTCCAGTATTTTTGTACATCATGCTAGAAAATGATGCATATGGTCCCAGGTTTGAGATGTCCTTTTCACTTTTGATGCATTTAAGATGTCTACATGGGGCTTCCTGTTAAATTAGGTTCTGAGCATACATGACGGTTACAAAACAGAGGTTGGTGGATCGGCTGAGATCACAAGGAGGAAGATATATTGCTCTCCATCTGAGATATGAGAAAGATATGCTGTCTTTTACGGGTTGCTCTTATGGTCTCACAGATGCAGAATCTGAAGAGCTTAGAATTTTGAGGTAGAGAGAATAGTTATTATGTATCAGCTGCTATGTGTTGAGATAAAAATGTATGTCTTTTTGTATAACTCTAGAATAGGTGATCGTTGTACTGATTCTTTTAAAAAACTGTTTCAATTCTTCTAGGGAGAATACAAATTATTGGAAAGTAAAAGCGATAAATTCAACAGAACAGAGAATTGGAGGATTTTGTCCACTTACTCCAAAGGAGGTGGGCATTTTTCTTCACGCTCTTGGATACCCACCATCCACACCAATATACATAGCAGCTGGAGAGATCTATGGTGGTAATACTCATCTTTCGGAGCTCTCATCCCGCTTCCCTAATCTAATCTTTAAGGTTTGTAAGTCATTGTTGTTCTGTGTTAACAATAATCCAACACCTCATAATTTGCGAGTGAGGTGTAATTATGCCTTGGTTAATTTGTGGTTAATGGTTACAGGAATCCCTTGCAACTCCTGAAGAGCTGAAAGATTTCACTAATCATGCTTCCCAAACTGCTGCACTTGATTACATAATATGCGTAGAGAGTGATGTATTTGTTCCATCATATTCGGGAAATATGGCAAGAGCAGTTGAGGGACACCGCAGATTCTTAGGTCACCGCAAGACAATCAATCCAGACAGGTAATGAATCAATTAATTATAATTATGTGGCGTGTTGATACATTTCAACCACCTGTAGGTGTCCATTCTTGTTTTTCTTTCTTTTTTCTGCTATTTACATCTGTTTGCATTGGATGAGTGGAGATACTAGACAAAATGGGATTGGGAATGGGTGCTTGCAGAGAATGCTGGATAGTATTTGTTGTTAAAAAATGATAGAATCTCAGCATTGGACTTGTGTAAGAAACCCATTGAAGCTACACTAAATGTAGTAGATTACATAGGGGGTATCCTATTTGGTTTAGAGAAACAAGAAAATTATAAGGAAAACCATCAACAAGATTTAGATGTTAGTAGCATATAGAATGATTCATCATAGAATATTATGGCATCATTTGATTCAGGTGACTACTCCCTTAGTGAGAAAAGGCTTGGTCATTGTTATTTTCTCTGTTTGTTTCTTACACTGTCGTTTGATGCATGTTCGTATGTATCAGGACAGTGCGGTGCATGTCCACCATGCTTAATAACGATGATGTTTGCTGTGCCATAGAAGTTTTAATGATCTAATATCTCATTCTGGATTTCGCTTATGCAGAAAAATACTTGAATTTATACTTTTCTATTCGTCATGTTTACCCCTTCCTATTTTCTTGTTCATTTGATCTTCAGGAAAGGTCTGGTTGGAATTTTTGATATGGTGGAAACTGGAGTGCTTGAAGAAGGAAAGGAACTGTCGCAAATGGTTCAGCGGATGCACAAGAACAGGTATGATTCTTGCATACCATTCTTTAGATTCCTCTCCCTTTGGCGCCTCTATGACCTTATTATCCACTTATCAAGATGACATGATGATTAGAAGTTAAAATTGGTTACAAACTGCATTTTTCTTTTATTTTTGAATTATATTTCCTGTTGTCCTTTTGATATGTAATTATTCTTACTTACTTCATCTAATAAGCTTTACTAGTTCTTTCCCTCGCAACCTTAGTTGATCTCATTTTCTCTGTAATAAAAATAAAAGAATTTATATATTTTGCAATGTTATACACGTAGGCAAGGAGCTCCAAGGAAAAGGCATGGTTCTCCACCAGGAGTCAAAGGCCGGGCACGATTTAAGACTGAAGAGTCCTTTTATGAAAATCCATATCCTGAGTGTATATGTGGTTCTAAAAGAAAACTAGAAATAACATGACGATAAACCAAACTGCAGTTACCTTTTATTTTTGGAGAGACAGGTTAATCTGTAAATTGGTTTTGACAAATTGTAATTCTAATTAGACATATCTGGTCTGGTTGATTTGCCTGGGCCTTCATCACGAGCACATGATGTTGGCAACTTAGCCAACATTTATCTTTGTTTAGGATCCATTAATTTTAGAAATGAATTACTTCTTTGTAGTTGGAAGACCATGTTTTATACGACATTAAATTTATATGCATAATATATAGAATATATTATGGACTCTAGTACCCAACGTCCCCCGTTCTCGTTTTTCATGAAAGATGAGAAATACTTAAATTTGACAGATAAAAATTTAAATGTTTCAAATCTATCTTTATTTGATTTCATCATATTTGCCGAGTATTTTTAGCTAAATCCGTGACTTCCTTTATAATTTTAGTGTACTTATATTTGTAAAATATTAATTTTATGTGTATAGTTTTTTTTTTTTTGGTATTGTGGTATATGAGTGTTGTGATTCTATTACTATTATTGACTATTAATAAAATATCATTTTATATTAAAACTCAATGTATATGATAGGCAGCGACTACTGTTACCTTTAGTGCAGCGACACTCACAAAATAAGAAAAGACAAACAAAAAAGACTTTATTCATTGCCATGATTTCACACCATGGGATGATATAAACAATGGACATGATTGCAGTAGAAATTTAGTCTATAAAAACTGGATCCTAAATATTCAACAAACCTTTCTATTAAGAATAAAAATACTTCATCCAACTCGGCTTTCGAAGCTTGCGTTTGTGGGCCTGTGTATCATACGGCCCACAACATCACCATCTGCTTTCCCATTTGTTTCAAGACTTCTATTAAGCGAGTGTTTCACCCTGGATTTCCAAACATTTCATCCTGCATCTCTAATTTCTTAAAATACCTCTAATTAATAAGTGATTTAAAAGTTTAATTTTTTGATTAATAAGAATTTTTGTGCCCCTTTACTCTACCTCCATTTTCCTCCAATAACCAAACATGCGTTCATGCTGTGCACCTGTGCATCCCCTCACTCCTGCACTCCCTACACCCTCTACACCCTGCATCCCTTGCATCCCTGCACCTCATTTCATCTCTATAAACAAACACTATAACCGTGTACCTATGAACTTCTTTCATAATATTTTTACTCGAGCTTTTTACTTTGCAGCTTGTATTTGTGAGTAAGTGTTGTCTAGAAAGATTGTTCGATTACAGCTTAAAGTGGTTTAGTTGCTGTGGTGGTGCACTTGCAGCCTGTTAGCTCATTTTTCTCTGCGTTCTTGCTGAAGAGAAGTTAGTATTGTTTTTTAATTTGTGTGCATATATTTGTTTGGTTGCATATAGAGAGTATTTTATTTTTGTTAATCTGGTTACATGGAAAAACTGAAATTGAACTGGAGATGATGTAGGGGTGTCGGATGAGGACATCCCATTAGGAAGCTTTTAGATATTTGACTTTTATTCGTGCCTCCAAACATTGTATAGTTGTTATATTTTTAATTTTTTTAATACTTCTTATATTAGTTTAATATTTTTTTTATTTTATTTATGAGTTTATAATGTATTATATAATTTCTAATTAATATAAAATAATTTTATGAATGTATTAAAATAAATAAAATTAATTTTTAATAAAAACAATTGAAAGTGAAAGTACTAATCGGATGTGGCCAAAACCAACATAGTCGGATGTGGATATCCGATTCTAACCTACTCGGATATGGAAATCCGACTACTATTTACTCGTTTACATAAAAGTCTAATAATATTTGTTATTTAATTATTTTATTAGTTTGTAATTATTTTTAAAATTATTTACTAAGTTTATAATGTAACTATATAACTTTTAATTAATATTAAATAATTTCAATAAATTTATTAAAATTAATAAAAAATATTTGGAAGAAAGACAACCTTAATACCTATAGGATATAAAAAACTGAATTTATAGAAATAGGAGATCGTGAAATATCATGATGAATGTGTAATATATGTTATATGTAAAACTTTAATTATATTACTGTTTGAATTATTTTATTAGTATTTTATTACTTTATAATTATTTTTTCATGTAGTTTTATTAATATTATTTAACTAGGTTTGTTGTATAAAACATTTTATAAAACTACTTAATTTCATTTCTATAATTATTAATTTTTGTTAATATAAAAAATGAATTTTAAATATTTAATTTTTATAATTTTTTTGGATAAAAATATGTATATGAAAATTTTTAATAAATTTTTATATATTTTTAAGTTTATTTAATTTGGCGTTATTTTTTTAGTTTATTATATTGCTAATAAATTTATAACTGTGTAATGTATTGTATTAGTTTTTTATTTTATAATATAAATTTTAAAATTTTTATATTATTTTTTTTATTTTGTTATAGGTGATTATGGTCTAAATGGACGAATATCGTTGTGGGATGAATTTTAAAATAAATTGTAGTATGTTATCAAAATCTTTGTTCTTTATAAATGAGGTTGCTCAAGGAGATCTGACGAATCATTTCACAACAAATGAAATTTTTTCCTCTCGTGAAAACTTAATTGAATGGGTAAGAAGGATTGCATATGATCTAGGATTTGTTGTGGTAACTATAAGATTCGGTAAAGCTATCGGTCAACCTGGGAGGAAGACGTTTGTGTTGTTAGGATGTGAAAGAGGTGGAAAATATAGAAAATACAAACCCGATGTCCAACCTAGTACGTATGGGACTCGAAAATGTGATTGTCCTTTCCAATTAAGGGGCAAACCATCTGGTAATGGCGATGAGTGGGTATTGCAAGTGATATGTGGATACCACAACCATGATTTAGCAGAAACTTTAGTGCGACATCCTTATGCTGGTAGGTTAAATCCTATTGAACAAGCAATACTTGTTGATATGACTAAAACCCAAGTAACACCGGCAAATATTTTGTTGACTCTGAAACAAAATAATGATCATAATGTAACTACAATAAAGCACGTTTACACAAGATATACATACAAACGTTCATTGAGAGGGTCGAGAACTGAGTTGCAACAGTTGATGATGATGTTGGATCGCGACAAATACATACATTGGAGTAGATGTGTGGAGGATTCTGAGGTTGCCAGTGATCTCTTTTGGACACATCCTGATGCAATCAAGTTATTGAATGCATTTAATGTTATTTTGTTAATGGATTCAACTTATAAAACAAATAAATATCGGTTGCCATTGTTAGAGATTGTTGGTATGACATCTATTGGGTTAACCTACTCAGTCGCATTTGTATTCTTATCAAGTGAGCGTCAAAACAATTTCACTTGGGCTCTTCAAAAGCTTAGAGGTTTATTTTTGACATCTGAGGCCAGTCCACAAGTCATTGTCAGCGATAGAGACTTGTCTTTGATGAATTCCATTGGCAATGTGTTTCCTCAGTCATATCAGTTGTTATGTCGCTTCCATATTAGTAAAAATGTCAAAGCGAAGTGCAAAATGTTAGTTGATTGTGTGGTGTCAGAGCGGCTGCAGCGGAATGGTTAGCGTGGAATAACAAACCAAGAGGGGGGGTGAATTGGTTCTTACTAAAAACGTGTGCCTTAAAAATTTCTACTCAATTAAACTTACTTAGCAAATAATAAAGACAATAAAATAGAGTAAGGTTGAGAGAAATTTGCACAGATGATTTTATCCTGGTTCGGATCTTACCAATCCTACGTCCAGTCGCTTATCTCAAAACAAGATAAACAATTCACTAATCACAAAACAATTACAAATTACAATCACAAAGAAACAATTTGTAAGAGTTTAGAAACCACCTCTCTTGATACCACAAGAGATGAACCTACACCTCCTTTGAGTCTTCACAAAGGATGAACACCTCCTCCGAATACTTCACGAAGGATGATTCTCTTCCGAACACCTCCTTAGACACACCAAGGATGAACCGGCTATTTCCTCTGTCACCGTAGCAGCACTTCACCAGCTCCACAGACAAGAGTTTCACAAGCCGAACAAGAACACACAAGTCTCAAGAATTTCTGAGTATTTGAGCACAAGGGAAGAGTTTCTGTGTCTCTAGTTTTTTTTTTTGAGAGGAAATGAGAGTCTATTTATAGACTCATCCAAAGACTCTTCCATTTTTCGTTTTCAGCCTTTCTCACTGTGTTAATCGATTAGCTACAGTGGTTAATCGATTAACACTCCAACGGATAGTCCAACGGCTCTAAAAACGGCTAGTTTTTCAAACGGTCACTGTGTTAATCGATTAACAGCCCCTGTTAATCGATTAACGCTAATCGATTAACACCCTCTGTTAATCGATTAGCTACAGTACATCGCTACAGTACATTGCTACAGTATGCGCTACAGTAATTTGCTACAGTATTTTGCTACAGTAATTTTACAATACACTTTTCTTTTTATAATCTAAGTCCTATACATATTTCTAAGAGTATTACAAAAGCTTTCCATAGCAATACAAGTCTTCATAACATTTTGAATCTTGATTTCTTCTTGACTTGATTTGGACATCATCAAAACTTCATCTTCATCATTTTGCTAACAATCTCCCCCTTTTTGATGATGATCAAAAACTCCTTGATTTAAAGCTTTTGGTAATAATCTGTATTTAAAACACAACTTATGGAAGAAAGAGTGCATTAGTGAATAAGCACAAATAGTACAAATAGGCAAATAAGCTTTAAACATTTTTATACCAATTGTCAGAGCGGCTGCAGCGGAATGGTTAGCGTGTGATAACAAACCAAGAGGGTTTTTAATACAAAAGTGTGCCTTTTAATTTCTACTCAATTAAACTTACTTAGCAATTAATAATAACAATTAAATAGAGTAAGGTTGAGAGAAATTTGCACAGATGATTTTATCCTGGTTCGGATCTTACCAATCCTACGTCCAGTCGCTTATCTCAAAACAAGATAAACAGTTTCACTAACACAAAACAATTACAAACTACAATCACAAAGATACAATTTGTAAGAGTTTAGAAAACACCTCTCTTGATACCACAAGAGATGAAACTACACCTCCTTTGAGTCTTCACAAAGGATGAACACCTCCTCCGAATACTTCACGAAGGATGAACACCTCCTTCGAATACTTCACGAAGGATGAACCTCTTCCGAACACCTCCTCAGACACACCAAGGATGAACCGGCTATTTCCTCTGTCACCGTAGCAGCACTTCACCAGCTCCACAGACAAGAGTTTCACAAGCCGAACAAGAACACACAAGTCTCAAGAATTTCTGAGTATTTGAGCACAAGGGAAGAGTTTCTGTGTCTCTAGTTTTTTTTTTGAGAGGAAATGAGAGTCTATTTATAGACTCATCCAAAGACTCTTCCATTTTTCGTTTTCAGCCTTTCTCACTGTGTTAATCGATTAGCTACAGTGGTTAATCGATTAACACTCCAACGGATAGTCCAACGGCTCTAAAAACGGCTAGTTTTTCAAACGGTCACTGTGTTAATCGATTAACAGCCCCTGTTAATCGATTAACGCTAATCGATTAACACCCTCTGTTAATCGATTAGCTACAGTACATTGCTACAGTACATTGCTACAGTATGCGCTACAGTAATTTGCTACAGTATTTTGCTACAGTAATTTTACAAAACACTTTTCTTTTTATAATCTAAGTCCTATACATATTTCTAAGAGTATTACAAAAGCTTTCCATAGCAATACAAGTCTTCATAACATTTTGAATCTTGATTTCTTCTTGACTTGATTTGGACATCATCAAAACTTCATCTTCATCATTTTGCTAACAATCTCCCCCTTTTTGATGATGATCAAAAACTCCTTGATTTAAAGCTTTTGGTAATAATCTGTATTTAAAACACAACTTATGGAAGAAAGAGTGCATTAGTGAATAAGCACAAATAGTACAAATAGGCAAATAAGCTTTAAACATTTTCTCCCCCTTTTTGATCATAATTAAAAAGTTGTGTTGATGTTCTCCCCCTAAGATAATACTCCCCCTTAATAAAAGCATGTATGCATATGAGCTAAAAATATTTCAAATTTAAAGATTCATTCAAACATGCACAATAGGATATTTAAAGCAAATATTTTTAGGAGAAAGATCTTATAAAACATTGTTTAGATCTTTATCTTGAGGATTGTCATCATTATTTGCTTCATTTGTTGTCTTCTACAAATCTTCGTCGTTGCCTGCATGTAATTCAACTGACTCAAGAGGTTTTGCCTCAAGGTCTACAATTTCATCAAAGACAACATGCTCACATAAAAGTTTTTCCGATTTAAAACTATATATACTTTATATATTAGAGGATATCCAAAAAAAAATAGTTTTATCGGTCTTAAAAAAATTTTTCTTAAATTTTGTTTTAAAGAAATTTTAAAAAAAATTTGTACCCAACAATTTTGTTTGGGTCCTTTGGGTTAGATTGAAAATTTGAAATCATTTTATAACCCAAACATATCTACCACTTGGAACACCATAATGCTTAATTTTACATTTGTTAGATGTATGACCCTTTTTCATACAATAAAAGCATGATACAACATTTGTGTTCCTATAAGTTGTTCCTTTTTCTACCCAAGTTCTACGGGTTCTATGATTATTTTTATTTTTAATTCTAGGAACATACTTATTTTTAACAACCTTATTTTCATTAGTTTTACTACATTCTCCTGAGGTTGTTTGTTCTAGTAGTTTCTTAAAATTTTCACAAGAAGCACATTCATCACTACTAGTAAATTTACCCTTTTCAAAAAATAAAACTTTATTTTTCAAATCTTTATTTTCTTCAAAAATATTTTCAAAATTTAATTTTAAATTCTTATTTTCTTCAAGAATATTTTCAAAGTCTGATTTCAAATTTTTATTTTCTTCAGAAATATTTTCAAAATTTAATTTTAAATTTTTGAAATCCTTTTTCAATTTCTGATGGGCTTTATCTAATTTTTCAGATTCTACTATTAAAGCAGCATAAATTTCATGCAATTCATTTTCGCTAATTTGACTAGAATTATCAGAATCGCTAGATGTACTTACTTGGCTTCCAGTGTCGTCGTTCACTACTAAACAGATGTATGCTTGCTCATCAGAATCACCCATACTTGATGTTGTGCTTGATGAAGAGCTTGAATTATTCTCTTCCATGATTAAATTATTCGTTTTAGCACACCCGATTTCATCTCCGCCTTCATGAGTTACTCTTAAAGTTTCCCACATTTCTTTAGCGGTTTTACAAACAGAAATCCTGTAAAACTCATCAACAGTTAAAGCAGATGAAATAATATTACGAGCTTTTACATCATTACCAAATTTTTTCTTATCTTGAGCAGTCCATTGGTCACGGGGCTTTGATTCCTGCATATTGTTAGTTGGAACAAAAGGACCAAATACAACAGCATCCCAAATATCTATATCAATAGATTCCATAAAAATTTGCATTCTGACCTTCCAAAATGCGTAATTTTCACCTGTGAATAGTGGTGGTCTATTGATAGAAGCACCCTCTGCAAAGGTTTGATGTGATCCTGCCATTTGAATGACTATCAAAGCAAGCTCTGATACCAATTGTCAGAGCGGCTGCAGCGGAATGGTTAGCGTGGAATAACAAACCAAGAGGGGGGGTGAATTGGTTCTTACTAAAAACGTGTGCCTTAAAAATTTCTACTCAATTAAACTTACTTAGCAAATAATAAAGACAATAAAATAGAGTAAGGTTGAGAGAAATTTGCACAGATGATTTTATCCTGGTTCGGATCTTACCAATCCTACGTCCAGTCGCTTATCTCAAAACAAGATAAACAATTCACTAATCACAAAACAATTACAAATTACAATCACAAAGAAACAATTTGTAAGAGTTTAGAAACCACCTCTCTTGATACCACAAGAGATGAACCTACACCTCCTTTGAGTCTTCACAAAGGATGAACACCTCCTCCGAATACTTCACGAAGGATGATTCTCTTCCGAACACCTCCTTAGACACACCAAGGATGAACCGGCTATTTCCTCTGTCACCGTAGCAGCACTTCACCAGCTCCACAGACAAGAGTTTCACAAGCCGAACAAGAACACACAAGTCTCAAGAATTTCTGAGTATTTGAGCACAAGGGAAGAGTTTCTGTGTCTCTAGTTTTTTTTTTTGAGAGGAAATGAGAGTCTATTTATAGACTCATCCAAAGACTCTTCCATTTTTCGTTTTCAGCCTTTCTCACTGTGTTAATCGATTAGCTACAGTGGTTAATCGATTAACACTCCAACGGATAGTCCAACGGCTCTAAAAACGGCTAGTTTTTCAAACGGTCACTGTGTTAATCGATTAACAGCCCCTGTTAATCGATTAACGCTAATCGATTAACACCCTCTGTTAATCGATTAGCTACAGTACATTGCTACAGTACATTGCTACAATATGCGCTACAGTAATTTGCTACAGTATTTTGCTACAGTAATTTTACAAAACACTTTTCTTTTTATAATCTAAGTCCTATACATATTTCTAAGAGTATTACAAAAGCTTTCCATAGCAATACAAGTCTTCATAACATTTTGAATCTTGATTTCTTCTTGACTTGATTTGGACATCATCAAAACTTCATCTTCATCATTTTGCTAACATGTGGAAGCATGGGGTGTCATAATGGAAGCATGGGAGAACGTCATGAATTGTGAAGATGAATCTATGTTTGGTGACTGTGTGAATCACCTAGAATACACATGTCGCTCATGGCCTTTATTCTTTGAATATGTGAATAATACTTGGATTATTCCATACAATACTTATTTTGTAAAGGCTTGGACAAACAACGTTATGCATTTAGGGAATACAACAACAAATAGGTATGTTTTAATGTTATATTAGTTTATTTTGTATTTGAATATTTGATAATATTGCTGATTTATTTTTGCCAGGGCTGAGCCTGCTCATTGGAAACTTAAAAAAATTATTGGGAAACAGTATGCAAGATCTTTGTTCTTGTTGGGATGCCATTCATAATGTCATTATGTTGCAACATAAAAAGATCAACCGTCGTTCGAAAGTAGTTTGAATCTTATGAGTGAAGCTTATAAAGGCATAAAATACAAAAGACTTGTTGGACGAGTATCCAGATATGCTTTGGGACTAATAGCTAAAGAATTAGAACGAGTAAATCTTATAGGTCTCGATAGGGGAAGATGTGGATGCATATTTAGACGGACGTACGATGTCCCCTGTGCTTATGAATTAACACGTTATGCCCCTGGTATGATTCCTTTGAGTGAATTTAATTTGATGTGGACAATATTGTCTATTTCAGATATTGTATCAAATGAATCACAGCCAGAGTTATCCATACAACGTGAGCTTGCTATGATTGAAGAAAAATTTAAGGAGGTTGAATTGGAGGTAAAGTGACGATTAAACAAAAGTTACTTGACATTGTTTGTCCTGCAATGACATCTATGATACCTCAATTAGATAAAGTTAAGACAAAAGGTGCACAAAATAAAAAACTTCAGAGAACAGAGAGGTCTACAAAGCATGATCCCTCATATTTTGAGCATGTAGACACATTTCAGTCAACAATTGAATCTTCGTCTGTGAAAAACAAATTTCAACTTAAGGATAAACCTATGCAACGAAGGAGAGTACCTATGATAAACCAATTTCATCCTATTTGTCAACCATATATTCTAAATGTTGTTGATGTCGTTGCTGATGGTCACTGTGGCTATAGATGTATTGTTGCGTCATTGGGGCTCGGGGAAGATTCTTGGCCCATTATATGAAATGATCTTTATAAAGAATTAAGTGAGTGGCGTGATGAATATGTGACACTAATGGGAGGCTATGATTGACTAGAAAAGCTAAGGAGGTCTTTGATGGTGGACCCACAGTCAGCGGTACGCATTCATATACTTGTCAACGTATTTATTATTTGTTTTATTACTTTTATCATAAGAGTTTGTTTTATACCTTATAGGCTAATGCAACCAAGTGGATGACTATACCAGACATTGGGTATGCAATTGCTAATCGATATAACGTCATCCTAGTCTGTCTTTCATATAGTCAAAACTATACGATATTCCCACTACGTACCAGACCACCTTCTGATGTAAGACAACATCACTTAGTATGTATAGGACACGTTAACGACAATCATTTCGTATAGGTAATGATATTATTATTATGTTTAATTTCAAACTACATTTTTTTACTAATAGGGAATTTACAGGTTGAATTAGAAGAAGGTTGTCCTTTGCCTATGGTAGATGTCATATGCTCAAGTCATTGTTATCCAGAGGCGCCAATGTGGTCATATTCGTATACAAATAGGATGCAAGCATTTTCAGAGTTGATGGGTGTTACTACATCCTATGTTGACTTAGTAGATTCATGATGTAATGTTGTTTTAGTCCAACAATGTAATGTAAAGAAAACATTAAATATCATGCATGTATATAATTTAATGTTATTTTTCAAGAAAAAATAACATAAATAATGAGTCCAAAATGATTATTTAATGGGATACAATATAAGTATAAAAGCTAATTCAATTTGAAGTAGATCGTCTTCCACGAACATGCCTATCACGAACATTCCTGGCAGCTATCCTGGTCGGTGAATACTCTTCAACGGTTGCTTCAGCTAAATCCAGTAGCTCCCGTGCATGTGTATCCTACTGTCCCTTCGGGAATTTCCCTGCAAGAGAGCATTTGCTGTAACCTTCTACCAAATGTCCTCACTACATGCTGCATTATAAGGATGTCACACGATTATATAAACAATCACAACAAAATTATATAACATAAACAATATAGGTAAACATACCAGTAAACCATACCTGTAACAGAGTCAAAAAACCTGTAATTTGTCTGGTCGAAGCCAAGTTGGCATCTCCTAGCTGCTCATACATATATGCTAGTGCAACAACGCCCCAAGCATATCGGTCACATGCATGTATGTCTCTAAAGAGAAAAAGATAAGACACACGAATGGATGTGACAGTCTTATCAACAAATATACTGCATCCAACTAGATGCAACAAGTATGCCCGGGCAGTGTACTCCCACTGCTGCTACTCACAGTGCTCAGTGTAGATTTGTGAAGCCAACTCAATCTAACTTTCGCACCGTGAGCTGCATGTAATTCAGCACCAATTCTCCCGCCATCCACGCCTAAAAGCTCCACAATGGCGCGTATACTTTCTTCAAAATCTACTTCCTCTAGATGACATAACTGGCCTAAAACTGGGAGGTGCAGCAACGATGACACATCATCTAAAGTCACGATCATCTCACCCACAGGGAGATGGAAACTGCTGGTCTCGAAATGAAATCTTTCTACAAATGCCAACAGTAGACCCTATCGACATAGTCATATGAGATGCCCACTAGAGACATCAGACCAGAAGCATTAACGATGTCTCTAATGCCCTCGTGGCAGGATCCTAATCTGTTTAAATTCTTCCCATGGGAGATCAACTTGATCTCCTCTCGTTCCTAAACAATAATATTTAATATAAAAAAATTTCAACTAAACAATAATCATTAAAATTAAAGTTTTGCACTTACCCGCCCCTGCCATACCGCATAAGCAACATGGTGAATGTATGTGTCAAAACTGAAGCGTCTAATAGACCTCCAGGAAATCCACCTTCAGCAACGTCCTCAGGATCCTCCTCTTGCTCAATATCATGATCCTCAAATGCATGATCCTGAACTGCATCCTCGTGAAACCTCACATCTCCATAGTCCTCAGCATGAACATCAAACTTAATGGCTCCACATCTTCTGCAAGCAGAAGCAGTAGGTCTCCACCTCTCACCCTATGAGGAACTCCCTCCACGATGTGAAGATAAACCTCCTTGAGTACACACCATGTCTATTCTAATATTTCAGAAAGGAAAAACAGTAACAAAAAAATCTTCTAAATAAAAAAGTTACATTCTATAAAATTAAAGAAATTAAAAATAATTATTAAATATATACAAACTAAACTAAAGAGATTCATTCAAAAAATTAAAACGAAACATTTAAAAAATTAAAACTTACAACAGAAAATTTCAAGTAATTAAAACAAAAAATTTTAAATAATTAAAACAAAAAATTTTAAATAATTAAAACAATTTTTTTTAAATAATTACAATTATTTCAGTCCAAATAAATAAAATTAATTCAAATATTTATATAAACAAATAATTAATTCAATTAAAACAATTTTATTAAAATAAAAATCAAATAACTATAAATTACAAAATTAAAACAGAAACTTTAAAATAATTATAACAGAACATTTAAAATAATTAAAAGAAAATTTAAAACTATTATAACACAATATTTAAAATAGTTATGACAGAAAATATAAAATAATTAAAACAAAACATTGAAAAGAATTAAAACAGAAAAATAAATAATTAAAAATAAATAAATTAATTCAAATTTTTATATAAATAAATAATTAATTCAATTATAACAATTTTATTAAAATAAAAATCAAATAACTATGAATTAAAATGTTAAAAAAATTTAAACCAGAAAATATATTATAACAAAATATTTAAAATAATTATAACAGAAAATATAAAATAATTAAAACAAAAAATTAAAAAACATTTTGACGAAAAAATTAAAATAAATATAATTATTAAATTCAGAAAAAACACAATTAATTCAATTCTTTATATAAATAAAAATTTTGAATTAATATAACAATTTAATTAAAAGAAAATTCATATAACTATAAATTTAAAATTTAAAACAGGAAGTTTAAAATTATTATAACATAACATTTAAAAAAACTTAAAACACAATTAAAAATTATTATAACAGAACATTTAAACTAATTAAATTATAACATTTAAAATGATTCAAACAAAGGCAAAAACATAATATAATTAAAAAAAATAAACCTAAAAATCGGGTATGGAGAATCGACCGGGACGAAATCGGATCTCCATAATCGATTAAGACTGCATCACATATGGACATCCGATGATGATAAATCGGTTATGGAGATCCGATTCAGTCGTAGCGATTCTACATACCTGATTCACACGGATCTGTAATGCAAATGTAAAATAAAAAAGCTCCTGCGTATTTTAAAAAAACACATACCAACTTGTGCCGCAGGACCGTGGGTGGGTGCTGTACCGGCCAACGCTGGAGGAGCTCTTCGATCTGTCTAGCCTTCCAACCTCAACAGCCGTGTGCCTGCAACCATTAAACAAAACTCTGAAACAAAACAAAACAAGCAAACCACACTGATGAGTCAATATTTTCTTCACTTCACTTAGTTTATTGTACTAGAATTAATCAGGGAATTGTGCTTAATCGTCCGTTATTTTCCTATTTTTCCTAATTGTGCTTAATTCGATCAGAAATTCTTATTTTAACTAATTTGAATTATCTGAACTTATTATTTTGCATTATTAATTATGGGAAAATTTTGGATATCTTTTTGGGACATTTGAAGGCTAAATGAGAAATGACAATTGAGCCCAATGCATTTCAGCCACTTCAATTTTCGCTGGTTGCTGTGTGAATTTTGTGTCAACTTGTTTGTCCTCGTTCGAGTTCAATTCGTATCCGTTTTCCATTCAATTTTTTTTTTCATAGTTTCGTCTAGATGTTTAGTTTCATGTATAGTTTTTACTTTGTTCAAATTCGATCTGTACCGTTCCCAGTAATTTGTTTACTCTCCTATGTCATCCCAGTGCTGCGTGAATGTTGTGTCAACTTGTTTGTTCTCGTTTAAGTTCAATTCTTATCCTTTTTCCATGCAATTTTTTTTCATAGTTTCGTCTAGATGTCTATTTTAACGTATAGTTTTTACTTTGTTCAAATTCATTTTGAGTTGTTCCCAGTATTGTTTTTACTCTCCTATGTCAGTCTAGTGCTTACTGTTTAAGTTACTTCTAATCTGTTTGTATTGTTTGCTTGTTGTTTGGTAATTGTGGTGGCTGGAATTGATCATTTGATGGTGCTAAGACCTCCCAACACTCTTAAGCAAAGATTAAACAATTCATATCACAATTTGGAGGAAGTGGGAGACACTACAATAGAAAAAGGGAAGTCACACACATAGAAGTGGTGCACGGCCCATGGATGACTCCCGGCTGCTACAATTACAAATTGGAAATAGAATTTGTGTCATTGGATGTGCAAGGAACGTCCAAGCAAAGAGTAGAGAGGAGTAGAGTGCATGTGGGGCTGTTATGATGAGCACACGTTACTGCCAGAAAATTGCTCAAGAGTGATCTTCAATAATTAAATTTTGTAAGGGAACACCATGTCCCACGTGTATATAATGGAAATGAGTGCTTTCCAATTTGCATCCAAACAAAGAGATGGAGATGCTGCAACAATAATTGGTCACGACATGGAGAAAGAGCAACCAAGGAAACACCACGGCCCACATGAAGAAATGCACATTACAAATGAAATGAAAATTGTTAAATGGGAGAAGAGGTAGGGTCCGTGTGAATAGCTAGAAAACACGTTTGAACTCATTTTTTTCTCTATTCTTCTAGGAAAGCTAGACCAATACAAAACAGCACTCACGGTCACATTAAGAGGGATTTTTGCTTGTGGTTTGAAAGAAGTGAAGCTACCGAAAAGAGAGAAAAGCTCACGGCCCTTTTTGCTTGAAAAGAGATGTGCAAATTTGTTTAATGTGCTCTTCTACTCTGGTTTTGGACATTCATTTGGAGAAGAAGCTTATGGATTTTGATCTCCATTTGGGGAAGCTCACAGCCTACTGGAACACTTCAACCAAGGAAGCTAGCTCACTGCCATGGTAGCAGAGGAGCAGCACACGTCCAGCAGTGGTGTTCCTCATTCCAGCAGCAAAGTTGGAGAAGAAGACATTCACGGTTCCTGGAGGATACAACTCACAGGCAGCAGCTCATTGTTCCAGGAGGTTTACAGAGTGTGAAGACAAGTGTGCTTAGCTTAGGAAAACAGCAGCTGCATGGTGATTGATTAAAGGGAGGCTACGGTTGAAGCTTGGAAAGAAGAAGAGTGGAAGAGCTTGGAGAAGAGCACAAGGAGAGTGGTGTCACGGTGATGGAGCTTATCCAGAAACATGCAGCAACTTCATAGCAGTTTGAAAAGAGTTCACGGATGCTGGAATGTGCATAAAGACGAAGCTCACGGGTCTAGCAATGTACACAGTAAATTGAAGAAGAAGACAAGGCAGAGTGTGTGGATTCACGGTTATAAATTGGAAGTAGATTTTAGTGTAAAAAAAAAAGGAGGATTTTAGGAATCAGTAGTTTAGGACAGCCATGGAAGAGGCTCTCGCCTCTTCCTCTTTCTTTTTCCATTCTCGGTTTTCCATTTGAATGCAACATGTTCTGAAGGTTGTAGTGTGTTATTGTAATTTTTATTTTCACTGTCCAGGAATTTAATTTCAAGTGTTGAATCTTTGCTAAATTTGATTTCCAATTAAATGCTTTTAATTTTATTGTGTCTTTATTTTACCTTTTAATATTTTTCTCCACTGTTAAATTCTGTCATTATGTTTTACTGGTAATTTATTAAGAGTCGTTTTTACGGTTTATTTTTACTGGAACTATTGGTAAATTTTAATTACACTGTTGTTTTGTCTTCTGCATATTTACTGTTCTGTGTTTTAATTTCCAACACTGTAATTTTTCCATTGTCTATTTTTACCATCTTTTACCGTTTAGTTTTTTACCGTCGTTAAAATTTACTTCAGTGTTTTTAATTCTGTCTTATTTTAATTCCAGTTTTAATTTATTTTTCCGTACCACAAATCACAAACTCCCCCACTTCGTAAAAAATCTGAGACTGAACCACCAAAAAATTGGTCCTTGAGAGACGACCTAGGAGTCAAATCCTAGTTATACTATACTGCATATTTTCGTGCAATCAACTTTTGTGAGCGGTGCGACCCGTTCGTCACACACCATCTAAAAATAAATTGACATTGCGACAATGAACGACTTATAAGTGGAAGAGGAAACCGGGACGAAAGTGTGAGGGGCTGTTGTGTGATGTTGTAGGTCTGTGTGCCTCTGTCTACTGTGCAAAATGAGATGGGAGAGGAAAGAATGAGATGCGACGAAAGAGAGAGAAATATAACCCTGTTGTGCACTGACCAATGTAGAATCTTTTGACCACTTTTAATTTCTTTTAAAAATATAATAATCTTCTTAATTATGGGTAGGGTAGGCATTCTAGAAAATTTTGGAGGTGCAGGACGAAAGACTTGGAGGTGCATGGTGAAACATTCCTATTAAGCACTTTCGTTTAGGAAAATGTTTCTTTGATAACCCAAAGTTGGCAACTTTTTGACAACGACACATGTTGCTTTTTTTACAACGACACATGTTGCCAACTTGGTACAAAAATTGATTTTTGTAAGCGACCATGATAGTCCTAATTGTTGGTGCCTAAAAAAAAGATCAATTCAATTGAGTGTTGGTGCCTAAAAAAAGGATCACATCACACAAGTGCCTAAAAAAAGATTCAATTCAATTACATAAAATGTCTTTGGCTACTTATGTGCCCACAGTTGGCTCCTACATCACAAGTTTTTGTACAAAACCATATTTTTGTTTGTGTAATCGTTTACATGGTCCTTATAATCGATTACAATGGCCAAAAAGGCCTACACTTGATTACCAAGGCATAATTTGAAAGGTCTTTGAGTCTAGATTCCAACAAAACAAGAATCAACTCCTTTGGAGTTCGATGAAGAAAGTAATGAGCAAAAACAACCATCAAAGGTCAGAGTTAGAGGGAATATATAAAGTGTTAGCTTTAAGGAATAAATTGTACCTACTCAGATATCCAAAAATTACAAATTAGTATTCATTGGAAAACTTTTTGAGTCTAGTTTCTAATAAAAAAAGAATCACATCATTCGGAGGTCCGTGAGAAAAATTATCATTAAAATAGCCAACAAAGGTCAAAGTTGATAGCATGTTAATTTGGTCATGACACCAACATTGGGTCTTTCCTCTACTAAGGACTGCCCAAAACCCAATTTTCAAGCTCTACTCAAACATACACATTAAAAAGAACTCTCATCCATTCAAGAAAAATGAAAAAGTTACGTAAAATGTCTTTGGCTACTTATGTGACCACAATTGGCAACTACAACACAAGTTTTTATACAAAACCAGATTTTTGTTCGTGTAATCATTTACAGGGTCCTTATGATCGATTACGATTACCAAAGAGGGCTACACTTGATTACCAAGGCATAATTGGAAAGGTCTTTGAATCTAGATTCCAAAAAAAAACAAGAATCAACTCAGTTGGAGTTCAGTGGAGAAAATTATGAGCAAAACAACCAACAAAGGTCAGAGTTGGCAGGAATATATAAAGCGTTAACTTTAAGGAATAAACTGTACATACTCAAATGTCCAAAAATTACAAATGTAGTCATTGGAAAGATTTTTGAGTCTAGTTTCTAATAAAAAAAGTTATCATTAAAATAGTCAGCAATGGTCAAAGTTGACAGCATGTTAAGTTGGTCATGACACCAACATTGGGTCTTTCCTCTACTAAGGACTGCCCAAAATCCAATTTTCAGGCTCTACTCAAACATACACATTAAAAAGAACTCTCATCCATTCAAGAAAAATGAAAAAATTACGTAAAATGTCTTTGGCTACTTATGGGCCCACAACTGGCTCCTACAACACAAGTTTTTGTACAAAACCAAAGTTTTGTTTGTGTAATCGTTTATAGGTCCTTGTAATCGATTAACATGGCCAAAAAGGCATACACTTGATTAGCAAGGCATAATTTGAAAGGTCTTTGAGTCTATATTCCAACAAAACAAGAATTAACTCATTTGGAGTTCGGTAGAGAAAGTTATGAGCAACACAACCAACAAAGGTCAGAGTTGCCAGAAATATATAAAACGTTAACTTTAAGAAATAAATTATACCTACTCAGATGTCCAAAAATTACAAATTAGTAGGCATTGGAAAGATTTTTAAGTCTAGTTTCTAATAAAAAAGAATCACGTCATTTGGAGGTCGGTGGGAACATTTATCATTAAAATAGCCAACAAAGGTCAAAGTTGACAGCATGTTAAGTTGGTCATGACACCAACATTGGGTCTTTTCTCCATCAGGGACTGCCCAAAACCCAGTTTTTAGGCTTTACTCACACTTAAACATTAAAAAGAACTCTCATCCATTCAAGAAATATGAAAAAATTACGTAAAATGTCTTTGGCTACTTATGTGACCACAACTGGCAACTGTAACACAAGTTTTTATATAAAACCAGACTTTTGTTCATGTAATCATTTACAGGGTCCTTGTAATCGATTACGATTGCCAAAGAGGTCTACACTTGATTACCAAGGCATAATTTGAAAGGTCTTTGAGTCTAGATTCCAAAAAAAACAAGAATAAACTCAGTTGGAGTTCAGTGGAGAAAATTATGAGCAAAACAACCAACAAAGGTCAGAGTTGGTAGGAATATATAAAGAGTTAACTCTAAGGAATAAACTGTACCTACTCAAATGTCCAAAAATTACAAATGTAGTCATTGGAAAGAATTTTGAGTCTAGTTTCAAATAAAAAAAGTTATCATTAAAATAGTTAGCAAAAGTCAAATTTGACAGCATGTTAAGTTGGTCATGACACCAACATTGGGTCTTTCCTCCACCAAGGACTACCCAAAATCTAGTTTTCAGGCTCTATTCGCACTCAAACATTAAAAAGAACTCTCATCCATTCAACAAATATGACAAAATTACGTAAAATGTCTTTGGCTACTTATGTGCCCATAACTGGCTCCTACAACACAAGTGTTTGTACAAAACCATATTTTTTGTGTGTAAGTGTTTACACGGTCCTTGTAATCGATTACAATGGCCAAAAGGGCCTACACTTGATTACCAAGGCATAATTTGAAAGGTCTTTGAGTTTAGATTCCAACAAAATAAGAATCAACTCATTTGGAGTTCGGTGAAGAAAGTTATGAGTAAAACAACCAGCAAAGGTCAGAGTTGGCAGGAATGTATAAAGCGTAAACTTTAAGGAATAAGTTGTACCTACATAGATGTCCAAAAATTTCAAATTAGTAGTTATTGGAAAGCGTTTTGAGTCTAGTTTCTAATAAAAAAAGAATCACATCATTTGGAGGTCGGTGGGAAAAGTTATCATTAAAATAGCCAGGAAAGGTCAAAGTTGATAGCATGTTATCTCACTCAAATTGCCTTTGGCTACTTATGTACCCACAACTTGCTTATGTAGCATAAGTTTTTGTACAAAATCATAATTTTGTTCGTGTAATCGTTTACAAGGCACAAAATTCACTGCATTTGTTTTAGAACTTGAGCCAACTTGGCCTTAACATCAACATTGGGTTTTTCCTTCATCATAGACTGCCCAAACCTTAATTTACTCCCTCTAGTCACGCTTAAACACTAAAAACAACTCTCATCCACTAAAGAAATATGAACAAATAACATAAAATGTCTTTGGCTACCTGTGTGGCCACAATTGGCTCCTACAACACAAATTTTTGTACAAAATCACAATTTTGTTCGTGTAATCGTTTACAGGCTCATTGTAATCGATTACAAGAGACAAAATAGGCTATGCATGCCATAGATGCAATGAAAATTGGTGATATAATTATTCATGGATGGTACTCAATCGCATTGTACACTTTGTTTATTCACATTGCAAACAACAACACATTTGACAATGACAATAACAAAGACATTAAAACTTCAATTAACATTAATAATAACCAACTGAAGTAAAGTTTTTCATCTTTTATTTCATTAAAAAAATTGGGTACAATAAACTTTTTTGTTCATTTATGTACAATTTTGTATTCCTTTCCATAACAATTCAATAAAAAAATCACTTGTGTTTCGCTCTATTTCCTGTGTAGGGGGTTCTAAGCGCCTTGCTCTTGTAACACTTTTGTGATTTGACCCTCACAAACCTCTACACATTGCGTTGGTTGTTGTACATGCCTCCCGGGCTTACAAAGGCAGTGTTCATGTCAGATTCTACACAAGGCATACCTTTTACATTTCTCGTTTTATTCTTCTCTTCAAAGTACAAACATACTTTGTTGAAAAAGAATATCGAACGCACAACTGCATCAAAGAATACAAAATAAGAAAACCGCAAAACCCAAAAACAGTAACAAAATTTTTTTAATAAACAAATAAAACCCCAAAGAACTAAAACTCAATAGCCAAACTGATAATGCAATTAAAAAAAGATAAAAACCCATTTACCTTGGTCAAACCACCAACATCACCGGAGGATTTCATTCCGCACTATAACGTCGGAGCCGAAGGAAATTAGGACCCAGGAGGGAAGACGACGAAGACGACGCAAAGTTGGAGAATGCCAAGGGTTTTGCAAAAACGGCGAGAGGCGAGAAAGAGAAGAATGAGAAAATGGAAAGATAATGGTGAACGAAAACGAAGAAACACAATATGGAGAGATAAGGAAATAAGGGTATTTTTGGAATCAGGAAAAATTGAACCCTTAACCCATTTCGACGTCAGCTTTTTATTTAAATAAATTCCTTCAAACGAGCCAATCAAATGCTGACACGTGACGTTGGTAAAAAGTTGTCAAAATGTGGTTGTCAAAATATCGGATCCATCCGTCTGATTCTAAATGATAAGCTGAACTATACTTAAGTTTTGTACCATATACTCTAAAAGGGAAAACGTTTCGTTAACAACGTATATTTGCCAACGATTTGACAATGCCATGTGGCGGTTATGGATTGGCCGAATTTAAAAAAAAAATAAAGATACAATTGATCAGGGAGGGTATTATCGGAAGGGAAATTTACGAAATTTCGTTTCGCGCTTTCCCTATTCTTCTTTAATTTGCATTATGCTTTCTCATCTCTTGCATTCTGTCATCTCTTGTTCTCTCATCTCTCTGGTTCTGTTATCTTTCTCGTGTTCAAACCTTAGTGCCTCACTTTGTAGTGGATGGGTCGTATTGTGCCTTCTCGCTGTTTTGGACATCTGTCTTGTGCAACATTGAAGCCATGTTCGACGTCCCGATCGAGCATTGGTATTGTGTCGTGGTGTTTCTTTGTTAAGTAGAAGTGCGCGAATCTTAACCATGTTTTCCAGCATTGGCGTTTTCGTGTTTCGGTAATCCTAATCATCTTCTCATTGTGGATTGTTGTTTTGTTTATCTTGTAACTGCAGGTCCAATGACAGCCCAAAAAGGAAATGTAAGATGAAATTTAATTTTTTTTATAAATGATGTATTATCCTCTGAATTTTAGTTAATAATCATGTTTTGTTAATTTTTTGTAGTGGTGCCTTCGTACCTTGATGGATTCATCCACCATTGTTGAAATGAATCACTCACTAGGAAAATGTCATGAAGAGCGCATTAGGATGACTCCATTTAGGTGGTGTTTGCATATTCTAAGCCCTTTGAAGGTCAATTTGAAATTATTGAAGGTGATGGTCTGCTGCTGGCCTGGGCGTGATGTTAGTTTTAGAGTTAGTCAACAATTAGTTCATTTACTGTTTTTGATGTGTTTATGAGCACGAGTTTAGAAAAAGGTGGTTTAGACATCCCTTTTGACGAATCAGTAGTTGGATTGGTTGGTCAAATGTTTAATCCAAAAACCACTACTTTGAATGAGCTGATTGACATGTTTAATGTGATTGTCCAGGATAAAAACATTGAGGTTGATGTAGTATGTAGGTTATATATATTAGTGTGTTTAGTTGCATTTTATTTTCCTAGGAAGTTTGTCTATGTTTCTAACATGTCTTGTGCAGTGTTAGATGACTTAGACAGTTTGTGTCTATACGATTGAGGCACCGGTGTACATAAACATATTATACATAATTTAAATAAATGTATGAAGAAAATAATGTCAAGAGCTATCACCCAGTCACTGAGTCTTAGTGGCAATGTTGCCATGTTGCAGGTAACATGATTTATAATTTTTTAACTCAATGGAATGCACAACATTGTAAAATATGGGTCACTATTTATTTTGATATTATAGGCTTGGGAGGTTGAAAGACATTCTTTGCATTGTCATGCTTCTCGCAGGAAGTTCCCGCGCATATTGCGATGGTTGCTATATAACTCAAGGACAAACAAAATTGAACATATCTTTCAGACCGGAGATGTAGATGTTGACCAATTGTACTATGCAGTCAGCGTAAGAGACAGTGTACACAGGTAATTGACGAGAATTGTATTTGTCATTGGTGAAAGGTGATTATTTCTGATTGAATAATATTTATTTTTTTAGGGTTGTATGTGAAATAATTGGGCAAACCTTGAGCACAACTTCTTGTTACACTTTAGCGCCAACCAAATACGTTGATAACATGGTAACTATTATGTGACATTGCTTTATGTTTAATGTCGGTGGTTATGTTAATAATTTCTACATTGCTTTATGTGACATTGGGTAGGTGGTGTTATTTGTTAGTACAATTTTTATGTACTTTGAGAAAAGGTTGTCCGGTGTTGTTAAGAAGATTCATTTCAGTCCATTATATGCTGTAAATAAAATTTGTTATGATATCATATATTTGATGGTACAAATTATGTGTAAGGCATTGTGGATTGATGAATTTGAAATTGTCCACAACACCATATTCTTACTGATTATAGGAGACGTCTATAAAATCGTCATGTGTTTACTCTTCATAATTACAACACCTATTTCCGTTCTGATCATTTTGGACTTGGAGACATTGTCACAGCTGACTTTGTGAGTTAGGTTTCATTTGTTCATGTATTGACATTTGGTTTTCTTTGTTTGTAGTTGTTTATGCCATTTGTCCATGATGATCATTGGTGGTGCTATTCAGTGAAGGGTATCAGAGATCGAAAAAGGATTGACACAGATGTTGTAAGATTGCACAATTTCTATTTAAAAATAAATTGCTTATTGTCATTTAACCTTGTATTGTTTAACTTGTTATTGTATTTCTTATTTGGTAGGCTGAAAATCTTCAACGATTTTTTTGCATCCTGTACAATAGACCGGAAGGGAGTATTGGACCTTTGTCTGTTTAACAAGCAAATATCCCATTCCAACTAAGTTGTTATAACCATTGTCTTTAAATATTTGGTGTTGTCATTAATGTAGGTTGTGAGAATTGTTATATGTTGTGGTTGTATTGTTTTAGACATGATTATGGAGTTATAATGTTAAAACCAATGGAAATTTGGGATGGAGAGGACAAATGCAATAGGAAAAGCACGCCTCAATATATGAATGTAAGTATCATTATGATTGTTAAAACAATTTGATGATTGTGTTAATTTCTAAAGTGCAAAATGTTGATTTCAGGAGGATTTGGTAGGAATTAGAAAAAAATATGTATGTGAGTGAATCATCGACAACGAGAACTTTAGAAGAATGGAAGTGCTAGGAGAATATGGAAGGTTGTAGGATTGTTTCCATTTGTAGAAATTTTGTTTGTATTTAGAGGAAGATGAATTTTTTCCAATAAGATTGTTATATGTACAGATTGTAACAAACAATGTTTATATATGTACACATGGTTATTGCAATAAGATGATAGCTTCCATGATTACTTTATGTGCAATGCAAGTTTTGTTACGTTGTGTGTGTTTTGATGACAAAGGAACATGTAATATTAATAAGTCTTTTAAATGAAGTCAATGGTTTACCAAGTTAAGTGAACTCATGAAACTTGTGGAAGAAAAAAACACAGAAGTAATCGATTACTACTGGTTGATAAACAATTACATGAGTAAACTGTATGTTTTGTACACTCACTTAAACTGTATAAGCCAGTTGTGGGAACCCGGGTGACCATGGTTAAATTTTGTTACTTTGTTACATAAGTCCAGTGGTCTTGACATGATTTTGGTGTTTAAGTATGAATAGAGGTTGGGAAGTCATGTTTGGTGACCCCATGATGGAGGAAAGGAACATTGTTTGTGAGATGAGTAACTTAGGTGAAGTCTTGAGACTTGTTGATAACAGTTGAAAAACTATTATTTTCATGCTTAAAATTGATACTAAAAGCAACCTTTATACTTAGAAACTAGCTTGAAATCATACTTTTATTCATATTTTCAGAAATAAGAGAGCTGGACAGGTTTATGCTTGATTTCAGTGTTTTTGTGCAGGTTTTAAGGTGAATTTGGTGAAAGAAGTGAAGAAGGAGAGAGATGAAATCAGAAAAGACATTAAAAAGTGCAAAAGGAGAAGCCGAAGTCACCGCTCAGCGGTAGTTTACCGCTGAGCGGCACTCAGGAGCTTACGGGAGATCCGCTGAGGGGCAAAATGGCCGCTGAGGGGAGAAAACAAGACGCGCACTTACCGCTGAGCGGTACTTTACTGCTGAGCAGCACACTTATGGGCTTGGACCTAGATCTTTTGTAATTTTAGAATAGTATATAAGCTTTAGGACGTCCTAGGGTTTGTATCTTTGGCAGAAACGAAGCAAACACTCTCTCTTCCACCCCTTTGAAGGAGGATCTTGGATGCTCAGGCTACCTCTTCACCTTTCTAGGGTTTTATCCTTCATTCTTTCATTATTGTTCATTTAGGTTCACCATGAATATGGTGAACTAAACTCTGTATGTTTGTTGGGGAATCAATGTAATCTTTTGAAGCTCTCATATATGGAACCTGTTTTTACATCTTTTAATTAAGACTTATGCTTTCTTTCATCATTAGTTAGGGTTTTTCCTCTTTGCTTAATGCTTGCATTGTTTAACTCATTCGATGCATGATTATTGGTTTTGTCGATACGGGAACGTACGGGGAAGTCTAGATCCGGGGAATTTCTCCCAATATGATATTGGTTGTCGTTAAGCTCCTGCAGTTATGAACTGATCATTAGGAATGCTAGGAATTGTATGAACTCGTGATTAGGGAGAAGCCTTCTAGAAAGGTACTTTAGAGAGTGGCATTAACAATGATGATTTGAATGTTGAATTCCTAAAATATATGAGAGTGGATAAGATGAAATTGACCCCCAACAACATATTCATACATAAATTTCATTGAAAGTGTTTATCTTTTGCTTTTTGCCATTGATCAAAACTTCATGCATACATGTTTATTTTCTGTCTTGCATATTAAACCTCAATTATTGCTTTTGTAAGTTTTAGCTAATCAACAAATCACATAACTAAACTAGGCCGTGAGTCCTTTGGGAGAACGATACTTGGTCTTACCAAGTTTATTACTTGCACGATTCGGTCATACTTGCCGATTGAAAAACAAGTTTGTGACATCATATTCTGGTGCTCATAAATTTGTCCATCAAGTTTTTGGCGCCGTTGCCGGGGACTCTGGTTTAACTGGTTAATTTGTGTGATTATTGATTATCTTTGACTTTAATTTTGAATTTCTGTTTTTATTTTTCGGTTTTTATTTTATCTTATTTGATTTGATTTTATTTTATTTGATTTGATTAGATTTTATTTTATTTTATCTTATTTTATCTTATTTTAGTTATCTTCTGAATCTTTTATCTTCTCCTATATCTTTTTGTGCTAACCAAATCTTTTCTAGGGTTTTGTGTTCTTGTGTATGCAGGAGGCAATTCGAACTAGGAGCAAGAAAACAACAGAACCTCTGCTTGAAGGATTAGAAGACAGTAGACGGAGGAGAAGAATCAGAACATCTAGAGAACTTTTCCCTTCTCCAGAAACTCTCTTACAATCATCACCACAAGGTTCTGTTCATAGCACAGAAAATATGGAGAACAACAATGTTAGAAGAACTCTTGCTGATTACACCAATATTGCTGGACCTCAGCATTTTAACAGCATAGCTAGACCTAGAGTAAATGCAGCCAATATGGAGGTCAAACCAGCACTGATCCAACTGGTGAAAAGTAATCAATTTAATGGGTTATCTCATGAAAGCCCATATGAGCACCTTACTACATTCAATGAGATTTGCAATACAGTCAAGATTAATGGGGTGCCAGACGAAGCTATCAAACGTAGCTTGTTTCCTTTCTCATTGGGAGGCAATGCTAAGCTTTGGTTGAATTCTTTCCCAGAAGAAAGTTTCACAGAGTGGGAAGCAGTGGTCACAAAATTTTTAAACAAGTACTTCCCACAATCTAAGGTGACAAAAGGCAAGCAAGAGATTTCTTCATTTAAACAGGGCATGGAAGAATCATTGGGGCATGCATGGGATAGATACAAAAGTCTATTAAGAAAAACACCCACGCATGGCTTTGAAGATCAGGAAGTAGTCTTAACTTTCCTTGGAGGGCTTGGTTCACAAACCAAGATGATGCTGGACGCCTCAGCAGGAGGCAATATTAAATGGAAAACTCCAGAGGAAGCCACAGAAATTATAGAAAACATGGCTACTAGTGATAATGAGCTGTACAGTGAGAGAGGAGCTCCTATGCAACAAAAAGGGGTTCCTCAATTATAAACACATGATGCCCTGCTAGCTCAAAATAAAATTCTAACTCAACAGCTGGAGACTCTGACTAAAACTCTTGCTCAATTACCTAAAGAGTTGAAATCTGCTGCACAGGTACAAACCCAGTTGTGCGAATTATGTGGAGGTGATCATATCAATGGTCAATGTGCTTTTCCAGTGGAAGCCGTGGAGGATGTTAATTTCATGGCTAATCAATTTCCATACCGTCAAGGGAATTACAGTCAAGGGTGGAAACCACATCCAAGCATTGGTCAAGGACAAACTGGGCAAGCTAATCAATATAATAAGCAGCAACAGCAACCAACCTTTTGGCAACAATTATCTATGCTTAATGAAAGATCAACAAGGTTGGAAGAAACTCTTCAGCAATTCATACAGAAAACTGAATCTTCTCAAAAGAGCACTGAAGCTGCTATAAAGAATTTGGAGATTCAAATGGGTCAGATTACTAAGCAATTGGAAGAAAGGCCAAATAGAAATTTTGGGGCTAATACTGAGGTTAACCCCAGAGAAGAGTGCAAAGTGGTAAAGAGTGTGAATGAAGAGATAATTGAGTTAGAAGAAACAGAAGAAAGAAGAGAAATAGAAAGAAAAAACATTTTTCCTTTTCCAATGAATCAAGAGAAACAAATGGACTTCACAGAATTATTCAGAATGGTGGATAATGAAGCACCTTGGGAACAGATTCTACAGAAAATTGCAGTTTACACAAAATCTGATGAAGAAATCTCTACAAAAAAGAGACGTAGAGATGATGAGGAAAAAAAGTGTATAACTGTTAAGAAAGAGTCATTCCCTCCTAAAGCATCAGATCCAGGTAGTTTTTCTATCCCTTGTACTATAGGGAAGAAAAAGGTAAAGAAAGCTCTCCTTGATTTAGGTTCAAGTGTTAACTTGATACCTTATTCTTATTGGAGCAAATTGGCAATGTTAAAATGAAACCTGTAAAGGTTAATCTAGTAATGGCCGATGGATCTTCAAAGGAGCCATGTGGGATTGCAGAGGACATTATAGTTTGTGTTGGCAAACTTCAGTTTTTGGCAGACTTTGTGGTGATGAAGATGGAGACCGAGAAGATACCTATCATACTTGGAAGACCGTTTATGAAAACGGCCAGGGCTATCATAGATGTAAATGAAGGTATAGTGGTGCTCCAGGACAGAGAGGAGAGAGTGGTGGTGGATGTCTTCAAAGATGAGACGCAAGCAAAGGAGGAAGAAGCTAGTTATAAAGCTGCATTTCGAGATGCACTCATGACTAGACGTAAAGATGAAAATCTTGAGGTTTCAGGTAACCATTGTTTGTTGTTTCAGGTACCCAAGGAAGAAGAGATTGGAAGAGGAGAAGAAATTCCTAGAGACTGGAAGAAAAGAAGACTCCAACTTGGCACACCTGTAAGAATCAAGAACAAGTTGTGGGTTGTGAAGGGCTTTAAAGAGAAGGAGATGATAGAGATAGAGTCTCCATATTCTAGAAGAACCAAAACAGTTCAAAGGAAACAGTTGAGAAGTTGGTGGAATGACAACATCAACTATAAAGAAGATGGAACTTGAACTTTATTGGGTCAAGCTAATGACGTTAAAAGAGCGCTTGCTGGGAGGCAACCCAGTGATTTACAAACTTTTGATTTTGATTTTGGTTTTGTAACTTTTAATCTGTGGACATTATTTTTGTAAATATTTTGTTAGATATAGCATCTACTGAAGGATGCTAGGTGGTTAAGTATCTACTGAAGGATACTAAGTTTGTAACACCTACTGATGAGTGTTGGTGAGAAAATTTTGCACCTACTGATGGGTGTTGGTAAGTCTGTAACACCTACTGATGGGTGTTGGTAAGTTTGAAACACCTACTGATGGGTGTTGGTGGATTTTGGGTCAGGCTCGTGACGTTAAACAAGCGCTACCTGGGAGGCAACCCAGTTGATTGAATATTTCTGTTTGTTTATTTTAGTTAGGGTTTGCATAAGCATTTTTAAACATTGAATTGCAGGGAACCAATGAGGGGCATGTATGGGAGGCACGTAGGTTAAGAAAAGAAGGAGAGGAGCACATCACGAAAGTGCCGCTGAGCGGTATTTTACCGCTGAGCGGTACTCTCGCAGAATGGGCTTTAGTTCCCCTTAGCGGGACCCGAGCCCATTAGGGTATTTTTATACCTCAAGCTGCGTTTTAGGGTTTCTTTCCAGGCTTTTCTCTGCACAAACACTTCCACACACCTTCTCCTAGGTTTTCCACATCTTTTCACTCTTCCCTCTTAAGAAAATTTCTCTTCCACTCAATTTTTCACTAGTGTGCCATCAAAGTTTGGGATTGGAAGAGAGCATTCTAGCTTGGAAGCATTCTCATTGCATCTAGTATCTCCACCCAAGTAAGTAAAATGCATTTTGTTCATTCTAGGGTTTTTGAATTTGAATGTGATTGTCAAAGCATGAAAATTTAGGGGTTTTGATTTCTATGCATGATTTGATGATATATTTGATGTTTGAACCGATTAAACTGCATGATTATGAACTGGAAAACTGAAAATTGCATTTGGGTGGAGTTAGGACAGCTTTAAAACAAGATTTTCAAAAATCTGCAGAGTTACCGCTGAGGGGTAAATTGCCGCTGAGCGACACTCTGCCAGATTTGGTTTTTCTGGTTTTTGTGATCTGGAATGTGATACTGGTGGCGCTGAGGGGAAATTCTGGCCCTCAGCGGTGGTTTAGCTTCGAAAGGAGTTGTGTTCTGTGTTTACTAATGATTAACATCATGTTCTGTGGTTTTGTATTTGTGTTTGAATGCAGGAATGGCATCCTCTTCAGGAAAGAGATTGAAAACCATGGCAACCAAGAGAAAGGAAAAGGAACTAGAGCAACCTCAATCTAGCAGGTTCCTCTCTAGGAAACATGAGAAGCACTTTAGGGTGGTTCAGGACAGGAGACTTCTGATGGAGAGAAAGGTTGGAATGATACCTAACTTTGCTCCTCAATTTGGAGAGCAAGTGTTAGGGAATGAATGGGGAAAGCTAGCCACATATCCTGCACCTGCCAACATAGCTGTGGTAAAGGAATTTTACACCAATGCAAAGAAGATTGGTGATTATCCAGCTGAGAATTATTTGGGCTATGTCAGAGGCCATGCTATCAGGTATGATCCTGATTCTATCAACAACTTCCTGGATACTGTGTGGGCTGGTGAGCAATGTGATGAGTCAATATTTTCTCAATTTCACTTAGCTTACTGTACCGAATTTTATCAGGGAATTATGCTAAAATGTCCGATATTTTCCCGTTTTTACTAATTGTGCTTAAATTGACCAATAATTCTTATTTTAACTAATTTGAATTATCTTGGCTTATTATTTTCATTATTGATTGTAAGGAAATTGTTGGATAATATTGTAGGACATTTGAAAAAGAAATGAAAAATTGGAATCAAGGAGGAGCCACCACATTTGGAAGGCTACGGTTTTCTTGGCAAACACCACATAGTAAAATTGAAATGAAATAATGGAGGTCACACTTGTTCAAAAGCACACGTCCAATTCATGCTTAAAGCTTATTCAATTTTGCAAGCATAATGGAGGGACCGCATTGAAAGGAAACCCACGGTTTTCTTGAAGGAAGTTGGCTGCAAATTCTCTAAGCAATTTACGGTCATAGTCTACCACTTGGATTTAAAATATGTAATTGGAAGGAGATGGGCCCTCATGGCTTTTGAATCACACATGAAAAAAAATTGAAGCATGCCACATGATGAAGCATTCACGGCAAAACACTAAAGACTTAAAGTGAAATGATGAAGGGGACCACTTTCTTTTACACCTTGCACATCCAACAATTAACAAGCACATGGAAATAAAACTCTCGTCAGATTTTTAGCTAGCCAAGGAATCTTCTTTCTTGCTTTTTAAATTGCTTAGCATTTGGTATAAAAGAGAAGGGACCACCATGCTTTGGAAATAGCACATACACAGCAATCTATTTCATGACGAGAATTGTATGAAAAGCCTTAGTTGGAATCAAAGAAGGGGGCCACCACTTAATGGAGCTCACGGTTTTGTTAGGAGAAATGGTAGAAAGCAAGGCAAACATGCTCCTTACATCCATAGCTCACGGCCCTCCCCATTTCATATCCAGCAGCTTGGAAAAAGCCAACACACAACCTACTGGAAGGAAGAAGTGCAGCAGCTATCTCTACGTCCAGAAGCAAGGGAGGAAGCGTTCCGGCACCTTGAAGAAACAACTGGTCCAGCAAAGGAGATGCAGCAACCCGTCCAGCCACCTCCAAGTCCAGCAGCTTCTCCGTTCTTCTCACACACAGTAGCTTGGACCTGGAGATGCACACACGGAAGAGAAGACAACCAAGCGTCCAAGGTTGGGCAGCAGCTAAACATCCAATGAGCTGGAGTGGTGTCACGGCCCTGGAAGAAGATGCTTGGAGGTACACGGTGATGGCTGGAAGCTAGGATGAACACGTTACCAGCAACACGTAGGAAGCAGCCCTCACTGTCCAGCAAGCTTGCAGCAAGGAGTTGGAAGAAGAAGCCAACATGCTGAAATGAAGGAGTGAAGTCTCGGGCAGCAGCTTGGAGGAGCAAAAGCCATGATGTTCTGGAATGGTGTACAAGAGGACAAGATTGAGGGGCCCTCACCCTATTCTCTCACGGCCAAAGAAACTATTGCTCAGTAATTTGTGTAAATGCTCACGGGTTCAGAGAATTGGCAATATAAAATGAGGGGGCAGCAGCAGAAGAAAGCAGGAGATTTTAGATTAGAGTTAGGAGTGCAATTTACGTTCTGGTTTTCTCCTCCCCTCTGGGGAGGTTTTGTGTTTGATTCAATTTCCATTTTTCCAGTAGCAAGCTCTTTCAATTCTATTTTCAAACAGTGCACAAATGTAAAATTTTATTTCTGAAGCGTGTAGTTCAATTGTTTCACAGTTTGCTCATTTTCATTTTCATTTTATTTTAAGTGTTGAATTTCAATTTAAGTGTTGAATCCTTGATGAATTTGATTTTCAGTTAAATGTTTTATCTGTTAAAATTACCGTTCATGATTTTCTACACCGTTAAATTATGTCAATGTATTTTTTATGTTCATTTTATTTTCAGACGTTGTTTTTACGATTTATTTTTACTTATGTTTTTGGTAAATTTTAAACACTGCGTAATTTTCCATTTTCTGATTTTATCGTTTGATTTTCACCGTCGTTAAAATTTATTTCAACATTTTAAATTCAGTTTTATTTAATTTCCAGTTCCAATTTTATTTTACCGCACAAAAACAAACATCCAAAACCCCCCCCCCCCTTCGTAAAAAAAAATCTGAGACTGAACCACCAAAAATTGGTCCTTGAGAGACGACCTAGGAGTCACCTCCTAGCACTGTACTGCATTCTTATTTGCAATCAACTTTTGTGAGCGGTGCGACCCGTTCGTCAAAAATGGCGCCGTTGCTACTGATGGAGGACGCTGCTGCTGGGCGGAGAAGCTGCTGCCATGGCTTTGCTGGAACCTGGCCTCCGTCTGCTGCTGCACCGCATAATCCGTGAGCTCCCTTCATTCTTCCAGGGCCGTGAGATTCTTTTCCAATTGAAGACCTTGCTGCAACGTGCCTATGATGTGTGCTTGTCCGAGAAAAATATATTCAATATTCCACTTTCTTCAATCAATTTGGACGTAGCATGTGGGCCGTGACCAAGCTCTTTTTACTCTTCACCTTTGGTTTGGTACCGTGGAAGTGCAGCCCCTTGTACACCACTCCAAAATTAAAAGAACCATAAGCTTTCTTTAAAAAAAAAATGTGGTCCCCTCCATTATCTCACTCCATTATGTGTGGTCTTCTATGTATCATTCCAACAACGTGACCATGAGTTTTGTTTTGCCAAGTCATCCATTAAATAACAAAGTGGTGGCCCATGTCTTGTCTCCTTTATAATTTCCTTCAATATGCCAAAATAACAGAACCAATGCACGGTGCTAACATGGAATTCATTTTCTAACATGGAATTCATTTTCTAAAATGTATTAACACCCTTTTAAAATACCACCCATTGTGAGCTTCCAACGTGGCCCCTTGGCAAAATTAATTTTCCAATAGCTATTACAAATTATAATTGGAACATGACCATGACAGTGAATGCTTTCTATTATTAAGAAATCAAATTGCAATAGCCGTGTGGTGTTGTATGTGGTTCCAAATCATCATGCTTCTTCGTGAAATGAGCTCCAAATTGTGCCAATATTCCACTTCAACACACTGAAATAAATTAGTGGAATTAGCTTCTCCCATTTAAATAGCACCGAACGCTTTTCTAAATGACCTGAAATATAATCCAAAATATTCTTACAATCATTAATGAAAATAATAAGCTCAGATAATTAAAATAAAATTTCTGATCAAATTACGCACAATTAACGAAAACGGAATAATATCGAACATTTAAACACAATTCCCCGATTAATTCTAGTACAATAAACTAAGTGAAGTGAAGAAAATAATGATTCATCAAAATTTTGGCGGCGTTGTCACTTCAGTTCAGGTTTTTGTTTTAGATTTTTACTGTGTTAATATATATTGTGTATATATGTGTTTAATTGTGCTGTGTTCTGTATTTAGTTGCTATATTTAAAAAAAAAAATATTTTACTGTTGATGTTCTGTCTTGTTTATGCCTGTAGCATGTTTAATTGTGTTGCGTTTTATCTTGTGTTGTGATGTTCTATTTATTTTGTATGTGTGTCATATGTATTTTTTCTGTTAATTAAAAAAAAAAAATTTTATGTGTTGTCTTGTGTGTGCTTGTAGCATGTATAAATGTGTTTTGTTTTATCTGTTTCGTAATTTTTAGTTTTTAGTTTTTATTTTTATTTTCCATGTCTACCTATTTTAATTTTGTGAATAGTGCTTATTCTAAAAGTGCCTGTAATTATGATTCTCTTTCTGCATATTACTCTGATTCTTGTGCTGATTTTAATACTGAGAAAAATATGGATCATCCTCAAATTCCTGAGAGCTCCCTTTGGGAGCCGGTTCCACCAGTTCAGCAATATCAGAGTCAGCAGTATGATGCTCCTGCCCAAGTAGCTTCTCAGCCTTCAACTTCTGAACCTACATTGAAGGAGTTATTGGAGCAGATGACCATGCAGAACATTCAGTTTCAGAAAGGGAACATGCAGTTCAAGCAAGAGAGCATGGAAACTCAAGCTGCCATTCAGAAGCTGACTGATCAGATCGGGCAGATGGCCACTCAACACTTTCAAGATGATAGTGGCATCAACATAGAAGATGGGGAGCAAAGCTATGAGTTTACTACTACACCCACTTTCCTACCTTTCTATGATCCCACTCTTGCACCTGAGACTGTTGATGATTATTTTAAGGACCAGGCAGGTATGAGTAACACTGTTGAGACAGGTAGACCATTTTTATCTTCCACCGTGGAGGTAAACGTACCTCAACTTGAATGTGCAGTTGATGAATTGGAAATTCATGAGAAAATTTATTCTGAACAAAAACATGTTTATTCTGAAACTGAGATTACAAGCTCTTTACCAGATCTGCCTATACATTCAATTGCTTGTGATTTGTTGCACAATGATTCTACAGGTTTTAGGATTGAAACTGATACAGACTTGATTGACAATTCTAAAGTTTTTGATTCAGTATTAGTCTCTGAAACCATTGGTATAAATGTTGTGTTGAATGAACATGATTACAGTGATGAAATTTCCATTGATAATAGCTTTGCACTGAATTTGGATTTTGTTGATGATGCATATGTCAATATTGATTTTGAGACAGGAATTTTGCAATCGCATAACTTGATAGAGTTAGAACAAAACGTTGATCTGACTCAGTTTTCTGAGAATTGTGAATGTGATTGTGAATCTGATTCTTGCCCGATTTGTATTGAAATTGATTATGTGTTACAAACAGATTCTAAATTCATAACAAATGCTATTGATTATGAGTTTGATGACCAGGTTACAAAAGTAAATGAGAATACAGGTACTGACATAGAGGAAACAATGATAGATGAAGGAAAGTATACTGCTATTTCTCTTATTACTCCGGTGTCACAGACTCAACAACTGCTGGTGGACAGAAGGCTCCTGATTTTATTGATTCAACAACTTGCTCGGAGAAGTGGCGTGGCTACTGGGATTTGTCCTGATTCAAGTGAGAGGGCAGTACTGGGCGAGCTGCTCCTGAAGACATCTTCGCCGGATCCTGAGGTGGAAGATATCTCACTGATAGTCCAGAATTGGCAACTGCCACCATGACCAGGGAGCACTCTTTTTCCTCATTATGTACATATTATTTAGCTTTTCTGGTGTGTTTTCATGGTTGTGTTTATTTCATTTTTAAAATTGTGAGCATAAATTAAAAAAAAAAAAAAAAAAACATAAAAAAAATTTCTGTTGTGATAAAATATTTTGTTTTAAGCGTGCCAAATCTTTATTCCGATATGTATATTTATTTCTTAGTTTTTGAGTTGTTATCCCTTAAAAAAAAAAAAAAAACATTTTCAAAAATTGTTTTGCGTGTAGTCCATAATTTCTCGGCTCTCAATTTCTTATTATTTCATATCAATAATTCATTGAAAATTTTTACTTCAGATCTTATCTTTTTCCTTATTTTCTTCGTTGTAAATATATTTTCTTAGTTGTCTCATACAGGTTTTTGATTGAAAATTTTTAGACTAAGAAAATATTTCATTCATCAATGCAAAAAATTACAGTAATGGAGAAAAGGGATTGAACAGATCTGAAAATGAAATTGCAGTAGATATATATGAAATTAAAAGATGTTCGGGGGTCGATCTTTAGTGATCGTTAATATTACAAACCAAATAAAAAAACAAAAACATCATAAAAACATAAAAAAAAATAAAAACAACAAAAACATAAGTGTTCATATTACAGTCCTCATTAATATTCTGGCCACACTCGGCCAACAAAAACATATAAAAAAAAAAAAAAAAACATAAAACATTAAAACTGGAAGAATTCACGAGCTGGTTGTGGTGGTCTAAGGGAGAGCTCCGTTGAGGGAGCTCTGGTTCGAAAAGTCACGAGCGGAGGCTTTGGTGGAGGAATTTCTCGTTCATTTCTGTCGTCATCGATAATGATCGGAACTGGAAACAAATTCAGCAGCCTCGGTGCCCTCATTATCACCCAGTTGTTTTCTTTCAAACAAAAAAATAAAAAATAAAAAAATAAAAAAATAAAAAACTTGTGTTAATAATAGAAGAGGAATGGAAAATTCAATGGAGGTGTGATCAGAGGTCTTACCGTACATGTATAGCGGCAGTTGTGAAAAGAGAGTGCCTGTGGGGTCTATCTCCGCTTGCCAGCGCCTGACCCGATTGCCATGGTTGTTAAACCAGCAGTGCACGTTGTATTCAGTGGCTTCGCCGAAGGTCCTTAGTCGAGACGCGATCTCGACGACTTGCGCTCGGCTTGGGTGTGTGACCCCATAGTTGTAGATTTTGGTCATCATCGTGATCTGATCATCTGTAGGACGCCATCGTTGACTGGTATATCTCTCTGATTCCATATCACTCATCCTTCCTCTCGTAATATACAAATACATAAATAAAAAATAAATACATATAAAAAGCACAAAAACATAAAAAAAGAAAAACAAAACATAAAAAAAAAAAAAAAAGAAGCATAAAAAAAATTAGATTAGTTCTCTGTTTTCTTTATTTGTTCTTGTTTCCTTTTAGATTTATTTTGTCCTGTCTGTCTTTGATTGTTTTTGTGTCTGGTCTCAGATCTGTTTCACGGTCCTTGCAAAGGGTCCTAAACGGATCTACGTCCAGTTGTCCTGTTGTCCTTGTTGTTCTTGTATATTATGTTTCTGTGTTTTATTTAATTTTAAGTGGGGTACGTGGCGTTGTTCTACCCGATTGTCTCTGCCATACCTTCAATCGAAGGGAGATTAACGTCTGGTTTCCAGCCGATATACCCCTTAAGTTTTTAGACAGTTGTGATTTATGTGTTTAAGTGTTTTCAGTTTCAAAAAAATAAAAATAAAAATAAAAATGGAAAAGAGGGAGAGCAGGCAAGAGATCAAAGCAGAAAGAAGACTGAAAGCAGGAAAAAGAAAAAAAAATGATAGATCTGAAAGCTGTAAAAGGAGAAGAACTGAAAAGCAAAGAAAAGAGCAGAAAGCTTAAAGGGCAGAAAAAGGAAATACTGAAAGGGAAAGACTGGAAGGCAGGAAAAGTAAAAAAAAAAAGCAGAGAAAGCGTTAAGGAAGGAAATTACATGAAGGAAAGGAAAGAAGGAGTTACTAAGTTCTGAGGACTTACCTGGAGAAGTAGGCTTGCAGAGGCTCCTCGCGGATCTCACTCAGACTCTTCAGAAGTTGGCACGGTTACAGAGGCTCTGCGCAGATCTCAGATCTTCAGCAGACGCGGGGTGGAGAGGCTTCCTCGCAGATCCAGACGCTCGAGCAGAGAGTTGAGAGAGCAGAGAGAAGAGAGAGTTGAGAGAGCAGAGGAGTAGAGAGAGAATGGGAATCAGAAATAGCGCTGGACGCAGAGGAGCGGCCTCATTTATAGCCAGATTTCTTTCCACTGTAGCAACAGTTCCGGTCTTTGCCACCGAGACTGTTGTCACAGTGCCGGTCTCCTTTTTCAGAAAAAAAAAAAATAATAATAATAATAAAAATTATTAGCATCTACTGATGGGTGCTAGGTGTTTTAGACATCTGCTGATAGATGTCCCTGATAACATCTACTGATGGATGTTACTGAAAAATTTCTTCCCATTTTTCCTAACTTTTTATTGCACTTGTCTATATTATTTGACTGCTCTGAATTTGATCATCTGATGATTGTAACACACTGAGGACATTGTGTGATTTAAGTGTGGTCTACTGGGAGAAATTCTGATTTTTCTGTTAGATTGTATTTTGTGTGTTAAATTTTTTGTTTTTGAGTGTTAAATGTTTTTTTTTCTCTTTTAAGTTATTTTTTATCGAGTTTTGTGTGCAATAAATTTTACATTTTTCTCCTGATTTCTGGATTTTGTCTAAGTTGTAGATTTTTCCTTCACTTACTTAATACTTATAGATTGCAATCCTTGCTTTTCTCTGCTTGGAAAGATGATTATGTGTTCAAGAGGTTGAATTGATTATAACACGGATACCCTGTGTGAGATTTGAGCCACTTAATGTTCTTTCTTGTGTGATATGACTCTTGATTTCTTGCACATATGCCTTGGCTTGATTCTTATTGATATACTTGATTTATATGCATGTTTAGAAGTGATAAAGGCAATTTTATTCTTGAGCCTCTAGCCAAATAAGCCTACCCTGTTATTATCCTTTGATAACCCCTTTGAGCCTATACTGTATATATTTCTTTGTGTTGAAGCTCATACACTGATCCTAAGTGAAAAACAAATTATTACCTTATCCTTAGGAAAGTCTGGAGCTATAGAAGTATTTTGAGAATAAGTGTGGTCTCCTTGGGAATTCTGATGAATTGGCTAGTTGGTTCCTCATCATGTTTTGAAATGATAATTTATATCCTGTTGTGTGATAAAAAAAAAAGAAAAAAAAAAAAAAGAAAGAAAGAAGACAGGATAAAAAAAATGATGAGAAAAAGAAAAAAAAAATTGAAAAATAATTTTTGTGAATAATGGAGTCGAGAAGAGGATTGAATTAGAGGTTTGGGTGAGATTTCACTGTGTTTACATTTTTTCCCTAGTGCACCTCTATTTCTTCTGAGCTATAGCTACTTATCCAAATTTATCCTCCCCTGTCCTTGGCCCCATTACAACCCTGAAAGACCTTTGGATCTGAACATGCATATATTTTAAGTGTTGATATTAGAAGCTTGTCAAGTCTACTTGTGTTTGTTTTCTTGAGTACATCGAGCTGATATTATTATTTACCCTAGACACTTGAGAGAAACACTGTGAGTGCATATGTGAGGTTTTGTTATTTTTGAATCACCTCTTGAACTGATTAATCATTTTGCTATGTATTGAATTGCTTGGATGATTTCTATAAGTATGTGCTTTTATTGATTTTGTGTTGGAAAATTTCTACTTCTTTCATCTGTCCATAATTCTTGAGAACTCTGTAAATTCTTTTTATTTTTCTTGTGAGTTTTTATTTTTCTGTCTCATGAGTTTTGTGTCACATTTTTAAATGTCCTTTGATCTGTTCCCTGATTTAAGTCTTAATTTTGCCCAGGAGTGCAAAAGACTAAGTGTGGTCTATTTTGATGAGTCAATATTTTCTCAATTTCACTTAGCTTACTGTACCGAATTTTATCAGGGAATTATGCTAAAATGTCCGATATTTTCCCGTTTTTACTAATTGTGCTTAAATTGACCAATAATTCTTATTTTAACTAATTTGAATTATCTTGGCTTATTATTTTCATTATTGATTGTAAGGAAATTGTTGGATAATATTGTAGGACATTTGAAAAAGAAATGAAAAATTGGAATCAAGGAGGAGCCACCACATTTGGAAGGCTACGGTTTTCTTGGCAAACACCACATAGTAAAATTGAAATGAAATAATGGAGGTCACACTTGTTCAAAAGCACACGTCCAATTCATGCTTAAAGCTTATTCAATTTTGCAAGCATAATGGAGGGACCGCATTGAAAGGAAACCCACGGTTTTCTTGAAGGAAGTTGGCTGCAAATTCTCTAAGCAATTCACGGTCATAGTCTACCACTTGGATTTAAAATATGTAATTGGAAGGAGATGGGCCCTCATGGCTTTTGAATCACACATGAAAAAAAATTGAAGCATGCCACATGATGAAGCATTCACGGCAAAACACTAAAGACTTAAAGTGAAATGATGAAGGGGACCACTTTCTTTTACACCTTGCACATCCAACAATTAACAAGCACATGGAAATAAAACTCTCGTCAGATTTTTAGCTAGCCAAGGAATCTTCTTTCTTGCTTTTTAAATTGCTTAGCATTTGGTATAAAAGAGAAGGGACCACCATGCTTTGGAAATAGCACATACACAGCAATCTATTTCATGACGAGAATTGTATGAAAAGCCTTAGTTGGAATCAAAGAAGGGGGCCACCACTTAATGGAGCTCACGGTTTTGTTAGGAGAAATGGTAGAAAGCAAGGCAAACATGCTCCTTACATCCATAGCTCACGGCCCTCCCCATTTCATATCCAGCAGCTTGGAAAAAGCCAACACACAGCCTACTGGAAGGAAGAAGTGCAGCAGCTATCTCTACGTCCAGAAGCAAGGGAGGAAGCGTTCCGGCACCTTGAAGAAACAACTGGTCCAGCAAAGGAGATGCAGCAACCCATCCAGCCACCTCCAAGTCCAGCAGCTTCTCCGTTCTTCTCACACACAGTAGCTTGGACCTGGAGATGCACACACGGAAGAGAAGACAACCAAGCGTCCAAGGTTGGGCAGCAGCTAAACATCCAATGAGCTGGAGTGGTGTCACGGCCCTGGAAGAAGATGCTTGGAGGTACACGGTGATGGCTGGAAGCTAGGATGAACACGTTACCAGCAACACGTAGGAAGCAGCCCTCACTGTCCAGCAAGCTTGCAGCAAGGAGTTGGAAGAAGAAGCCAACATGCTGAAATGAAGGAGTGAAGTCTCGGGCAGCAGCTTGGAGGAGCAAAAGCCATGATGTTCTGGAATGGTGTACAAGAGGACAAGATTGAGGGGCCCTCACCCTATTCTCTCACGGCCAAAGAAACTATTGCTCAGTAATTTGTGTAAATGCTCACGGGTTCAGAGAATTGGCAATATAAAATGAGGGGGCAGCAGCAGAAGAAAGCAGGAGATTTTAGATTAGAGTTAGGAGTGCAATTTACGTTCTGGTTTTCTCCTCCCCTCTGGGGAGGTTTTGTGTTTGATTCAATTTCCATTTTTCCAGTAGCAAGCTCTTTCAATTCTATTTTCAAACAGTGCACAAATGTAAAATTTTATTTCTGAAGCGTGTAGTTCAATTGTTTCACAGTTTGCTCATTTTCATTTTCATTTTATTTTAAGTGTTGAATTTCAATTTAAGTGTTGAATCCTTGATGAATTTGATTTTCAGTTAAATGTTTTATCTGTTAAAATTACCGTTCATGATTTTCTACACCGTTAAATTATGTCAATGTATTTTTTATGTTCATTTTATTTTCAGACGTTGTTTTTACGATTTATTTTTACTTATGTTTTTGGTAAATTTTAAACACTGCGTAATTTTCCATTTTCTGATTTTATCGTTTGATTTTCACCGTCGTTAAAATTTATTTCAACATTTTAAATTCAGTTTTATTTAATTTCCAGTTCCAATTTTATTTTACCGCACAAAAACAAACATCCAAACCCCCCCCCTTCGTAAAAAAAAATCTGAGACTGAACCACCAAAAATTGGTCCTTGAGAGACGACCTAGGAGTCACCTCCTAGCACTGTACTGCATTCTTATTTGCAATCAACTTTTGTGAGCGGTGCGACCCGTTCGTCACAATGCCAGTTTGCTCTTTGCATGGAGGAAGGTGCTGATTATGAGGATGTGGAGAGAGTGCTGTGTATACCTGGAGGACACTTTCAAAGAAATAGATCTGGCTCAGTGGTTAACATTAGGAGAACGGATTTGACTCCTCTTGCAAAGTATTGGATGGCATTTTCTCATGCCAACATTCAGCCATGTTCACATGTGTCAGATATTACTCTTAGCAGGGCACTATTCATCTACTGTGCTATCAGAAACTTAAATGTTAACATTGGGCAGGTGATAGCTGATGAGATTAGTGTGTGCGCTAATACCTCAAACAACAAAGCACCACTAGGACATCCTTCTTTGATCACTCACCTTTGCAAGCTAGCTGGGGTGGACACTTCTGTTCCACCATTTGAGAGGCCAAGAAAAGCTATTGATGAGGCTTATTACAGACAGTACTGTGGAGGTGAGGATGCAGCTCAGCCAGTTCCACCACGCCGGGCTCGTAGAGAGAGAGGGCCAGCACAGAGCCAAACATCTGCTAATACACATGAAGCAGAACCATTCCAGATGAGGGACATGTATATGTCTCTTATAGGTGCTCAGTTGCAGTCCATTCACAGAGGGCAGGTGGCCACTGCTGAGATGATAGTGGGGATGTATGATACACCTCCAACCCACAGGTGGACTATGGATGAATTCCATAATGTAGTAGCTTGGCCAGAAGAACCAGTGCATGGAGGAGGAGCTGGAGCAGCTGAAGCTTCAGCTAGAGATATGGAAGAAGATGAAGCTGATGAGGAGGATGCATTTGAAGATGATGAAGATGAAGAGGAAGAGGAAGATACAGAGGACAGCTCAGACTGATGAGGAGCTGAGATAGCATTTACTGATGAATGCTATCATATGATTATGCTTTTGTGGTTTAAGTTTTCTGAACTTATTTGTTTTTGTTTTTAGATTAGGGTTTGATGTACTCTATTTGAAACCTGGTTTCTTATGATGGTTTGCTATTAACTGTGATTGTTTGATAAGTAATGCTTGAATGATTCTTATGATTAATTAATGTTGAGATGATGTGCACATTAAAATGCTTATACAGGTGATTCACAAGCTTTGTGAACAAATGCATGATATCATGATTGTGATTGTGAAATTAATCAGGATGTATATGTCAAATGTGAATGAGCTGATATGTGAGATTTTGAGCTCCAGAATTGTTATTGTTGAATGCTATTACTTTGAAAGCATGAATGACTTTGCCCAGGTTTTCTATGATTGAATCAATTGCTTGTTTTGCATCATGTGATCAAGGCCGTTTGTTGGAACCCTTTTTATTGGCCAAATTCATAAAGTTAGCCCACTAAAAGAGAACACTTGGTGTTCTATCCTTTGAACCCTTAGCCTTGAACATACACTGAAACCCTTGATTGAAAATCTTTACCTTGAGTTAAGTAGAAGATCTTGTGTGGTATTGTTAAATGTTCAAGTTTGGGGTTGTTGGGAAAACATGAAAAAGGAAAAGCATTGAGCTAAGAGCTAAAAAGTAACAATATGCAAAGAAAAAGAAAAGAAAAGAAAAAGAAGTAAAGCTCAATGCAAATGCAAAGGCAAAATAAAGTTGGGAATGAATAAGATGATTGTGTTATTATGATTCTCTTAACTCAAGGATTTTGTGATCCAGAAAAAACCAATTTTCTTGTTAGCCCAGCCACATTATAAGCCATTGAAAAGTCCTTGTGATGATGCATGCTTGTGAATGTTTTTGATTGTGGTAAAATGAAAGGCAAAGTTGATTCATGTGACATTGTGATAGTAGAGTGAATGAGTGATTACCTCTTATACACTTGAGTGTGAGTGAAACACTTTATCTAGTGAGGAAATATTCCATGAGCACATGAACATCCATGCTTAATTGATTGATCATTCATGAAAAATAGCATTTGTTGAATATTAACTGACTTTGTGAAACATTAAACCATGTGCACATCTTGATTGAACTCTTGATCATAAGTCTGAGTGAAGTTGTTACTTATCTTGAAAAAGAGGATTTTTGAACCATCATATGAATTGGTTGGAGACTAAGTTACATCTTGTTTGCTTGAGGACAAGCAAAGTTCTAAGTTTGGGGTTGTGATAACAGTTGAAAAACTGTTATTTTCATGCTTAAAATTGATACTAAAAGCAACCTTTATACTTAGAAACTAGCTTGAAATCATACTTTTATTCATATTTTCAGAAATAAGAGAGCTGGACAGGTTTATGCTTGATTTCAGTGTTTTTGTGTAGGTTTTAAGGTGAATTTGGTGAAAGAAGTGAAGAAGGAGAGAGATGAAATCAGAAAAGACATTAAAAAGTGCAAAAGGAGAAGCCGAAGTCACCGCTCAGCGGCAGTTTACCGCTGAGCGGCACTCAGGAGCTTACGGGAGATCCGCTGAGGGGCAAAATGGCCGCTGAGGGGAGAAAACAAGACGCGCACTTACCGCTGAGCGGTACTTTACCGCTGAGCGGCACACTTATGGGCTTGGACCTAGATCTTTTGTAATTTTAGAATAGTATATAAGCTTTAGGACGTCCTAGGGTTTATGGTGAACTAAACTCTGTATGTTTGTTGGGGAATCAATGTAATCTTTTGAAGCTCTCATATATGGAACCTGTTTTTACATCTTTTAATTAAGACTTATGCTTTCTTTCATCATTAGTTAGGGTTTTTCCTCTTTGCTTAATGCTTGCATTGTTTAACTCATTCGATGCATGATTATTGGTTTTGTCGATACGGGAACGTACGGGGAAGTCTAGATCCGGGGAATTTCTCCCAATATGATATTGGTTGTCATTAAGCTCCTGCACTTATGAACTGATCATTAGGAATGCTAGGAATTGTATGAACTCGTGATTAGGGAGAAGCCTTCTAGAAAGGTACTTTAGAGAGTGACATTAACAATGATGATTTGAATGTTGAATTCCTAAAATATATGAGAGTGGATAAGATGAAATTGACCCCCAACAACATATTCATACATAAATTTCATTGAAAGTGTTTATCTTTTGCTTTTTGCCATTGATCAAAACTTCATGCATACATGTTTATTTTCTGTCTTGCATATTAAACCTCAATTATTGCTTTTGTAAGTTTTAGCTAATCAACAAATCACATAACTAAACTAGGCCGTGAGTCCTTTGGGAGAACGATACTTGGTCTTACCAAGTTTATTACTTGAACGATTCGGTCATACTTGCCGATTGAAAAACAAGTTTGTGACATCATATTCTGGTGCTCATAAATTTTTCCATCACTTGTGCAGGGAAAAACAAACTGGTAATCATTTACAACTGGCTGGTAAACGATTACGCGAACAAAATCTTGTTTTTGTATAAAAACTTCAACTATAGAAGCTAGCTGTGGTAACCTGGGTGACCATTGTCAAAATTTGTAACTTTCTTAAATAAGTCCAGTGGTCTTGACTTGATTTTCGTGTTTAAGTGTGAGTAGAGGCATGAAAGTCATGTTTGGTGACCCCATGATGGAGGAAAGGAACATTGTTTGTGAGATGAGCAACTTAGATGAAGTCCTAAGACTTGTGCAAGGAAAAACACATTGGTAATCGTTTAAAACTAGCTGGTAAATGATTACGCGAACAAAATCTTGATTTTGTACAGAATCTTGAACTGTAGGAGCCAATTGTGTAACCTGGGTGACTGATGAGAGGGTCGCACCTCACAAAAAAGTTGATTACAATAATTAATGCAGTATAGTGCTAGGAAGTGACTCCTAGGTCGTCTCTCAAGGACCAAATGTGGTTCGAGGCTTAGATAAAAAACGTAGTGGGGGGGGGGGTTGAAAGTATTTTGTGATTCGAAATGAAATAAATTAAAACTGGAAATTAAACACGACCGAACATAATAGACAACATAGTGAATGTAAAAAGTAAACTGAACTGTCCTAAACCAAGATGTGTGAACTAATTAAAATACAACAGATCATAAAAAAAAACACTAGCTAAAAATAAAATGCACATTGCAGCTTGGAATAAAACAATTCATAGAAACATAGCGTCAACCAATTAAAACACAAAGCAGCATAAATAAAAGAAAATATGTAACACTTAACCTAAACGTAAAAGTGCACATTATAATCATCCACCACCAGCGCATATCAACAAACTAAAAATGTGCTAACAGTAAAATCAAATGACCTAGAATTGCTCAATGTAAATTAATATATAAAATATAAAAATGCAACTTGGTTAAAACATGAAGACTAAAAGAAATTGCCAATGCTTATTCCCAAAAGAAAATCAAACACCATGCTTCTAAAAGAATGTTGGACGTGACCTAGCCACTCACTCCAAAAGAAATCACGCATATACCCTGCTGCTGCAATAAATCAGCGCACAACACTCCAAGACGTCACCTAGCTTTTCTAATGAATCAAGCACCACTTCGTAACAGCTGTATGCTTCCAATCAAGCCGGGTTGTGACCTCCTCCACCATTTCTCTAATTGAAGTTAGTGTGTTACTCAAATCAATAAACAAAATGAATATGCACATAATCTTTTTAAAAGAAATCAACCCAATTGCTTAACGTCACCGCTGCACCTTCTCCAATCTAATCACCTTTTCTCCCTCATTAAAAAAAAAATCCTAATCCTAATATCTAAAAACAATGAAAACAGAAAGCTGCTTCTCGTGTGCACACCACTTTCTCATGCGTGAGCACCTCCTGGACGTGGTTTCTCCCTGCCACCGTACTGCACTTCTTCAACTCTGAATCACCACATCTCAACGCTTATCTTTTCTTCATCATCAATCACCACACTTTGCCTCATTAACTCCACGTCACCCTGTGCTACACGTCCAGCCCCTAAGAAATCGTTCCGGAATACAATAGTCTCCCCAAAAATTCAAAAGACCGAGAGCGTCAAAATATGTGTGGCAAGTGGCGGCTGGTTCCCAAAGTAAATTAGTGCAGCGTGTGCTTTTTACAGTTCAGCTGCTTGCTTCTCCTTCATCCAAAGTCCATCCCCGCTGCTACCTCTGCTCAACGTGACAGCACCTTCTTCCCTTTCTCTCCACAAAGAAACTTTAAAGCATTTTGCTGCTGGAAAAATAAAAGAAACGTGTGCCTCTCTTACTGGACCTGGATGACCGAAACTTCACTCAAGCTTCATGCACCAAAAATGTAATTAATAGCCAATTGAAACGTAACAGCATCCGTGTGCAAGCTTCCACTAAAGTAAATCAGCATCTCAATCAAAGAAAGTGAGAAGAAATTGAATAAAAATCTCCAGCGTGCACAAGCTTTCGTTCATAAAAGAAAGAAAAAAAATGTTTCCAAAGTGAAGTTTCATGAGCGTGGCGGCTGCCAGCATCTCCAAGGCCGTGAGTTTCTTATAATGAGGATGGGGTCCACACAATAAAACCCTAGGGTCCAAGTCACTAGCCTCTAATTTTGGGTCTAATCTAGTTTACCAAAAATTGACCCAAAATGTAAGAGTTGATTCAAAAATTCTAAACTACTGAATTACAATTTAATTAATTCTAAAATGTCTGTGTGGAGAGTCTTGAATTTAATTGCATTCTTCCTGATGTCCCAAAATGTATCTCCAAGATTCTTCCTGTAATCAAAATTGCACTTAATCAGCTCAGAAAACCCAAATTAGCACAATTACAAATTTCCGAAAAAATTAGGCAGAATTCAGAAAACGAGGAAATAACAGACAATTAAACACAATTCCCTGGTTTATTTAAGTGCAATAAACGAAATATAATTTAAGAAATAACGACTCATCAAAATAGACCACACTTAGTCTTTTGCACTCCTGGGCAAAACCAAGACGAAAACCAGGGAACTACTCAAACATCAGGGAGGTGACACAGACTCGACAGACAGACAACAAAGACTTCAAAACAGGAACACAGTTGCACAATTCTCACAAAATCTGGACAGTAAAAGGTTTAGGCAGAATCCCACACAGAGTCAATGAAAGCATATACTCAAAGAATTATCCAAACAGTTCAGTACAAGGAAAACAGTCAATCAGTTCAAGAGATGAATCACAAGCAACAGAGCCTCACAAATGCACACAATCAGTGTTTCTCTCAAGTGTTTAAGGTAAATGAATTTCACTCAATGCACTCAAGAAAACAAACACAAATAGACTTGGCAAGCCTCTAATATCAACACTCAAGCACATACGCATGTTCAAATCAAAAGGTCTTTTCATGGTTGTAATGGGGCCAAGGACAAGGGAGGATATATCTGGATAAGAAGCTACAAACCATAAGGAACAGAGGAGCACTGGGGAACAAGTGTAAACACATTCAAACATACCCATAACCTGTAATTCCATCCTCTTCTTGACTCCATTATTCACAATTATTCACAATTTTTTTTCATTGTTTTTAGTGTTTTTCTGCTCTCTTTTTTTTTCATCCTGTCCCTTTTCTTTACTCTATTCAACACACAATTTCAAGAGACAAGATACACCTCATATTTACAAAAACACAATAAGAAGAGGACTCACTAGCCAATTCCACTAAAACTCCCAAGAGACCACACTTATTCCCAAAACAATTCCAAAGCTCCAAAATTCCCTAAGGCTAAGGTAATAATGGTTTTTCACTTAGGGTTGGTGTATGAGCTTCAAAATAAAGAAATGGGGAAAAGCATAGGCTCAAAAGGGTTTTCAATGGATCAAAACAGGGTAGGCTCATCTGGCTCTAGAGGCTCAACAACAAAATGCCTTTATCACTTTCAAACATGCGTATCAATCAAGAATCATTAAAAAGAGTCAAGCCAAGACATATGTGCAAGCAATCAAGAGACATATCACACACAAGAAAGATCATCAAATGGCTCAAATCTCACATAAGGTACTTTTGTCACGATTAATTCACTCTCAAACATCATAATCATCTTCCAAGCAGAGAAAAATAAGGATTTCCAAACAATCAGAGTATCAATGAAGTGAAAGACACATCTACAACCTAAACAAAGTCCAGAAATCAAGAGAAACATGTAAAACTGTACACAAGACAAAACAAAAGCTACCTAGAAAAGAAAAAAAAAAATTAACACAGAAAATAAAAACTAACAAAGAAAAATCAGAATCTCCCCCAATAGACCATACTTAAACTACACAGTGTCCTCAATGTGTCATAAGTATAAGATCAAAATCAGAACAATCAACAGATCATGGACAAGTGCAATAAAAGTAGGAAAAGGAGGAGAAAAGAAAAGGAAAACTCCCCTAATCATGGTGGCAGTTGCCAATTTTGGACTTGTAGGGAGATGTCTTCCACCATTGGATCCAACTAGGAAGTTTTGAGGAAGAACTGCTTCATCCTCCATATTTGATCAAGCAGGGAAATGTCTTCCACAACTGGATCTGAGAAGAAGTGATTGTTGATGAGTGGGTTCAGCAGGTGCCTACTGATGTTGAAGCTTTTGTGAGTGTTAACACCTTTGTTTTCCATTGTGGGTGCATGTTGGTCAAATTCTTGTGTACCTCCTGCAATAGGGTTAGTGCAATGTGGCTCCAAAGAAATGACATGCAGAGGTATAACACCCAATCCTAATTTATCAATCTGAACTTCAAATATACTCTCAGAACATGAATCACTTTCAAATTTAGAAACAATATCAACAACATGCTCAGATTCATGTTCAATGCATGGATAAGAAGTATTCAGATAGGATGGAAAAAGTTGTTTCTCATCATGCAAAGAGTGGAAATGAAAAGCATGCTCATCAACAATATAATCATCAACATACCCCTCAACAACATAATCATCAACATAATCAAATTGAGGTATGTTTACCTCTGCTTCCCTGAAGATTGGAAGAGTGGTGGAAGATGATGATGGTCTACCTTTCTCAAAAATGTTGCTCATATCTGCCTGGTCCTCAAAATCTTTTTCAGGATCTATCTCCTCAAGCGCAAGAGTAGGGACATCTGAAGGTGGGAGAGTAGGTGGCACAATGAGCACAAGACTCTGGTTCCCATCTCCTAAGTCAATGACACTAACATCATCTGAAATCTGAATAGTCTAAAATGGTAACTCTGAATCTTGAGATTGTTCCTCAGTGAGTTGATTGGCCATCTGCCCTATCTGATCAGTCATACTCTGAATGGCAGCTCCTATTTCTTGCTGAAACTGCATGTTCTCTTGCTGAAACTGAAAGTTCTACATGGTCATCTGCTCCAACAACTCCTGCAATGTAGGGTCAGAAGTAGAAGGCTGAGGAGCTATTTGGGAAGGAGCATCATATTGTTGACTTTGGTATTGCTGGACTGGTGGAGGCATACAAGTACTCTGGAATGGTGGTTCTTGATAATGATGTTGCTGTGGGGTACCTTGCCATCCCAAGTTAGTGTCATTCCATCCAAGATTATTGTTGTAACCATACTGCACAGGGGAGAATTTACTCAGAAACTGATGCTCAAGATATCCCCAATCGGTAACGGATCTTAGAGGAAGAGAGTCTTTCCAATCCTTAGCTGCTCCTTGTAATGAATGCGGAAATTCTCCCAAGAAAATGTGATCAAGAGGGACATGTGGAGGCTTCATTGAAGAGCACATGATGTGGAACTCCTCCAAATGTCTATGTGGGCATTCCCCTGCAAAACCATGAAACTTAGGCAGCAAATGTATCAGTCCAGAGGTGAGATCGCAATGAATATCATCCTCATTAAGTGAAACCGGCTCACAAGGAGCACTTTCAGAAGTTAGAGGATGAGTCATATTGTTCTCAACATAGAAATCAGCAGAATATACATGAAGACTATACTCAGAGTTAGATGCAGAAGGAGAATCATAATCATAGGCACATGCAGAATAAGCACTATTCACATAACCAGAATAGGTAGACATGTAAAAAGAAAAATACTAAAAATTACGAAACAAATAAAACACAACACAAGACAAAACACAACACACACTGACACAACAGAAAGACCTAAGACCGAACCGTTGGTCCCCGACAACGGCGTCATTTTGATGAGAGGGTCGCACCTCACACAAAAGTTGATTGCAAAAATTAATGCAGTATAGTGCTAGGAAGTGACTCCTAGGTCGTCTCTCAAGGACCAAATGTGGTTCGAGGCTTAGATCAAACACGTAGTGGGGGGTTTGAAAGTGTTTTGTGATTCGAAATGAATTAAATTAAAACTGGAAATTAAACACGACCGAACATAATAGACAACATAGTGAATGTAAAAAGTAAACTGAACTATCCTAAATCAAGATGTGTGAACTAATTAAAATACAACAGATCATAAAAAAAACACTAGCTAAAAATAAAATGCACATTGCAGCTTGGAATAAAAAAATTCA